>OY757910.1:22424634-22497134 GCA_963585895.1 Sepioteuthis lessoniana | reverse complement strand
TTGGAAATAAGAGGATGAGTGGAGACCATCCAAACTACGGCATTGTTGACATCGGCAAGAACACTTAGAAGAGTCCTAGAGACTTGAGGAGACTTACTGCCACTCAAACTCCAGTGAATGACCATCAGCTAAAACTGATGTGGAAATTCTCAAAGGGTAATAACAATGATATATTACATGCAAGAGATTACAATTACATCCTCTATGTGTCAGGAAAATAAGAGGAAGAAGAATCATCAGCATTGAGAATTGTGTCGATGCATCAATATAAAGTATCGAGGGCTACATTAAAAAGATCAAAGCATAAGTATACCCGCCAATAACAGCATAAGAACCAACAGAAAAACTACAAAAACTAAGAGAGAAAATAAGAAAGAGAAAAAACTGTATGGGTAATTTAAGTAACAAATTGGTTAGATTGCACCTGAGAAGTCTTGGACATGGCTAAAAAAAAAAAAGAAACTGATGATCTTTTAATAGCAGTAGAAAATACCGGCATAAAGATTAATCATATTTACGTCAAAAGTGATAATGCACAACAAAGAAGCAAGTTTAGGTCATGGAGAGAAAGACATAAAATCGTTAATCGTATAATAAGTGAATACATCAAACAAGCGTGAGAAGAGTAAAAAAAGATGGCCCCAATGGGTAGGAAAAGGGATTAACTTGGAATTGTGCTAAAACTTAAAATTTAATCGTACTACAAAATGATATGCACACAAATTGGGATCAGTTCAAGAGAATGAAATGCAAGAAATTCATTGTGATTTTGAAATACAAACTGATTGTCTGATCACTACCCGAAGACCAGAGATAACGTTTCCAAGAAAAATAACTTTTTTTCAAGTAGATAATGTTGTCCAAGCAACATAAAAAGAACAGTTTCCAGTTGCTTAGAAAAGGATTGGAGTTGTTTGCATTGCAGAAGATCTTACTATTTGCAAAAGATCATTTTATTAAAGTGCATTGAAAAGAATGTTCCATTAAAAAGTAATTGCAAAAGAGCTTATCAAAATATATAACAAAATATATTTCTATAAAAATTCATTATAGAAACATCTTCTCCATTGAATTGCTATGGAAATGCATTGCAAAAGATATTGCTATATAAATGCATTAAAAATGATCCTTCCATTACAATTCATTACAAAATATCCTACTGGAAAAATTCATTGCAACATATTCTTCGTTTAAAATGCATAACAAAAGATATTTCAATAGAAATATATTGCCGTAGATCTTACTATAGAAATGTATTACCAAAGATCTTGCAATAGAAATTTATTGCAAAAGACCTTATAATAACATCTGTGGCCAATAATCCTGTTGTAAAAAATGAATTGTAAAAGATCTTATCATAAGAATACAATCAAAATGATCTCACTATTAAACTGCATTGCGAAAGATCTTTCTGTTGAAATGCATTGCAAAATATCTTACGATAGAAATTAATTGTAAAAGATCTAGTTAAAATACATTGTAAATTATCTTACTATAAAAATTCACAGGAAAAGATCTTACAATATCAATGCATTGCGGAGTATTTTAATATAAAAATTCATTGAAAGTGATCTATCTATAAAAATTAAAAAAAAAAAAAACAGCGCAAAAGGTCTTCATTCATCGCAGAAGACCTCAGAACTCGTCGTTTTCTATAAATCAGTTCTTTTTCGTTGCCATTACCTTGAGATCCACTCTAAACATGAATGGTGCAATGTTATATTATTTTCTAGGTTTGGTTTGGTTTGTTGGGTTTTATGGCATATCAACCTTTGTTGGTTATTTAACGCCAAATCCATTTTTATATAAATAATCAGTTCGGTTTTTAAAAAATTCAATTTAGCATGAGTACACAGTTTAATTGTCAAAATATTTCTATTTCAAACTATTCAAGCAGTTATGTATAGCAATTCAGTTTAGGGTAATTACCGTTTCAATGTCAAAAATAGTTAAATTTCAAACAATTCAGTTTAGCATAAGCACGCAGTTTAAATGTAAGTACGTACAGTTTAATTGTAAAAAAAACATTTCTATTTCGAGCTATTCAGTTTAGTCAAGCAATTCTAATTCAGCTAATTCAGTTTAGTATAAGTAAAGATTTTGTTTATACACACTTACATGTCAGAAAAGTTCCATGTTAAATAATTCAGTTTAGTGTAAATACAGTTTCAATGTCAAAAAACAGTTCTATTTGAAATAATTCAGTTTAGCATAATCACGCAGTTCATTTGTAAGTGTGGTTCATTTGTCAAAAAACATTTCTATTTCTAGCTATTCCATTTAATCAAACAACTCTGTTTAGCATAAGTATGCCGTTAGTTCTATTTAACCCATAGATAGGGCCCTATCAGGAGCTACCACTCCGGGTCAGAGTGGACCTGGGAGCGATTACAATGAAGGGGTACTCCGCATTCCCCAAAGCTTCAGCACAGCTGGAACTTCACCATCAGACTGTTTAGTGTCATATCCAGGACACTCGTTGGTGGTGATCTTACCCCTCTGCAGAGAAGCAGTCGGTGTATTCTACAGCCCCAGCCGACTGGGGACTTATTTTCTTTATTATAAACCCTAAGAAACATTCGGCATTAAATAAGTACCTACTGACATTTCAATCTTGGAAAAATGAATCTAATTATATAAATTAGTTATTTTAAGCCTTTTAAAGCGAGATATCCTGCAAGGAAAAAATGTACATTCACGATTTTAGATTATTAATTGGATTTTCCTTTCAGGGATTTTGCCTTTTCCAGACTTAATGCCGAAATGGTATGAGTATTTTTTGTCTCTTAACTTGGTACCAAACTTTAACTCAGTTATCAGGAACTAAATTCCTTCTTTTCTGCATTACCATTTAATATATCACACCAAAACAGGATCCTGTCTAAGGGTGAAATATGTATAGTTTAAAATTACTTGTATTTGTTCGGAATACTGTATATTATATAACTATGTACGAACAAATAATTGTTGCTATAAAAACGAAGAAACGGAACACTAAAAAATATAACTGCAAAAAAAAAAAACAATATTGTATTGGGTGTCTCAAAATATTATCATGATAATGATTTATTTCTGCAACAAGGGTAATGGCGCGGTCATTTGGAAAATGCCTAGTAAAAATGCATTCTTTGAGCTAGAGACATCAAATCAATGTTGTGTTATTATATCCGCTTCCAGAACAGGCAATCATTTTTGAATTTCTAATCTCAGTAGAAAATCATTATCATATTAATGGGTTGCATATATTTTGAACCCAATTTTAAATGATTTTGTCTCCAAATAAGAAGTGACACAAAATATTTTTTCTCACATTCCAAGGCATTGTGATCGAGGATTAATAGTTGTTATAGTATTCTATTATCAAATCAGAAAGTAAAAACAATACAACATTATCATTAGAAGAGCTAGCTGCAGTTACTGGGGTCTAATGTATATTTGGACACCCAATGTATATATATATATAGATATAGATATATAGATAGATGTGCGTGTGTGTGTGTGTGTGTGTGTGTGTGTACACATTCAATAAGTTTCCAGACTTTTGGTTCAGGCATTTAAAATTGTCGTAGACTCTTAAAAATTCAGTATGCTATTGCTATACATTTTATGAGATGACTGACCAATTTTTTGATTTCAGGTTCAAATGAACAGCTACAGCAGCAATTTGAAAACACCCTACTAAAGCCTGATTGTCACGGCTGGTGGATTTCAAAAATGCACTCTGGACATGAGGACACTTTAGAAGAGCGATATGCAATAAATTTATGTTTTAGACTTGGAAAAATGCTACAGAAACGTATGGAATGCCTCAGACTGCTTTTCGACCATCTTGCATGAATCGAGCAACAGTAGCATTTGAGTGGCATAAGAGAATCAAGGAAGGCAGGCAATCTGTGAGGGATGATGAGAGTGGTGGGAGCAGTAAGGAAGTCATTACACAAGAGTTGATTGGCCAAAGGGTTAGCTTTATGGTTACTATGTTGAGGTTTTAAGGGAGTTCAGAAAGAATTTCCTAGGGAAGAGGCCAGAACTCTTGAAATCGGGTAAGTGGCATTTCCACCAGGACAATGCACCAGTCTACAACTCCATCCTTGTCACAGACTATTTGACCAAGATGGACATCAAGACAGTTGCTCACCCGGCCTATAGTCCAAACCTTGCTCCCTGTGACTTTTGGTTATTCCCTAAGCTCAGAGGCTGTCGTTATAAGACAATTGAGGAGATGAAAGAGGTTGTGACGAAGGTCATTGACACGCTTACACAAGAGGACTTCCATGGGGCCTTCCAGAAGTTTTTGGGACGGCACAACAAGTGCATTGCAGCCGGAGGAGATAACTTCGAATTGGACTAGAGTTTCATGTGTGTACTATCAATAAAAGTAGCCATACGAAAAAAGTCTGGAATCTTATTTAATGATCCTCGTATATATATATATATATATATATATAATTGTGCGTAGATTTTTAAGGTTGTGCTGATCACTATAGAAAAGAGATAACGCTGAAAATGAATTTAAAAATGAAGAAAAAACGAAATAAAAAATAAAACACTTACAAGTATGCTGAGAGCAAAGTTACCAGTCTTTAAGCAATGGTTTTGTAAATTGATCCTCCAGCAGTGAAAAATGTATTCTTTATTTTTCCTTTCTTTTGCTTTTCTTTTCTTCTTTTTTTTTTTTTATCTCTACCGACCTATCACCTCGATTTGTGGATTGTCCAGTTTCTGACAGCTGACCGGTTTCTGACCGGATTCTCCCGTCTCCTACAAACTAATCAATCAATCAAGATTATTGCTAATGTACAAAGTCATTAGATTGTTAGACACATTGGAAGGCAGGCGATTGAATGAAATTGTCACTATTACTTCTGATGAAAAATACACGACTGCAAGGAGGTTGCTACTTCAATGAAAAAAGGGCTGGTAAAAATAGGGACATCTCTCTCTCTCTCTCTCTCTCTGTCTGTCTCTCTCACTCACACACACACACACACACACATATATATATATAAATTATAATATTTCTCCTTACTTAAGCAAACACATTTTAAACAGCTACAATATATTCCATCCTTAGTTAATATTTTCCGTATATCTCATAATTTCCATGCTTTTTATTCTCCTTTTGTTCTTTCTTTCTTTCTTTTCTTCCTTCTGTCTCGTAATCTTTCTCGTTAAACAACGTACATAATTCTATACAATATTCCTAATAAGTCAAATGACGTAATTTAAACATCAAACGCTGATTTGCCAGTTAAACGGCTAACTCTTTCTTACTATACATATTTTCCCGTAGGTTTTTGTATTTCACATTTCTAATCATCCATCGTTAACTTAAAATTATTAATATCACCCCTCATGGTCCTGATGATGGTTCAGTAGAACCGAAACGCTATAGAGTCGACCCGTTAATAAATCATTCCTTCCACTTGGATCGTTGTTATCAGTTTTTATACATATTGTCGGATTACAATCCTTTATTTACTCTTCATATATATATATATATATATAAATTTCTTCAGAATATAGTATTATTAGTGTATAACTTACCCATAACTGTAAAACTTTCTACTTAAGGTGTTACGTATTACTGTTTTCCTGGGTCAATTTAAAGTAATTGAACGCTATCCCTCTGCCACTCTTATATATATATATATAAATGTGTGTGTGTGTCTGTGTGTGTGTGTGTGTGTGTGTGTGTGTGTGTGATCCCTGCTGCATAGTCTGGGGCAGGCAGCAGGTTGCATTGGCCTTCAGGTGAATGCAGACTAAATAGAGTACTTGTATTTTAATAAAAAAAGACACATTTCCACACTAAACGGCGTTTCTCTGTAACCACTGGACAAGTACACGTAACTCCAAAGCAGCATTTTATCTACTGAAAATGAAATCAGTATGCGACAAGCGAAATCATGGGCTACTATTTAGAGGCCATCAGTTATTTGGAAGTCTGACTTATCCTATGAAATAAAACGCCATTTTTCCAAGCAGCAATCGTGTCAGTTCTACTATATGGATGCACTATATGGAAGCTGACTAAGCGTCGAGAGGAAAAGCTAGACAGTAATAGCTACGTGTCATACTGAACACATCCTGGAAGCAACATCTCACAAAAAAGTAGCGGAACTGCTACATACCTCCCATCTCTAAAACCATCCAAATACGACGAACAAGATATGCGGGAGAGTGCTGGAGAAGTAAGGACGAACTCCTCAGCAAAATTCTCTTATGGACCTCTTCACACGGACGTACAAGAGTTGGACGACCAACAAGAACTTATCTACAACAGCGCTGTACGGAAATAGGATTTAGTCTAGAAGACCTGCCCAAAGCGATGGATGAAAGAGATGAATGGCAAAGAAAGACTTATAGGAATCCGTGCTAGCAGATGATGATGATGATGATGACGATCATATATGTGTGTGGATGTGTCTCTATGTAAGTAAAAGAGTGAAAGAGAGAAAAATGATATACGTAGTCTTTACTATTTTACTTACAGGGATGTAGTTACAGAACATATATCAATGATGGGAAAGATGTAACTCAAAAATTATTCTCACATCTTAAGCCATGTTTACCAGAGTGTGAACATTTGTTTATAATGTATATATATATATATATATATATATATATATATAAGTAATTTGTAATTTGCTGGAAGCATTGCACAATTTTTTTTATTTTGTTGTATTAATTGCAACAGCCCCCTAAATTGATACAATGCAATAATGTGTATATATATATATATATATATATATATATATATATATATATATATATATATGTGTGTGTGTGTGTAAAGAGAGCGATCAAAAAAGTGTATTAACAAAACAGCTAAAATTCTTCACGGACAATTACCTCCGATGGGTCCATTTCATCTGAAATTAAAGAAAATCGAAAAAAAATTTCATTGTTCTTGACATTCAGCCAACCATTCAGTCACCATAAGAGAAATGGAATAAAAAAATAATATTTCGTTTAATCATATTATATATATTATCAATAGCGTGTCCTTAAAACTATACTTGGTTAAAACTTATGTAATCTGCTTAAAAAGTTACCATGCGTTCCCTCCTGTCCATAGGAGTGAGTTTGGCTTCATAAAATCATAAAGTACCCCCATAATTCTGGTCTCGTACCACAACTTAAATAAGCTGTGTAAATGACTATATACATCCCAATATTCTTTAATATATACGTGTGCGTATGCACGTATGTATCACGAATTTCTTAATGAAGCATTCAAATGCATGCTTTCTTTAAATGATGTTTTCTTTAAATAACGCCACCTTCTCACGCATAGAAATATGGCAGTTTTGATCATCCATAAAGCTGGGTTTGGCTATAAAATGTTCCGGCCAGGTGCGTTTACACTTCGTTTTGTTTCACTCTGATTAACATTACTTAGCTACATGCGACCATTTCACAAATAAAACATCGTGTTTGTCTTTGAAAAGTGTTTGGTTTGCTTCCGAGTCAACAATAACTTGATCCAAAACCATATGCAATTTATCCTGAAAAGTATTGTTACATCTGGACTGAATGCAATGTTTTTTACGTAAAGGTTTATTTACAAAATGAAATTTACGAAATGCCGAGTGATCCTAGCAGGATTTTTCAACTGGAAATACGAATGTCCTTCAAAATGCCCTAAGACTTACTGAGAAAGAAGAAATATAGCTGAATCGTTTTGCAGTTGCAACAAAATAGCACTCCTTATAACACTAGAAAAATCCGACTTAGTTTCTCTACTTTTATAAGTAGTGGTGGTGTGTTACCACTGAAGAAATGTTATAGAGAATTATGGCTAAAGTGCTGGTCTGCATCTTCGAAGTAAGCGAGATCGATCACTAGTGGAGCTATTCCATTCCCGATCGGAATAATAATCTTGAGAAAGCTATTAAACCCCTTATCCTTTCAGCTATGGGTTAAATAATATATTAAGAGTAATAATTCAGAAATTCTTAACATTTGTACTCAGTTATGGTTAACAGCTCAGTGGTCCAGTGGGTAGAGTGTTCGCCAATGACCCGGAAGACCAGTTTTCAATCCCAGGTCGAGTCATACCAAAGACTTATAAAATGGTACTTGGTACTTCTTTGCTTAACACTCAGCATTGAGGGTAAAGTGAAGAAATCTGGGGGAAGAGTAGCGCCCTCCCCTTGACCTCGGTGTAGTATCTATTGAAAAGGGAGCCTTCGAGCCGCCCTCGACTACGGTCGCCAACTTTACTTTACTTTTTACTTATGGTTCACGGAATCAGAGCCAACGAACTACGTGGATTAAATAAAGGACATGGACGGTTAAAAGGTTCCAAATATTCACACACAAATTGGTCTATTTAGTATTGATCGTTTGATTACACTCACTTTCCAGGTTTCAAATATTGCTATCTAACATAAATAGTTTTATTTACGGACAGTTAAATATTTTCAAGTATCGCTATCTTACACTAACTGTAACATATTGACCTTCGACCCAACCGTTAATCAAGGAACAGGTGTATCCGGTCGAAGATATCAGGGTATGACCTTGACTGTGGACGGGTTGAATTGGATGCAGATGCGACGCTCAAAGGAAGCAGGTGGATGTCAAACAATTATATAACCTGGTGCGACAGGAAGTTCAGTAGTTGGAGTCAGTTAAGTTGGGGATAAGAGGTGTAGAAAAAACCAGCACCCGGCTGGGGCTATGGGCCCTCAGAACCCCAGCAGAACGAGAAAGATGTGCTGCTAAAGACAGAGGAATTTGGGGGTCAATATATTGCAGTTTGTTCAGTCTCCAACTCACCTCTCACACATAACCCTTTTGCAACCCTTTTGCAACTATTTCGAATAAAGTGTGAGAGGTATATTTTTCTAAAGAAGTGTGTTCGTTCGTCATTATTGCGTTGACTATGTTTCCACATGTATATGTGTATAGTTGTATGTATATATCATGGCTATGCAACATAACTATTCAATTGAGGCACACAGTTAAAGATTCCAAGTATTGCTATTTAACACTAATAATTCTATTCAACATGAATCATTCATTTACTTTCGCTTAAATTGTTGTAAGAATTGCTGTGTATCACGAAACATATGTTATATAATTGCGGAAGGATTTTTTTTCAAATTAACATTTTTCGTTGGTTATATCTTTTCTTTCGGTTTAGTTAGGTTGAGAATTTTTCGGTTTAGTGCACGGGTAGGGGCACAAATTGATCGCAGGTGTTCACGCTCGTGAAGGGAGGATGTGACAAGCACAGATGTCATAATAAAAACCCCGGATAGGAAATTGGACTGGGGATGTGAATGACATCATGCCCTGAAGCGCTGGGCTGGGATTCTTGGGTATTTTGAAAAAAAGCAGTTAGTTGAGATTTGAGACTGGACGAAGTGAGTTGGGATTAAAATCTGGTCGAGGCCAGTCTAGTTGGTTGCTGCGGGATGCGCACGCGTTTGTTGGGTCAGTGAGTTGAGAGCTGACGCTGGACAAACAGTCAGCATAGTAAAAATTGTGTCTCTCTCTCCTCGTGTCGAAAACCTGAAAGTCAAGAAGGTTATAAAAGTTTCGTACCTGAACCAAGAAGTCGTCAGTGTTTCTGGGTTCCTGTGCTTGTGAATATCTTATGCATTACATACATTCTACATATTCGTATATTATGGATGTGTTACACATATTATTAAACATCAATCATTTGTTTTGATTATTTTTTTATTTGTTTTAATTCAATTAAACAAAAAGCATTTGTTTTTACACTGTTGAATAGTCGAAGATTTCTGTTTTTAAAATTTCGATTTCACATATATCGTTTCTTTGCACAAATCTTCATTCTAAAACAGTTTTATTTGATCAATAGATAAGAATGTGACAGGTGCTACCTCTGCGGGTCACAGGGGACCTGAGAGCAATGGCAATGTAAGGGTTCTCTACTATCCCTAAAGCTCCAATGTTTTGCCAAATTTTGTATATTTAATGTCTGGGCCAAAAGTAATAATTTTGTACAGTTCAAATTCAGATAGTGAGAACAAGGGGCAAATAACTGGATCCAAAAATCAATTTAATACATTATATCTGTAAATGAAGTATCGACTTATACACCAGTAATAATCTTCTAAGGTTGAAAATCAAAGCACCAACAAAGACAAGGAACATCTCTTAGCTTTAAAAATCAGTTTGATAATTTAATGATTTCCTGACCATCAATAAGACTATAAATTTATAGAGAAGATCGACTTATAGACGAGTACGTACGCTGTGGTTATATATATATGGTCGTTTGTGTATGCGTTTAAAGGGAAATACTTCATTGGTCATTTCTTTTTATCTTTTCGCTCCAAGAATCCTTCCTGTGCGTGATGGGGATTTACCATCTGCTCACTTGAGACTGATTATTAGCTGATGAATATTCATATACACGCTCACTTTCGCGCAGGCGTTTGCACGCACGCACGCACGCACGCACTCAAGTTACGAATGGACACGCATATCACCACGCACGCACGCACGCACGCACGCATGGAGATATTCTTTATGAAGGCTTTTATTATGCCAAAACAGACGTAGTTTGAAGGCAAACAGACGTCACATGCAATTCCACGTATCGGACTAGAACCAGCATGTTCTCTATCAGCACATAAAGAAGATCAAAGATTAGCAAAATAAGATATTACACACACACACACACACAACAGAGAAAGATACACACAAATAAATTATATAGATACAAATTACGTTATTTAGGAGACCTGCTGTATACTCAAACTCCCGTGAAACTATCAGCTAAAACTGATGTGAAAAACTGTCAAATAATAATAATAATAATAACAGCGATGACACATCCATACAACGACTTGAAGACTAGATAGAAAAACACGAAAGAGGACTGATTTCGGCCATCAGAAACAATACTGACAACACGATAGATAAAAGAATGACAAAAAGCTAGGAAACAAAAATGGGAAGGAAAACAACTCCATGGGCGTTTTAAACGACTAATAAACAAAATCTCACACGAAAAAACCTGGACATGGCTAAGAAAAGGAAACTTTAAGAGAGAAACAGAATCTCTCCTAATGGCAGCACAAAACAGCGCCATAAGAATCAATCATATCAAAGCGAGGATAGATAAGACGCCAAAAAATAGCAAATACAGACTATGCGGTGAAAGAGATAAAACTATCAATCACATAATAAGCGAATGCAGCAAATTGGCACAGAAGGATTACAAGGCTAGACACGATTGGGTGGGCATAGCGATCCACTGGGAGATATGCAAGAAATTTTAATTGAACCATGCCAACAAATGGTATATGCACAACCCAGCACCTGTCCTAGAAAATGATACACACTAACTCTTATAGGACTTTGATATACAAACGGATCACCAAATAACGGCCTGAAGACCAGACCTTATAATAATCAACAAAAAAAAAAAAATGAAAATCAGCAAAACTGTCGACTCAGCTGTTCACAGAATAAAACTGAAAGAATGTGAAAAGAGAGATAAGTACCTTGACCTTGCTAGAGAATTGACAAAAACTATGGAACATTAAGGTGACAATTATACCAATGGTGACTGGTGCTTTCGGCACGGTAACTAAAGGATTATAAGAGAGCCTGGAGGATTTGGAAGTTGGCAGCCGAGTGGAGACCATCCAAACAACGGCATTATTGAAAACGGCCAGAATACTGAGAAGAGTCCTGGAGAGTTGAGGAGACTTGCTGTCACTCAATCTCCAGTGAAAGACCATCAGGTAACGCTGATGTGAAAAACTCTAATAATAATAATAATAATAATAATAATAATAATAATAAGGAACAGAATTTAAAAAATTGGGGAACACGAAAGTGATGGTGATACAAATTATAATTGGTGCGTTTAGTACAGTCACCAAAGGATTGGTACGGCCAGAATACTGAGAAGAGTCCAGGAGACTTAAGAAGATTGTTATATCTTAAACTCCAGTGAAAAACCATCGGCTAACGCTGGCGTGAAAAACTCTCAAAAGATAACCATCAAACAAGAGGAGATGAAAGAAAAAAATTAAGAAAGAATATTTCAGGAGAACTAGAAACCTTCTTGAGACAAAACTATATTGCAGAAACCATCCAAACTACTACATTATTGAGAACGGCCAGAATACTGAGATGAGTCCTGGAGACTTGAAGGAACTAACTGTCACTTAAACTCCAGTGAAAGACCATCAGCTAATGCTGATGTGAAAAACTCTTATGAGTAAATAATAATAATCTGAGACTGTTAATGTCTAATTGAACGAATACTGTAAAATATCACAAAAGGATTACAAGAATATGCACAACTACGTAGGAAAGGTGATCTATTAGGAATTGTGCAAAAAATTTAAAAAATGTGTCCATAGAACCAAGATGTATATGCACAAACCATAATTTGTGCTAAAAAAACAAGACGCATAAAATTCTCTGTAATTTCAAATTACAAACGAATCCGCAAATTCCAACCAGAAGACCAGACCTCGTGTTGATTGATCCTATTTACCAACCCCTCATCTCGGGCAGGATATGACACAAGGTCAATTTTTAAGCGGAGTTTAACAGGTTTGAATTCAGAGTTTCCCTTCTCCTAGACTAGTTGCCTTACCAAGGCTGAAGAACCTAGCCTGTCCTACTGTTTACCCATACCTGGAGGGAGAATAATTGGATTCATACCTTTCCCAAGGGTATTAGTGCTTTGTGAAATGCAATCAATCTCGTCCAGGATTTGAACTCGTGTCACCGTGTCAATTTCCGATGACGATAACCATTACACCACGGGCACCTCGTGTTGATAGATAAGAAAAAAAAAGCACTACTTATCTTGTGGATTTTGCCATTTTGCCAGACCACAGAATGAAAACGAAAGGGATTGAAAATATGGGGAAATACTTAAAACTTACAGGAGAACTGAAAAAAAAGTGTGGTACATTTAGGTGACAATGATACCATTTGTAGTTAATACGTCTGAAATGGTCCCCAAAATAGTTGAGAAAAACTGGAGCAATTATAAATTAGTGAGAAAATCGAAACCATCCAAACAACCGCATTGTTAAGATTCGATAGAATTATCAGAAGAGTCTTGGTAACTTTAAAGATACTTATTATCACTCAAACTCTAGACAAAGATCAATAGCTAACGCTGGTTAGGAAAGCTCGGAAGTAAGGAAATAATAATAATCAGCCAATACAGCAAACTGATACAAAAGGAATACAAGAGTATACATGAGTGAGTAAGAAGGATAAACCAATCGAGAACAGTGCAAGTGAGTAAAACTTAAACACAGTGACAATTGCTGTATGTTCAAATCAGAAAATGAAATACATATAATTATCTGGTGCTTTAAGATACAGAGGGATTATACAAACCAGGGGGGGTTTCCTCATGGCGTAATGGTTAAAGCGATGGACTGCGGAATCGTAGTAAGCGAGTTCGTATTCCAGTCGCGCTATTACGATCACATTCGGGCAAATACCCTTGGGAAAGGTATGAACCTCCTTATACTCCCAGCTATGGGTTAAATAGTACCACTACTGTTCTTCTCGGAGAATGGCTTTGGCATTAAATAACCTACAAAGGTTGATATGCCATTAAACCAAACCAAACCTATACAAACCAGGCTAGAGGAATACCTAGTTATGATTAAGAAGTGTAAAAGAATTTACCAAATAATGGATTTTGCTGTGCCAGAAGATTATAGAGAGAAAGTGAAAGAAAAGAAAAAGGTAGACAAATACTTAGACCTAGCTAGAGAGTTGAAAAAACCCTGAACAAGAAGTTGTCAGTAATAACTATCGTAGTAGAGGTTCTTGAAGCACTCCCTAAAAATTGAATAAGAGCTTAGAGGAAAAACTGAAAACATTCAGACCACAGCAGTGCTATAATTGGCAACGATCCTCGGAAAATCCTGGAGGAGAGAGGAGACAAGATGTGATTCAGACACCATTGAAAAATTATCAGTTACAACTGGTACAGGGGCCCGACAATATTTTTCGGACACTTTGAAAAAAGTACTTCAAGGTTGTCACTAGTGCCAAAAACTTTTGAGATTGTAAGTACGTAGTTGAGGAGTGAAAATCCACTACTAGTGTAATCATTTTTTTTAGTTTGGCTTTGATAATTTTAGTTTTTTGTGATTTTTGCAAAAACTTGCGCGACACTTTTTTTTGGACAAGACAAAAAATCCTATTTTATTAAAACCTATGTTCATGTATATGTTGCTGTATGCAAATTTTCTGCTTGTACACTGTTCTGGGTCACTGGCACCCCTACTACTATGTTAACATAGGACAATCTAACAGCATAAATAGTCCGGACATTTCTTGGCAAATCTATTAAGTTTAATGAGGTAAAATACATTCAAAAGAAGTCGTTTGTTTGGCACGGAAGAAGCGGGAAGATGGCCTCAGCATCAGAAGGATTTCCATGGATTTGAAGCTGTCGAAATCAACGGTCGAATATATGCTGAAGACAATCTCCGAGCGGAAAAAGAAGAGAGAGCGGAAAAGATCAATTGGCAAGAGGACTGAAAGCAGAATTAAGAGGACTGTGACACGGCTTTTGACATCTGGAGAAAAAGTTACAGCAAGAAAAGTGAAGGAGAATTGGATGTAAACGTCCGTAGAGTACAAAGAACGCTGCGTAGGATTGGTTTGAAGTATGCAAAGGCTAAGAATAAATTAACACTAACAAAGAAACACAAAGGAGCAAGACTGAAGTGTGCTAAAAGGTGGTTAACAAAGCATGTTGACTTTAAGAAGGTTATATTTACTGATGAGAAGCGTTTCAAGTTTGATGGGCCCGATGGATGGTTTACTTGGTCGAGAAGGGGTGAGCCTGTTGTACTGAACAAATGACAGATGGGAGGAGGAGGAGTTATGGTTTGGGGTATGATCTTTGCTAATGGAAATATATGGTTGGAGTGGCTGAAAGGACGACAGAACAGCGAAAGCTACAAACAGTTGCTGGACGAGAAAGCCCTACCAAGGATAAGAAGAGAGATGGGGAATGATTTCGTTCTGCAGCAAGACAATTGAAGCATCCATGTGTCAAAACTCATGAAAGAATGGATGGCTAAAGTGAATATGACTACTTTGGAATGGCCTGCAAGAAGCCCAGATCTAAATTTAATAGAAAATGTTTGGGAAATGCTTGCGCAACTTGTCTATGATGGACCTGAAATAACGAAAGAGGCTCAACTATGGAAACGAATACTAGGAGCCAAAAAACAACTAAAAGAAACACGTATAGATATTATTGTGTATATGTTTGATCATTATGAATAGAAATTGATAAAAGTTATTGAGAAGAAAGGTGATATTACTGACTATTAAGAGTTTTTCAACGATGTCCCAAAAATAATGTCGCGTGTGTTTTGTAAAAAATGATGAAAATTAGATATTTTTCCTTACCTAATCGATTTTCTTCCATTTTTATTTCAGTTATTGTCTTTATATGTTTATGCTATTCTATTGAAGGAATTTTGCCACTCTATGTTACTCGGAAAGTCGAATACTAAAGTGTCCGAACAATATTGTCGGGCCCCTGTATGAAACACTTGCATATAGCACAATAAATAGCTGGGCTGTCCCCCTTATGTGATACTCGGGCCCATTCTTGAAGTGGATCAGAGAAGACCTTAAAAGTCTGGACCAAAGAACATGAAACTCCTGAGGATGCATATGGCCTTACATGCAAGAGATGATGTTTACAGACTGTATGTGCCCAGAAAAGGCGAAAGAGGACTCGTTAACATTCAAAATAGTGTCGATGTATCGATACAATGAATAGAAAACTACAAAAAAGCGTGGAAGAAGACTGATTACAGCCACCAGAAACAATACAGACAGCATAAGCATCAACAGAACAGAAATAACTAGAAAATAAAAATGGGACGAAAAACAATTGTATTGACATTTCAAGCCATAAATAAGCAACACATCACATGAAAATTAGGACGTGGTTAAGAAACGGAAATCGTAAGAGAAAAAATGAATCTCTCCTGTCAACACAAAAACAGACCAAGATGCAATAAAATAGCAGATGTAGGTTACGTGTTGATAGAGAGACAATCAATCACAAAATAAGCGAATGCATTGAATTAGCGAAAAGAGAGTATAAAACCAGACATGACTGTGTGGGCAAGGTGATCAACTAGGAATTGCGCAAAAAGTATACTTATGACCATACGAACTAATGGTATATGCACACCGCACAATCTGTTCGGAATATTGAGATGCACAAAATTCCCTGGGATTTTGAAATACAAGCGGATCATCTAACCTCGGGTAGACGACCAGGCCAACTGATAGTCAACAAAAAAAGAGAATCTACAGAATCGTGGACTTTGCAGTTCTGGCTGATCGCAGACCTTGCTAAAGAGCTTAAAAAATACGGAATATGACGGTGATACCAATAATATCAGGTACACTCAGCATGGTCACTAAACGATTGGTTCAAGTATTGGAGGACATGCAAAAAAGAGGACGAGAGGAGACTATCCAGGCTACTGCATTGTTGAGATCAGCCAGTATACTGAGAAGAGTTCTAGAGACTTGAGCAGACTCGCTGACACTCAAACTCTTTAGAGAAACCATTAGCGAACGCTGGTCTGGGAAACTCTCAAATAAGTAAAATAATTATTATGATAATTTCTTCACCTCGCCAAACACTGAAAATATTATGGAACTTGATATTGAAAGTATTACAAACGATAGTTGGTGCCCTCGGCACAACCCCAAAGAATTTTGAAAAAACCCGTGCGACTTAGGAATCCTCAAATGATAAAACGTCCAAAGAATAGCGATCATGAGATTGATTAGCATATTTCAAATTATCCGGGGTGGTTGAAGAAACTCGTTGTTTCTCTAGCCCAGTCGGCTAGGGTTGTAGAATTCATCAACTTCATCTCTGCAGAGGGGACAAGACCCCACCCTAGATATGATACGAAACAATCTCCAGTAAAAAAAATATGAATATGAGCACAGGTAAAAATCATACATAATCGTGGTACATCTTGTAAAGTAAGAACATTAAGTTTATAAATCCCAAAAATTCATTCTGAATTGTCAAGCAAGAAACATAGCGTAACGGTTATAGGCATTGTTTCCCTAAGCTTCTAAAGAGACAATCATCTGGAGGTTGCAGGTTCAATCCTGACTGCTTATACCCGGTTATGGCTAAAGTAGTTCGAAGTTACGTCAAAGATCACGAGTTCGACAAAGGCCGAAGGACATATGAAGATGAAAAAAATGATGAAGAAAATGATAAAAAAAGTCCGAAAATGATAAAAAATTTCAGTAATAATGGAGCTTTGGGGAATGCGGAGTACCCCTTTATTCCCATCTCTCCTAGGCAAATATAGCCCGGAGTGGTATTTAGAAATAGAACTGTTTGATTCCTTAACTTTGTGCAAACAAAAGAATGTTGTTTAATTGAATTGATACATAACAATACTTGGACGCATTTAACTCTGCGCCAATGAATGATTATTATTGAAAAGGATTATTCGTGTTATATAGCAAAATTTGATACCACTTGGCTCATTTTAAAATGTTATTAACAAAATGTATTCACATATCATAGATACTTAATATATATGCATAAAGAGTATTTGGCAGTAAATAACCTCCAATGGTTGATATGAAATAAAACCAAGTCAAATCGTTGCCATTTTTGCATTCTGTAAAGGCCTCGGTTATTCAGGTAAAATAAATACATGGACATTGTAGAAGGCAATTAAAAGTACTTGACCATGGTTTCGAAGATTGGTTTGTTTCTTTACTTAATGGCATATCTATCTTCATATGCTATTTAATGCCAAAGCCATCCTTCTAGAAGAACCGGGGCAATGCTATTTAACTCATAGATGGGAGGATAAGGGCGCTCTTACCTTTCCCAATGGTATTTGTCCGAAAGTGAACGTACGAGGATCATTAAATAAGTTTCCAGACTTTTTTCGCATGGGCACTTTTATTGATAGTACACATGAAACTCTAGTCCCCTTCGAAGTAATCTCTTCCTGCTGCAATGCACTTGTTGTACCGTTCCAACAACTTCTGAAAGGCCCCATGGAAGTCCTCTTATGTGTGCGTGCCAATGACCTTCGTCACAGCCCCAATTGTCTCAACGACAGCCTCTGAACTAAGGGAATAACCAAAAGTCACAGGGAGCAAGTTCTCGACTATAGGGAGGGTGAGCAACTGCCTTGATGCCCATCTTGCTCAAATAGTCTATGACAAGGATGGAGTTGTGGACAGGTGGATTGTCCTGGTGGAAATGCCACTTACTCGATTTCAAGAGTCCTGGCCTCTTCCCTAGGAATCTGTTCCTGAACTCCCATAAAACCTCAACATATTAATCCTAACCCTAACCTTTAGCCAATCAACTCTGGTGTATTGACTTCCTTTCTCCTCCCACACCTCTCATCATCCCTCACAGACTCCCTGCCTTCCTTGAATTTCTTATGCCCCTCAAAAACTGATGCTCGATTCATGCAAGATGGTCGAAAAGGAGTCTGAAGCATTCCATAGGTTTCTGTGGCATCTTTCCACGTTTAAAACAGAATGTTAATGCATATCGTTCTTCTAAACTGTCCTCACGTCCAGATTGCATTTTTGAAATTCACCAGCTGTGACAATCAGGCTTTACTAAGATGTATTACAATTGCTGCTGTAGCTGTTCATTTGAACCTGAAATCATAGACATTGGTCAGTCATCTCATAAAATGTATAGCAATAAGATACTGAATTTTGAATAGTCTACGACAATTTTAAATGCCTGTACAAAAAAGTCTGGAAACTTATTGAAGGAACCGCATAATAGAGTGACTGGAGTTCGAACTCGCTTACTACGATTCCACTGTCCAGTGCTTTAACAATTGAACCACGAGGACACCCCACTGACTTTGAAGAGTAAACCTGAAAGAAGAAAAAAATATCATAATCGATTCTCAGCTCAAAATATTATTAGTAATCAATAAATGCTTGAGTGTATAGACCCAAGAGAAAATAAGTGTAGACTATGTAGTGAGAAAGAGAGAGTGAGAGAGAGTGAGAGAGAGAGAGAGAGAGGGCTGGAGAGAGACAAAGTGGGACGAAACGATAAACCACATAATAAGCGACTATGGTTGAGGAAGTGTATCCACTGACAACTGAGCAAGGGATCATGATGTTAAACTAAACTTGTGCTGAACTGAAAATATCAAAATTTGCAAAAAAACAAAACAAAAACAAAACAAACCCTGTGACTTTGAAATAAAAGTGAATCAGTAACCCTCAACTAGAAAACCAGAACTAGTTCTGATTAACTAGAAGAAAAATATTTGTCAGCCAGATAAATCTGCTGTTCCAGAAAGCCGCAGATTCATTTGATTTAAATACTCATTCAGTTCTGTAAAGGTCGCCAATGAATTGCTATATTGACTCAATGACACATCAGAAGACTCATCCTACTTACGCTTGGGTAAAGCACATTAAAAAATATGGTAGACCATAAATATTGAGGTATACAGTAGTACAATGAATTGCAATATTGACTCAATGACACATCAGAAGTCTCATAATACTAACACTTGGGTAAAGCACATTCAAAAATATGGTAGACCGTAAATATTGAGTTCTACAGTAGTACAATGTATCAATTTGAATATATATATATATATATATATATATATATATATATATATATATATATATATATATATATATATATATATTATTTCAAGAAGCAAACGATATTCGCTCACATTAGGATAATAAATTTATTTCCATCCTGTTGAGAGGATTGATATGAATTTAAAAAAAAAAGAAGTCCCCGTGGTGTTAAGGAAATGCCCGTTTGGTAATGGCTATCGGAGGAGGAAATGGACATGGTGACACGAATTCAAATCCTGGACTAGACTGATTGCATTTCACATAGTACTAATAACCTTACGAAAGGTATGAATCTAATTATTCCCCCTCCAGCTATGGGTAAATAGTAGGGCAGACTGGTTTCTTCAGCCTTGGTGAGGCAACTTGTCTAGGAGAAGAAATACTCTGAATTCAAACCTGTTAAACTCCGCTTAAAAATTGACCATGTGTAATATCCTGCCTGAGCGGTGGGGGTTGGTAAATATAGATATGAGTTATAAATATATATGATATGAATTATATATATATATATATATATATATATGAATTATATATTATATATATATGAATTATATATATGTGTGTGTGTGTGTGTGTGTGTGTGTGTGTGTGTGTGTGTGTGTGTGTGTGTGACTAGCTGTCAATTGATGAATAGATGGAGAGTCAACAAAACTAGAAATACACATTTTTACAACGGTTATAAAAGGTTCAAACGCCATAACCGAAACAAAAGCACTTATGAATGATCAGACCGGTCATTGTATATTTTTATGATGGCCATAAAAACTAAAGTCCCGGTGATTTGAGTTTTATCTTGGCCTATTTTTATGTGTATGTACAAGAAACACTTACCTTATTGAATAAGCCAGTTAAATCACTTCAGGCTATATATTTTATACTCTCTCTCTCTCTCTCTCTCTCTCTCTCTCTCTCTCTCTCTCTCTCTCTCTCTCTCTGAATATATATATATAAGTTAAACTTGGACATTTAAGAACCTTTTTATTTGATCTATATTCGTTTTTTGTGAGTCTCTAAAAGCTTGTACTTGTACCCACAAGAAACATTGATCTCACATCAAAGTTAAGTTCAAGTGTTACATGTCTGTAAAAATCCTTTCTTGTATTTCAATGTAGTCAGTATTAAAAATTTTTTAACTCAAATTATGCGTATGTTTGTGTGATATCTGTGTAGTTTTATAGATATGTGTGTGTTTGGGTGGATGTTTATGTATAGCCACGCCATTTTCTTATTGACATTCGACTTTGACCCATTCTTTGTTTGTTTGGAAATGTCAAGATGACATTCAGTGCCACGATATAAAATAAATAAATAAATAAATAAACAAATAAATAAATAAATAAATGAAAATTCATGATTATCGACCAGGTCTTTCTTTTTTTCCCGTTTTGGTTTTTGGAGAGGTGGGGCCGATGAGAATCAAGATGTCATCGCCAAAAATTTTACGGTCACAAACACATCACTCAGATTAACACAGACGCTCTCTCTCTCTCTCTCTCTCTCTCACACACACACACACACACACACACTCTCTCTCTCTCTCTCTCACACACACACACATAGACACACACTCACACAAGGATAGACACCCACATGTTCATTCGTACATATATATATATATATATATCATCAAGTCGAACTAACAGTACTGATTCCACTGACTCTCTCTCTCTCTCTCTCTCTCTCTCTCACACACACACACACACACACATCTGTCCTAGTCATCCATCGCTCCAGGGATGTCTTCCGAACTACATCCTGTGTCCACACAGAGCTGATGTAAATAAGTTCTTTGCATTCTGACAAAAGTGGATCTTCCAATTAGTGCCAAAGACCAAATGATTAGCGATTATTTTGATTTCGAGAGTGCACGCGGAAAATAACTATCTCTTTGGTGGACTGTCTGTAAATGTTGAACATTGAATATTGAACCAAAACATTGATGAACAGTTTGAGGGTTTACAACATTTAACCACGTCGTTGCCGTTCCGAGGTAATCTTTCTCGTGGAAACTCTGGTTATCTCTGCTACTGTTTAGATATAAGAGAAACGCGAATGATTCAGTGACATTCAAGTCATCCTTCCGTAGTCACTTTTTAAGGACACATTTGAAACGAACTAACTCGTCTATTGAATGTTGTTTCCCGTAGTTACAAAGAGATTTGATCAATAAGAAAGCAGACCCGTTTGATCTCAAGATTTAGTTGACAACCGAAGATTGAAAGCAAATTTCATTTACGAGTTATAGTTGAACTTAGTTAGGGTTCATGGTACGAGGGGCATACGATAAGTTTCCCAACATTTTTCGTACGGGCATTTAAAATTGGCTTAGACTCTGGAAAATCCAGTATGTTATTCCTATACATGTCATGAGATGACTGACAAAGCCTGATTGTCACAGCTGGTTAATTTCAGAAAAATGCAATCTGATATTTTAGAAGAATGATATGCAAGAAAATTCTGTTTTAGACTTGGCAAAAATGCCTCAGAAACGTATGGAATGTTTCAGACTGCTTTTGGAGCATCTTGCATGAATCGAGCATCAGTGTTTGGGTAGCATAAGAGATTCATAAAAAGCAGGGAGTCTGTGAGACATGATGAGAGTTGTGAGTAGAGTAAGGAAGTCAATAAACCAAAGTTGATTGGCCATAGGGTTAGGGTTACGGTTACTATGTTAAGGCTTTAAGGGAGTTCAGGAAGAGATTCCGTCGGAAGAGGCCTGGACTCTTCGAATCGGCTCTGTGGCATTTCCACCAGGAAAATGCACCACTCATCAATTCCATCCTTGTCACAGACTATTTGACCAAGTTGGGCATCAAGACAGTTGCTCAACCTACCTATAGTCGAGACCCTTCTCCCAGTAACTTTTGCTTATTCCCTAAGCTCAGAGGCTGTCGTTATGAGACAATTGAGTAGATGAAAGAGGCCGTGACGAAGGTCATTGACACACTCACACAAGAGGACTTCCATGGGGCCTTCCAGAAGTTGTTGGAACGTTACACCAAGTGCATTGCAGCCGGAGGAGATTACTTCGAAGGGGACAAGAGTTTCATGAGTGTATTATCAATAAAAGTGCCCATACGAAAAAGTCTTGAAACGTATCGTATGCACATCGTATATCAACCATTGGAGGTTATTTAATGCCAATCCTCTTTATACACGTGCGTGCGCGTGCACACACACACACACACATATATATGTATACGATTTCACGATGAAAACGATTTCACACACACACACACACACATACACATATATATATATATATATATATATATATATATATATGTGTATGTGTGTGTGTGTGTGTGTGTGTGTGTGTGAAATCGTTTTGTAAATAACATTTTTAGACGACATTGTAGCGCAGTCGGCTGGGGTTGTAGAATACGCCAAGTTTATCTATGCAGACATCCCATCCCAACAAGGGTCCTGGATATGATATTAAATCTAATGGTGACGTTTTAGTTCTAAAACTTTGGGGAATGTAAAGTACTCCATTTTGCCATTGCTCTTAGGTCAACACTGATCCGGAGTGGTAACACGTGATAGCGCCCTATCAACGAGTCGAATAGAACTGTTTAACAAACTATGCGCAAATAAATTTCCTATTTAAATCAAATTGTTAGAAATACCACAAATTGAGCGTTTGAATGTGTGTAAACAAATGTCTGCCAATGTAAAATACAGCTTGGCTCACAATATGAGACAAGGTAAAAATTCTCACTGTGCCGTAAAAAAAGTGATGCGCCGGAAGAGATTGACCTATGAACTGCATGACAGTTATTTCCGCTCGATGATGATCACACCTGCAATTCCGAAGACAGCGGATGTGACACATCCCAATGGCCAATATTCGAAAGAAAGCGCGCAGGTGTGCTCGGCTGATAATATGGGACAAGGTGAAGGTCCCACTTCAATGATGCACCGGAAGAGAGTGACCTGTGAACTGCATGACAGTTATTTCCGCTCGACGACGATCACACAGGCCATTCCAAATGAGCGGAAGTAATACATCCCAATCGCCTGAGATCGGGAAGATTGCAGAGGCGTAGAGGCGTATCTTTATCTCTGCGTGGGAGTTTGAAGGTAATATAAGGCCGACGAATTGAACAGAAGAAGATAGTTGAAAAAAAGGATCCCGCTGTTCACGAAACCTCTCTCGTCGTCACGCAGTGTGCGTTGTCTCGGCCTTCGTCTCCTGACATCGAAAAGTTCAAGCCTCATCGACGAACGATCCTAATTCCTCTCCTGACTGCTCCTACTTCACACAAGCGTCCGTCGAGAAAATAAATATATATTGTTATATACAAATTCTGTGTTGTCGTTTGTTTGACCAGAGGGCGGAACGTAACACCAACAGATGTCGAAAAGAATTATAAAGTTTTAATTGGAATTCTTGAAATCGTTTAACGGTATACTAATATTAAATTATTGGTATTACATCGCAATACTTGCAACCGTTTCCCGCTGTGCAAATGAATGAATGGTGTTGAATAGAATTATTAATGTTTAACAGCAATAATTGCAACCTCTTCACTTTGTGCAAACAAATGATTAATGTTAGATTGAATTATATGTGTTAGATATGATTTATATAACTATCCATACTAATACTAATAATTATTATTTCAATGTTTATATTCTTATAGTTATATTATCAAATATCTATGTCTAATACAAATAATTTACAAACAGGTCTGAATGGACCTGAGAGTCATAGCAATAACAAGTGATTCCATAGCCCCCAAATATCCAAAACTGGAGCCTCATCAAGTTTAATGTCATACCCAGAAGATGCAGTCAGTGTATCTTAACACCCACCGACAGGGTGAGTAATTCGTTAGATCCTCACAAGGGGGTTTAATTTTGCGTCATTAAGAGTTCTTCGCATCTTGTGAATGGTTACTAAACTGAGTTCGCTAAATGTAATCGTTTTTTTAGTAAGGGTGCAATCTCTCTGGATTCCCAATACGGTTTGTCTTATGCCTTAATAATCAAAGCAAATAAGCTACCCTGGATGCTTAGTATGGTGTATGGGTTAATAAGCTACCATGGTTGACTATTACAGAGTGGTGGTCCCTATCACCATCAGCATCAACGCTCGGATATGGTGGGGGTAAGACTCAGCGAGAGAGAAAGGGAGAGGTTAAAAGTTCAATCTTTTTTGGAGTTGTCTTGGGTGCACGGGGTATTCATAAACTCTCGTTTTACGGCTTGAGGCAGTCACTTGAGACTTTGAGAGATAAATAAACGTACTGTACTTTTTTTTTTCGGCACTGCAATCTGTGGTCTCTGGTTCGATCTCCAGTGGTGGGGATTACGGTATATACTGCTGATGATACTAAATAAGGTCGAAACAGCTGTCCAGTGTTCCCGTATATTGTGCATAGGTTTTCGGCAGATTTTCTGGTAATGGTAATTCAATTAACAATAAAGGTACGGTTGTTATCGAGACAACTAAGTCGATTGTTATGGAATTTAATCGAAACTCTCTCCCTCATTCGGGAAATGATCAATGAAATAAAACAGTTATTTTTCCAGTTGATTTAGAAATCAATCAAGCACAAATACAAACAAACCTTTAATTCTTGAATTATTTTTAATTAGGATGGGTAGGTTTAGTTGACACAAAGGAGGTCAGCAAGATTACGATGCTGTTTTGTGAGTTTAAAATCATATCAATACGTTTCTTATTCCAAGAACTTCTCTGTTGGCTTAATAAATAATGTATATGACTAACCCAAGATGCCCCTATAAATGAAGTTTTAAAAGCTAATAAAATCTGCGGCTCACAAATGGGATATTTTGCTACGGTTTTCGATATCTGAAACCAGTTATCTTGATGAAGCGATTTTTGTTCTGCTTTGAAATGCAAAAAAAAAAAAAAATGTTATAAAAGGAATACTGAATCATATAAACGCAGACATATTAACCAATATCTGGTTATTCTGAAAATGTTTTAATAAATAAAATATGGGATCTCTTCGGCCAGAGCGGGATTTTTCGTTAATAAATATTTGATTGTAATTGTATTAAATAAAAAATCTGTTACCATCGACAAGTATTAAGATTTCTAGCATTTTCTTTCTTTATTTTTAAATGTATACTTTTACTCTCATAATTAAATAATCTTTTTTCTGATAATATCTGAAAACCTATAATAAAAAAGAATAAATACGAATTTAGTATTTTTCTGATAATCTACCAAATTATCAAAGGAGTTGATGCAAAAAATCGTGGGGCAATACTACTGTTCATAGATTTCCAGAAGTATTCGATTCGATACACAGATGAAAGACAGGGAAAATACTACTTGCACAGGGTTTACCAGCTAAGATTATGCTTTACGGAAACAGGAAGGGAATTGTTCACTCATTTGATGGAAACCGATTTCTTTGACATAGTCACTGGAGCATAACAACGAGACATATTAGCGCCATACTGGTTTATTATCTGCCCAGACTACTTACTTAGAAGGTCAATTGATCTAAGAAAAGAAAAAGATTTCACAATAAAAAAAAAAGGCAAGAAGTTGACGATATCCCGCAGAAACTATGACATATGCAAATTACGCAGACGACCCAGCGCTTCTGTCGCATACACCATAACAAGCAGAATACCTTCTGCATAGTCTAAGTAGACAGCGGGAGGCGTTGTCGTCTGTGTGAATGCAAATGAAATTGTACATACTGGCCCATTGGTCTTGTGAGTATAGTGTTCGTCATTGGCCAAGGAGACCGGGGTTCAATCTCAGATCAAGTCATACCAAAGACTCAAAAATGGTACTTAGTACTTCCTTGCTTATTTGCCCAGTGGGCTGTGGCTACAGAATACACCAGCTGCACCTCTGCAGAAGGGTAAGACCCCCTACTAAGAGTGTCCTAGATATGATACAAAAAACCTGATGGTGAGGTTCCAGTAATGGTGGAGCTTTGGGAAATTCGGAGTACCCTTTCATTGCCATCACTCTCAGGTCCACTCTGTTCCGGAGTGGTAGCACTTGGTAGGGTCTTATCTATGGGTCAAATAGAACCAAACTGAGTTATTATGCAAAACTGAATTTCTTGAAATAGAACTGTTTTTCACGTAAACTGTGTACTTATGCTAATCTGAATTGTTTGAAATAAAACTTTATTCGTAAAAAACGGATTTGGCATTAAATAAACTACAAAGGTTGATATGCCATGAAAACCAAAACAATCAAACCAACCAAATTTGCTTGATTAACACTCATCATTATAAAGTACGAATCAGGGTTAAGTGGAGTAATTCAGGGTAAGGAATAGCGTCCTCCCCTACAACTTGGTGTAGTAACTATTCAAAAGGAAGCCTTCGGGTAGCCCTCGACAACTGTCGACTAATTTCCATTCATTTTAAACTGAAACTATCTATTTCCAATCTAAATGTTAAGTCTCTTAAATTAGAGGGCCATTTTACATGCCTCGGTAGCGTCCTCTCGTCTACTGAATAAGATGACAACATAGCCCTGGAGAAGGCGTGGAATGTTGTTGACAAATTATCGATCATATGGAAGTCTGATGTATCCGATAACGTTAATGTGAATTTCTTCCAAGCTATAGCTGTATCCGTATTGCTACATGGATGCATCACATGGATGCTAGCAAATCTCACAGAGAAAAAGATAGATAAAAACCACACAAGAATGCTGCACGCTGTCTTGAACAAATCCTAGAAACAACACCACAGAAAACAGCCACTCAACTACCACCCACTTCCCATCTCACAAACCATTTAAGTAAAACGAAATAAGACGATGTTCTTTAAAGAACTCCTGCACATAGACGTACCAAGTCTGGAAATTTATCGTATGCACCTCGTATCTTAAATATATAGGATTTGTAAACTCATTTTGTAAATACGTTTTTAAACGAATCTGAACTCATTCTTCTGTACACAGTTAAGTGCTTCCAAATATTTGTAATACTAATACTTCTATTTATTATTAATCATTTGTTTTCACACAGTTAAATCATTTCAAGCTCCACTATGTAAAAGTAACAAACGTAGGGATCGTGAAGATTTATTGTTGGTTACTTGGTGTTTAGGTATTTGCTGCCTTCATAGACAAGAAGACACTAACGAATTAACATGGCGTAAGAAGAAAACCATCGGAGTCAGGAAGGGGACGAAAATTGGAGATATATTTTGAATTTTAACTTTTTTTTTTACTTCAACACGGTTACTCTATAGTAAGGAATGTCTTCCTGGACTATGTGAGAACCGTCGTTTCTCCCAAATAGGGCGTTGAAATGTATTTGTCGTTTTCGTTGGTTAATGTCTCCAAAGTTGGTGTTTTTATATTGTTGGTTTCGGCGGTGTTGGCTCGCGAGTAGCAAAAATGTTATCAGCAGACATGCTATCTGGCTACTAAACCAAATCAGCGATGTGTTCGCTGCTAACGGCCGCATGAAAGCGCTTTCATTTTGGTGCTACTGTAGAAGCTAAATTGAGATCGAATTTCTCCTTTTAGCGAGGACGGTTCCTTTTCCGTGCATTCTTTGCCTTCAATTCCTGTCAAGGGTTTCTGGGAATTTCTGCACTTCTTGACTTTATTTTATTTTATTTATTCTATTTTTATTTTTCGAATCACTAAAAATGTAACATCACTCATTTGTTCTAATTTGCTTGTGCACTAGTACTGCTATTGTTTCTACACAGTTAAATGGTTTCAATTATTGCTCTGTAACGTGAATTGTTCTATTCAATCTGAATCTTTTTTGCACTCTGAAGTGCTTACAAATTTTGCTATTTAACACTAATTATTCTATTTAATCGCTGATCATTTATTTGTGCAAAGTTAATTTTCCAAGTATTGTTATATAACACCATTAATTGAATTTAGGCATGCAATTAAAGAGTTCAATTATTGCTATTTAATACTAATTTTTCTTGTCAATATTATTCATGTATTTACTCAAAATAAAGTGGTTGCAAGTATTGCTATGTATCGCTATTAATTCTATTAAACATCAGTCTTATTTACATACAGTTAAATGATCAAAGAGTTTTTTTTAAAGCGATTAAATTCAGCATAAGTCATTTGTTTGCACTCAGTTTAAATGTCAAACAGCTTCATTTGACTCATAGATAGGACCCTATTAGGTGCTACCACGCAGGGCCAGAGTGGACCAGGGAGCGATGGCAATGAAGGTGTACTCCTCATTCCTCAAATCTCCAGCATCACTTGATCCTCACCGTCAGATTTTTTTTTGTCATATGCAGGAAACTCATTGGGAGAGTCTTATCCCTCTGCCGAGATGCAGTCGGTGTATTATTACAGCGTAGCCGGTTAGGCTAATCGGTGAATCTATTTCAGAGACTGATTTCAACGGCATGTCAACCCTTGTAGGTTTATTTTATGCTTAGAGGTTAGGGAATTGGGTTTATATTTACTTTTTTGTGTAGTTTATTTTTTCTTAAGAGGATTATTTTGCACACGATCCACTCGAATATAAATAGTTTTTATATAGATCAATTTGACTCATAGATCGACTGATTAATTGAACCCAAAGATCTACTATCTCTCAAGTCAGATGGACCTGGAAGTAACGGCAAGGAAATGGCAGTTCCCACTTCGCAGATCTCTAGGGCTGGAGCCTCAGCAATATAGTTTAGTGCCATGCCCAGGATACAACATTGAGGAGATCTTACCTCTCTCTGAGAGACACAATCAACGTATTCTATAGTTTATTTAAAAAAATATTCTCTTGTTCTTTAGGAAATGTATTAAAATACACATTCTTTTTTATCATTCTTTAGGTTATGTTTTTCCCATCCAAAGCCGGATATCCCTTGTCAATTGTTCACCTTGTATGTATTTAGCGACACCACTGTTACGTAGGTAGTAGATTGGATTTGAGAAACCTTTACAAATGTCAGTCTATTTGTGTAAAGATTAAACTGCAGTCTGCTTTGAAGATTTTTACTAAATAATAGAACTACATTACAATCGTATCTGAAGGATGTACAGCTCCCCTCATTCATATAACTCGACATAAAAATTGTATAAAGTTTTATTTTTCCTTAACCAAATACATCAGGATGTTATTATTCCTGGTGAATCCTTGTAGAAAAAAAAACCGATATATGATTGGTTGTTTGTTTGGGGTTTGTTTTGATTTAATGGCATATCAACCATTGTAGGTTATTCAATGACGTATCCATTTTAAACATATATTAAATATGTGATTCATAAACACATTTTCTAGAGCTTTTTTTAGGACACGGTTGGCTTCACTTAATTTCAAACAATTCAGTTCAGCATTTGTACAGTTAAATATCAACTCTTCTATTTCAAACAATTCAATTTAGCATATCAACCGACTGAGAACATTGGTTGTGTTTAACGGCATATCAACTCTAGTTGTTTATTCATGGCTAAATCATTTTTATTCATCCATACTAAAGATATTGTTTGTATACGAATAGTTGTCAGTAATATTAGTTTTAAACGAGCACATTTTTTGCACACAGTTAAATGATTTCAAGTATTGCTATCAAACGTTATTAGTCTTATTTGCACAAAGCTAAATGATTTTAAGTATTGATATCTTATAACAATAGTTTTATTTCAACAAAGTTAAAGAATTTAAATTTCTGAAATTAGTAGTTTTATTTGCACACAATTAAATGGTTTCAATATTGCTGGCACTAATATTTTTATTTGCATACAGTTAAACATTTTAGAGTATTACCATCCAAAAATAATCTGTTTGTTTGTTGTTCTTAATGGTATATCAACCTTCTTGGGTTATTTATTGCCGAATCAATCCTTCTAGAAGGACAGTTGTGGTACTGTTTAACCCACAGTTCGGAGGATAAGGGGGTTCATACATTTCCCAGGGGAATTTATCCAAAAGTGAACATAATAGCGCGACTGTAGTTCGAATTCCGTAGCGAAACGCTTTAACTATTACACCACCACGACAATAGTAGATGAAAATGATACAATGTTTGACCATACAACGTATCCTAACAGGTACTACGACTCTCGGTCAGAGTGGTACAGAGAGTAATGGCAGTGAAGTGTTACTCATCATTCCCTAAAGCTCAAAAACTGGAGCCTCTCAGTTTGATGGTTTAGTAAACTATCAAGGATAATCGTTGAGGTGGGGTTTTACCCTCTGCAGAGATGCAACTGGCATATTCTAAAGGCCCAGTTGACTGAGTTGACAAATATGTTTAAGAATAAATTATCGCCAAATTATAAAACATTGAAAATTCGAATCTAAAATTTATACTTATATATATATATATATATATATATATATATATATATATATATATATATCAAAACCCTCCACCACGGCCAAAAAGCGACACAAGATCAATTTTTAAACACTGGTTTAAATTCCGAATTTCCGTCTCTGAGAGGGGTTGCCTTAACCAGGCTAAAAATATGATTTAGCTTACTATTTCATCGCACCTAAGGAGGATTTCTTACATTTCTCAAAGGCATTAGAACGAAGTGTAACGGTGAAAGCCTCGTCAAGTTTTTGAACTTTAGTCGCAGTCTCAGTTTCTTACGATGTCAACTGACCAGCTAAAGCCAACTGGGAAAAATAGAATACGTTATATGCATCAAAATTTGAATATGCAGCAGTCAAAAAAACCAGTACACCCCTTTTATTTCTATATTTATATAACCATAATTTTTCAACGTAGTTTTGGTCTACCGGCTCATTGGTCAAGAGGGTAGAGTGTTCGCCAATGATCTGGGAGACCTGGGTTCAATACCAGGCCGCGTCATACTGTAAAATATTGACTCTCGACCGAGCCGTCAATCAAGAATGCACCTGTGTAAATAAGCGGAAGAACAGCGAAACAGGTGCATCCGGTCGAAGATATCGGAATATCACCTTGACCTGTGGACGTGTTTGAATTCGGTGATGGTGGCAGATGCGTACGCCCACAGGAAGCAGGTGTACGTAAGACTATTTTATAACCAGGTGCCACAGAAGGCTTGGGTCAGTTCCAGTTGGAGATAGGATGCCAGCGAAGTGAGAATCAGTTCCAGAATTAGGGCTTGCGGCCCTCAACGACCCATGGTTGAGCAGCCCAGCCAAGATGAAAAAGAAGTGCTGCTATGGTCAGAAGAACTTTGGGTCAATATGTAGCAGTCTGTCCCCGTCTCCAGCTCACCTCTCACACACAAGACACATCAACCCTTTCGAGAATAAAGTGTGAGAGGTGTATTTTTATAAAGAAGTCTGTTCGTTCGTTCATTGAAGTTGTCATTATTGCTGACAATGTTTCCGCTTATGTTTGTATATGTATAATGTATATGTATGTGGTTATACAACAATACGAAAGACTTTAAAAATGGCACTTGACACTTCATTGCTTATCACTCAGCAGTATAAGGTACGTATCGAGGGTAAAGTGGAGCAATCCAGGGAAAGAAGTAGCGCCCTCCCCTACACCTTGGTGTAGTAGCTATTGAAAAGGGAACCTTCTAGTCACCCTCGACTACGGTCGCCAACTTTACTTACTTTGGTCGTAAGGCTCTAAAAATCTTTCTCCCATCGAATGGGAGAAAGATTTTTCCATTGCAGGTGCAGGAAAAGTAATGAAAATCGAAGCTATATATTGATATTTACCGCGCCACCCCACTAGTTTCTGTTTTCGTTTTGGTGATTTTGATGTGAAAGGTCAAATGTACACGAGACTAAATCAAAGAGTTAGTCGTCAGAATATATGTTTCTTAAGGTTTCTTTGGTGGAAAGCATTTCATTAATATTCACAACTGAACTAAGTATATTGACGAGATGGATGATTTTATCGAAAATAAACAATTTTCATATTAAGTACTAAAGTAATATTTATCATACATGTTTTTATATTCAATTCTTTTCTTATACCATTGTCTCGTATTACTTGCAGTTCTTCAGGACGTATTATTCCCTGATGATAAACATGAATATCTTAGTTGCTGTTTATCATTCTCTCTCTCTCTCTCTCTCTCTCTCTCTCTCTCTCTCTCTCTCTCTCTATCTCTCTCTCTCTCTCTCCATCTATCTATCTTCACATGCATATATATATGGGAAAAGAAGTGAACTGAATCCGACAATAAGTATCTAAAAAATGTAAAACGAAGGAAAGATATATGTTGGTATATTTGAGGATTTATCTAATTGAAGTCGAAATGCATCGGCGCAATAAAATAAGACAAATCATCAAACATAATAACGTATGTCTGTCTTCCATTTTACCTTTTCCTATATATATATATATATATATATATATACGAGGATTATTAAATAAGTTTCCAGACTTTTGCGTATGGGCATTTTTATTGATAGTACACACTTGAAACACAAGTCCCCTTCGAAGTAATCCCCTCCGGCTGCAATGCACTTGTTGTACCGTTCCAAAAACTTCTGGAAGGCCCTATGAAAGTCCTCTTGTGTGAGCGTGTCAATGGCCTTTGTCACAGCCTCTTTCATCTCCTTAATTGTCTCAATTGAGCTGAGGGAATAACCAAAAGTCACAGAGAGCAAGGTCTGCACTATAGGGAGGCTGAGGAACTGCCTTAATGCCCATTTTGGTCAAATAGTCTGTGACAAGGATGGAGTTGTAGACTGGTGCATTGACCTAGTGGAAATGCCACTAACCCGACGCAATCTTTTCCCTTAAAACATCAGCATAGTAACCCTAGCCCTAACCATTTGGCCAATCAACTCTGGTGTACTGACTTCCTTACTCCCCCCACATCTCTCATCATCCCTCATAGACTGCCTGCCTTCCTTGAATCTCTTATGCCACTCAAAAATTAATGCTCGATTCATGCAAGATGCTTCAAATGCAGTCTGAAGCATTCCATATCTTTCTGTGGCATTTTTTCCAAGTTTAAAACGACTTTATTGCATATCATTCTTCTAAAGTGTCCTCACGTCCGGATTGCACTTTTGAAATTCACCAGCCGTGACAATCAGGTTTTAGTAGGGTGTATTCCAATTCCTTCTGTAGCTGTTCATTTCAACCTGAAATCATAAAAAATTGGTCAGTCATCTCATAAGATGTATAGGAATAAGATACTGAATTTTCAAGAGTCTACGACAATTTTAACTGCCTGTACAAAAATGTCTGGAAACGTTTGAAGGCACCTCGTTTATATAGATATATATATATACCTAAGCTTGATTAAAAGTGCTGCTCTCACGGATATCGAAATCATCACCTGCTATCATATTATGAATCCGACCTTTAATGAATTATGTACTATCTGAATTACAGCATTTCACAAACCAAAATCGTATTTTCAATGGTATTTATATCAAAAGACGTATATAAGAGTCATTTAAATAATTTTTAGCATACACTATCCAAATTTGTTTGGTGTATTTAATGAATTTTCATCTTTAATCGAAAGTTCGTGGGTCTCTGAAGATAAAAGTAAGTGAATGCTGAATTAATAATGTCAGGTCGCAAATAAAGAGTCTCACTTAGAGCTTATCCGTTTACAGTTTTCGATCCTCATTATTGGTTTGGTTTCTTTGTTTTTAATAGCTCAACAAACTTCACGGATTAAATAAGGCAAAACACATACTTGTAGAAGGATAATAATGGTACAATTCAACGTATAGCTAAAGGAATGAAGTAGTTCATACCTTTCCCAAGGGTATTAGTCTGAAAGTAAACAATTTAGCGCGACTGAAGTTTGAACTCGCTTACTACGATGTCACAGTCTATTTCGTTAGCCACTACGCCACGGGCACATTCCCAAAATCACTATTGAAGTAGAACACTTGTCACGATTCAAAAATGAAAGAAAAACGATGAAAGAGTTTATTGATGAATGAAAAAATATGAAAAGAGTAACTTGGAGACACGAGAAAGCTTCATGAAACCAAACACTGCAGCAAGAATTTTATCCATGGGATAAACAAAGGTCGGTCCCTCTTGTAAGATTATCGGTACCATTATAAAAATAGACGAGGGAAGAACTTCAACAAATAGACCAGAGACAAGAAAGCCGATAACGATGCATAAAACCTGACATACACGATATGACATTGAAAGACTATGTTTCAAGATAAGAAGGGGGAAGAGGACTCGGTAGCATTGAAGATAGCGTGGATTCATCAATACAATGATTCGATGACAACATTAACATAAAAATAAACTAATTACAGCGACCAGGGCAGCACTGATAGCATAAAGATAACCAGAACAGCAATAGCTAGAAAACAGAAATGAGAAGAAAAATAACTGTACGGATATTTCAAGACACAAATAGTGTGAAAAACTCTCAAAAGAGTAAATTAATAATCTTATGAATTTTATCATGACAGTAGACGACAGTGTTAAAGACACGGGATAGAAAATGAGAACAAATACCAGGGCCTCATCAGAGAGCTGAAAAGATGAAGAATAGGAAGGTCACAGTGATACCGATCGTTCTTGGAGCCATAAGAACCTAGAAAGGAGACTGGTTGAACCGCACTTTTAATTTGATCATCGGAAGCGTTCTGGAGAAATGAGGAAATATTCTATCTCACCGATTCCAGTGAAAAACATCCAGAAGGAGCTGGTACGAAAAACCTGAAAGGAGTAAAAAAGATTTAAAAAAAAAAAACAACGACATTTCATCTAAAAGTTAAATAAAATGAATTATTGTGCTCCCGGCTTGTGCAGGGAACTGTCATCAAATAGTTGGTGGCTGAGATTTGTCAACCATTTCTAAATTACAAAGGAATCTGATGTGTACGGAAAATCATGGTATACTCAGAAAAAAGTTCGCAAAAAATCATGTTTTAGTCTAAAGAAAGGTCACAAAATATCGATTTGCCACTACAAGCCTGAGTTAAAAAGACGGTCAATGGAATTGAAAAACAGTGACTTTCCGGTAGATAATAAGTTCTGTCCGCAGCACACAATAAATAAGGTCGTGTTGACTGGTTTGGGGGATATGAAAGGATTCATTGCAATTGATTTCCTTGAAAATGACACAACTGTAAACAATCCTTCTTATTGACTACTTCCTTTATTTTTCCAATCACGTGAGAAGAGAGGTTTTTTTTTTACTTTGGAGCTAAAACGAAATTATTTTTACCAGCAAAGCATTGATTACGGAAGTTATTTTATTTCTACGTCATTGTCTATAGCAAAAAAAGGAAAGCCAACTCTCAATCAAAATTAAGTTTTACAATGAAAGAATAAAAATGCAGGTGATGTATCTATTGATAGCAAGAAATAAGCTTTCAAAATATATTCTGTTTTTTTGTTTTTTGTTTCATTGTTCGTTTTATTGATTATTTGCATTTAAAGCCGTCTAAAAAAAGACCGATTATGGGTTGTTTTTTTTGTAATCGGAACAATGCCTTTCTCAATTGAAAACTATTCAGCATATGCTATCCACAGTTCCGGGAGAGAAAAGCTTTTAGGCTTTTTGAAAAGTGGCATGATATCATCAATATTAAAAGCTTTCTTCTGGCTGGAGATGCCGTGAGACAGACGAAAAAACCGTTGGAGCCGGTTTAGACAGTCTTTTGTTGAAGTCAATCTAACGCTTGGAAGGAGTTTTTCAATAGACAGACGTGAAGAAAGAAAGACGCTCAGGTTTACGGCTGAAAAATCTGTTGCAATGGTCACGTGATACTGTATAATTCTAAACTTGATTATTTTTCTCTTTTAAAACAACCTGTCGGCGAAGTTACAAATTTATAGTCTGTATCTTCCGTAGAACCCCTGAAAAACGGTTACTAGATATGACACTAAATAAGATCTAACGGTAAGGCTCAAATTCTGTAGGTTTGGAGAGTAAGGAGTATACCTCCATCACCATTACTCCCAGGTCAACTGAAATCCGGAGTCAGAGTACATTTGAGGGTGCCATGTTTAGGTCAAATAGACAAGTGTAAAATACTTTTTCGTTATATAAGAATAATTAATGACATAAAATGTTTTGCATGAAGAATAGATACTTGAAGCTATAGCAGTTTATAGAGGGACATTCTTTTCGGCATTTGCTCGAAAAAACAAACAAAACATTAGTGCTGCCATAGGTGTAGGAATGTCTCTCACTACTCGAGTCTTAAAATCACCAAATAGCATTAAAAAAAAAATGACTGTTTAATTTAATGGCAACCCATGCACTACAATTACGTCTTGCTACAGTTCCCACCAATGCCAGTAATAAACCCGATTTAACCATCTTCTTCAACGAGCTAACTTTCCTTGTTCGGCACATTCCCAAACCCAACGTTCCAATCATCGGTCGAAACATGAATGCTTATAAAGATATGGACAGAAACTAGATTCTCCTCACACAACTCACCAAGCAGAAATGGTAAATATCTTGCCGATTTTTCTTTGGAGAACTGGCTAACATGCTTAAAAAATGAACTCTAAAAAAGAGAGGGAAATTGTAGACTTAAAACTACCCAACTAATTTTAAAGCACAGCTAGATTACATATTCATAAACATGAACTCTAAAAAAGAGAGGGAAATTGTAGACTTAAAACTACCCAACTAATTTTAAAGCACAGCTAGATTACATATTCATAAACATGAACTCTAAAAAAGAGAGGGAAATTGTAGACTTAAAACTACCCAACTAATTTTAAAGCACAGCTAGATTACATATTCATAAACATGAACTCTAAAAAAGAGAGGGAAATTGTAGACTTAAAACTACCCAACTAATTTTAAAGCACAGCTAGATTACATATTCATAAACATGAACTCTAAAAAAGAGAGGGAAATTGTAGACTTAAAACTACCCAACTAATTTTAAAGCACAGCTAGATTACATATTCATAAACAAGAGGCATTTTAATTGGATTTTGAGCAGTGAGGCATACTCCGCTTTTTAGGAGGATCTTCTGATTGCCGAAAGATTCGCATGAGTCCACGCTGAACAAAAAAAGCACACAGTTAGTCCTTCTCTTACCAATAGGTATATAAAGAATCAATATACGATAACTGTTAGAAAGAAATATAATATTTTTCAGGAAATATTTGAAAGATATACTCTGAACAACAAATACAAAAATTTTGTTACGGCTCATATAGAAACAGCCCCCGAATTCATACCAACCAAACAAAGAACTAAAAAAAAAAAAAACACAGAACTCTTACCAATAAGTATATAAAGAATCAATATACGATAACTGTAAGAAAGAAATTTAATATTTGTCGGTAAATATCTAAAAAATATACACTGAACTAAGAATACATAATTTTGTTACCGTTCATATAGAAGCAGTGGTCGAGAGTATACCAAGCAAACAGAAAGCCAAATATAGAGTACCTTTAGAACTTACGAAAGATCGATATAACATGAAAACAGTATCCTTACTTAATAAAGGAAACCCCATAAGTACTGAGAGGTAGAAACCTAAGAAAGTCTGTAAAGAACAATTAAAATACATTCAAATAAAATCAGATATTCGGTTGAGGATAAACAATCACAATTAGCATTGTTAGATATTAAACAAAGTGAGCGGAAGAAAGAGCACCTCGTGAACAAAACTAAAAGCTGTCATCCAAGAAGAAAGACTTTATAAGTCGAAAGAACATTTCAAGTATCTACATGCAAACCTGAAATCACTTGCAACCTTATCCAAGAACTTATTAATTGCCAACTAGATAACAAACTTGGAGAGTTTATGGAGGAACAAACCGATGCTGTATTGAAAAAAATTAAAAGCAGAAAAGCTGCTGACTAAAGTAAATTCATTCTGAAGAATAAAAAATAAGAAAATTTGACAACATATTTCTTCGGTTATCTAATGCTATGTACAATCAAAATACAAAAGAGGAATGAATGAAAAATTGCATTCTTTCATTCCGTGAGAAAGGCGAACTTAGAATCACTGCGAACTACTGAGGCACAACTCTTACTACCATAGCTACTAAGGTTTATAATGCCCTGTTTCTCAATTGTATTCAACTTGAAATCAGAATGGCTCAAGGAATCGATCCACTACTTCACTATCCGGCGTTTCCTCAAAGGAGTATATGCTAAGAATATCCAGGCAATACTATTGTTCAAAGATTTTTCCAAAGCATCACATTCCATACACAGAGAAAAGATGGAACAAATTGTATCACCAGAGAAACTCTTACTACTATAATGATGTTCTACCAAAATATGAAAGCAACTGTTCGATCACTTAATGGCAACACACAATTCTTCGTCATTATCACTGGAGTTTTGCAAGGAATTATATTAGCACCATACATGTTTATAGTCTACAGAGACAATGCAATTTGAACGTCAATTGATCTAATGAAAGAAAAAGGTTTCACAATTTAAAAAAGGCAAGAAGAAGACGATCACCTATAATAACTGACACATATGCAAACTAAGCAGATTATCAAGCGCTTCTTGTAAATAACAATACACAAGCAGAATCCCAACATCATAGACAAAGTTGGTAGGAATAGGCATAAATCAGTTTCCATGTGCTTTAATCAAGAAGGAACCGTCTCCATTGTTAGAGGCAAACCTCTAAAGTTAATAAACAAGTTCCGAAACCTTGACGGAAAAATCTCACCCCCTAAAAAAGATAATGGCATACACTAAGAAAAGGTGTTGAATCATATTGATAGATTATCGATCATATTGAAGTATGATCTATTCCATAAAGTAGAGTAGGATCTCTTCCAAACTGATGGTTGGTTGGTTGGTAGTTTTGTTTTACCGTGTATCAACCTTTTTCGAGTCATTTAACGCCGAATTAAATTTCAAACAATTCAGTTTAGTATAAGTATGTGTTTTATTAACAAACGGTTAAATGTCAAAGCAGCCCTATTTCAAGCAATTCTGTTCAGCATGAGTATAGAATTTCAGTGTCCAAAACAGCCCTATTTCAAGTAATTCTGTTCATCATGAGTATATAGTTTCAGTGTCCAAAAATGCCCTATTTCAAGCAATTCAGTTACACAAAAGTTCAACAGTTCTATTGCAAACATTTCAGTTTAGTATAAACATACTGTTTCAATGTCAAATGCAGTTCTTTTTCAAACAATTCAGTTTATATGTATAAAAGTGGGTATGACATTAAACAACCTACAATAATTAATATGCCATAAAGCCGAACCAAACCAAACATATCACAGTGGGATGAAGAAGACACGGGGAGAAGTAAGGAGGAACTTATAAGTTATGTGATCTTGTATATTGGTATACGTGGAAATGCCAGTGTAAGACGACAAGTCAAGATTTACTTACATCATCTGTGTGCGGACACTGGGTGTTATTTAAAGGACCTATCGAGAATGATGTGCCAATTGATGAAGATTATGATGATAAAAATTTCTTAAGGATTTTTATTAATACTTAAAAAACATATGACACTTCACAAACAAATGACTATTTTTAAGCAGAAATGATTAATGGTTGCTTGGTTGTTTGGGTTGTGGCATATCAACCTTTGTAGGTTATTTTATGTGTAATTTTCGTAAACGTACATAGAACTTTTTTCAAGAAAAATGATTTAGATATTTGTTGTGGTTCCGTTCCTTAACTTATGGCGGCTACTCTCTCTCTATCTATCTATCTCTTTCTCTCTCTCTCTGTCTCTCTCTCTCTCTCTCTCTCTCTATATATATATATATATGTGTGTGTTTTTGTTTAAAAATGATGGCTATATGGGCAGTTTAGAAAAAGTTGTTTAAATTTTCAATTTTTTAAAAAGTACTTTTATTTTCCTTTTAATTTTATTGTAAATAAAATATGGTGTTTGATGCTCTTTGCTATATAAATGTACTTCAGAAAAATATTATCATTCGGAATTTTTGGCACACTTTTAAAATTAAGTGTAATTGATAAAACTCAATCAAACTTGGGACATTGTAATTATTTTAAACTAATCCAACTAAATAAAGGGATGTTATATATATATATATATATATATATATATATATATATATATATATATATATATCTTAACAGTGTATGTTTGTCACTCACTCATTTGGTGGGTTTGTGGCAAACGAAACACTGTATATATATATATATATATATATATATATATATATATATATATGTGTGTGTGTGTGTGTGTGTGTGTGTGTGTGTGTGTGTGTGTGTGTGTGTGAATAAGAGTGAGTGTACGGAGAGAGAGAGTGACAGAGATAGAGAGAGAATCTCTCTTTTTCTTTCTCACATACATTCTCTCTTTTTCTCTCTCTCACTGACACTCTCTCTTTCTCTCTCTATCTCACAAACACTCTCTCACTCTCTTTTTTCTCTCTCTTTCTCCCTCTCACATACACTCTGTCTTTCTCTCTCTCTGTCTCTCTCTCTCTCTCTCTGTACTCTCACACATATACATAGTTATATATGTACATATATATAGAGTGTAAGCAAGAGAGAGAGAGAGAGAGAGAGAGAGAGAGAGTGTGTGTGTATGTTTGTGTGTGTATGTGAAAGAGAAATACAGAGTTCATGTGAGACAGTGAGAGAGAGTGTATGAGTTAGAGAAAGAAATAGAGACAAAGAGAGAGTGTATGTAAAAGAAAGGGAGAAAAAGAGTTAGTGTATGCATGAAAGAGACAGAAAGAGAGAGAGAGATTGCATAGGAATATTACGTTTGAGAAATTATGAGTGAGTGCCAGCTAGCGTAAAAAATATTACCTTTTAAAATGGGTTCGAATTTGTATCATCCCCTGAGTTGGTGTTTATTGTTCTAATGTCAGTGCAGTTTATAGAAAAGGGGTTTTCTTTGGTATAGCTGTAAATGTTCTGGACTGCAATATCGTAGTAAGCAAGTTCGAATTCCAGTCGGCCTATTACGTTCACTTTCCGACAAATACTCTTGTGAAAGGTATGAGCCACCTTATTTTCATTGCCCAGTCGGCTAGGGCTGTAGAATAAGACCCCACCAATGAGTGTCCTAGATATGAAACTAAACAATCTGATAGTGAAGTTCCAGTGATCCTGGGACTTTGGGGGAATGCGGAGCACCCCTTCATTGCCATTGCTCCCAGGTCCAATCTGGCCCGGCGTGGTAGCACTTAACAGGGCCTTATCTATGGGTTAAATAGAACTAACGGCATACTTATGCTAAACTGAATTGTTTGATTAAATTGAATAGCTTGAAATAAAAATGTTTTTGACAATTCAACTGTACTTTCATTTAAACTGCGTGCATATGTTAAACTGAATTATTTGAAATGCATTTGTTTTTTGACATTGAAACTATACTTTTACTAAACTGATTTGTTTATTATAGAACTGTTTTGGCATTTAACTTTAAATGAAATCTATACTTATGAACTTAATTAGCTGAATTAAAACTGCTTGACTAAACTGAATAAGTTGAAATAGAAATGTTTTTCTCAATTAAACTGAACTGTCATTTAAACTGCGTACTTATCCTAAACTGAGTTACTTGAAATAGAACTATTTTCATTAACAGTACTTCAATTTAAACTGAGTGCTTATGCTAAACTGAATTGTTTGAAATGGAACTGTTTTTGACATTGAAATTGTACTTACACTAAACTAAATTGTTTAATTAGCTGAATTAGAACTGTTTTGATTAACTGAATGGCTTGAAATAGAAATGTTTTTGGCAATTAAACTGTGTACTCATACTAAACTGAATTGTTTGAAACTGATTATTTGTATAAAAATGGATTTGGCGTTAAATAACCTACAAAGGCTGATATACCAAAAACTCCAAACAACCAATAACCAACCAACCTGATTTTCACCCCCCATTCTTTTGAATTGTGCTGTTATTTTTCGTCTACAAGGCATTAAATAACCCACGAAAGTTTATATGCCATTAAACAGAGAGACCAAGCCAAACCAAGCATTCTATATATAAGCACATTGCACTTAATGTTTGTTTCTTGATAGACGAAAATAAGTTTATATTTCCATTTCTGCGCCTACACATGTTTTAGTGAGACGTAACTATATTTGTATTTCTAAATATATTCATACAAGTTTATATATAGGTGTCAGTATGAATTTGCTGGCTCTTATAAATAATTGTGATTATTAATATATGAAAAGTGTATTCTTTGAAGTAATATGGCCTTTTGATTTATGTGAATGCACGAGTTGACACAATAGCGTGGAAATTGAAACCTTATCGAAGAAAGCAAAATCAAAAACAAAAAGCGGTCAATTTAAAAAAAAATAGATTATGAATAAATGAAGTGGGAAAACAGACAGACAGACTGACAGACATATCATTTTAAAAAGAGAGAGTGGGAAAGAGATGTAGGGAAAGAAACAGTGGAGAAATAGGGAGAAAGAAAAAGAGAAAAGAGAGGAGGAGAAGGAGGAGGAGTGAAAGAGAAACATTTTGTAATCGAAAACGAGTCTGAATAGATATCAATTTAATGTGGGTGCCCTGATCTACCATTTTCCCACTTGGGAAGCGCTAGATTACAGGAAGGCAGACCTGACCGATAAAATAAAACGCAGTTTCTTCCAAGCAGCGCTGGTGTCGATACTGCTATATGGATGCACTACTTGGACGCTAACAAAACGGCTGGAGAAAAGGCTAGACGGCAATTACACGAGAATGCTGCGAGCAATATTGAACAAGTCCTGGAGACAAAACCCGACAAGGCACCAACTATACAGCCACCAACCTCCCATCGAGAAAACTATCCAAGTTAGACGAACCAGGCATGCAGGACACTACTGGAGAAGCAGGAACGAGCTCATCAGTGATGGACTCATATGGCCCACATATGGCCGAGCAAAAGTAGGACGACCAGCTCGAACATACTCACAGCAGCGAAGTGAGGATACCGGATGTAGCCCTGAAGAACTGCCAGAGGGGATGAACGATAGGTAGAAGCGGCGAGAGAGGGTCAGGTATATCCGTGCTAGCGGCACGACATGATGACGATGAAGATGAATTATAAGAAAAATAATTCTTGAAAAAAGCAATTACACTTTTCACAATAATTATTTTGCCGGTCATTAAAATCTTTTCCCTGTCAGCTGGGAATGTAGAATACACCGACTGCACCACTGCAGAGGGGTAAGACCCTCCCAAACGAATGTCCTGGTAATATGACACTAAACAATCTGATGGTGAGGTTCCAGTGATACTGGGACTTTGGGGATAGCGGACCATCCCATTCATGGCCATTGCTCCTAATTCAACTCTGGCCCGGAATGGTAGCACCTGATAGGGCCCTATCTATGGGTTAAATAGAACTAACGGCATATTATGCTAAACTGAATGGTTTGAATAAACTGAATAGCTTGAAATAGAAATGTTTGTGATAATTAAAATGTACTTGCATTTAAACTGCGTGCTTATGCTAAAGTGAATTATTTGAAATGGAACTGTTTTTTGACATTGAAACTGTACTTACACTAAACTGATTTGTTTAATATAGAACTGTTTTGACATTTAACTGTGTGTAAACAAAATCTGTACTTATGCTAAACTGAATTAGCTGAATTAGAACTGCTTGACTAAGCTGAATAGCTTGAAACAGAAATGTTTTCACAATAAAACTGTACTTACATTTAAACTGCGTACTTATCCTAAACTGAATTATTTGAAATATTTCCATTTTCATGAAAATGGATTTGGCGTTAAATAACCTACAAAGGTTGATAAAACCCAGACAACCAACCAACAACATTTAAAATCTGTTACTTGAACCTTCATCTCACCATCTCAACACATTCATACCCACGGCCTCTATTCACTGGGTATACCAAATCCTTTTGTCAGCAGTAGGACACTTCGAATTGTAATGGTTAGCGAGTTGGACGTGAAAACAATTAATTGTAAGTTCAATTTTAAGTGAACGTTCAATACTCCGGGCTTATTGCGAAAACTAAGCTCTCCATACCAAGTAGAGTATTTGAAAGCTTAGAAGACACACTTCTTTTTTCAAAATAAGCCCCAGAAAATCCCCTTACGTCTTATAAAGGTCCGGGGTCAACTTTGGGTAACTGGCTAGCGGATTTCTTGTGCTTCACAGGCCAAAAAATTCAGCCATAAACATCACTGCCAACGTAAACAAGATTTGAATACATTAAAAAACGTTAAAATAAATTGATGGTAGGGAGAACTACTAATTTCAAGCGAAGATCCTTCATTTGACATTATTAGTCGAAATCCTTTTTTTTTTCTTGGAGTCCTGATTTTGTAAGTATCAAATGTCGTATATATTTACCCAATAACTTTGGCATAAGCAGGATGCGACAGAATATCAATTTTCAAGCGAAATACACCTGGTTTGAATGCAAACATTTCTTTCTCCTGGATTGGTTGCCATACCAAGTTTAGAGAACCCAATCTGTCTATTGTTTGTTTGGGTTTAGTTTGGTTTGTTCTTATGGCATATCAACCATTGTAGGTTATTTAATGGCAAGTCCATTTTATACACAGAGTACTTATATATGATTTGGTTTGGTTTGGTTTTATAGCATATCAACCATTGTAGGTCATTTAATGCCAAATCCTTTTTTATATATATATCAAATATGTTTTCTAAACATATATCGTAGGAACCATTTTTAAATAAGCCCGAGGATATTTTTTTGCTCACCAGTAAATGGAAATTTACAAAGCGTTTTTTTGCTTAGATGTGGCACAAGGCCATATGAAAGGGGCACCCAATGAGACTCGAACTCACTCATGTAGGTTTGCTAGCCGAGCTTGCTAATTATTACACCACCAGATGCGCCTCTTGCTCACAAGTAAATGGTTTCACAAAATTTCAAACAACTGTTTAGTATTAATAGTTTTTGTTTACTCCGGTTATCTCTAAAAACAGTTCTATTTCAAAAGATTCAACTTAGCATAAGTATTCAGTTTTTTTATTTACACATTTAGACTATAAACAATTCTATTTCAACCTATTCAGTTCAGGTTAAGAACCTTTTTTTGTTTACACACAATTAAATGTAAAAACAGTCCAATTTCAAACAATTCAGTTTAGCATAACAATATAATTTGTATGTCAAAAAGTTTTATTTGACCAGATATTGGTCCCTATCTAGTACTAACACTCTGAATAAGAGTGGTCCTGGAAATGATAGCAATGAAGGGGTACACTGCATTCCCCAAAGCTCCAGCATTACTGGAGCCTCAGCACCAGATTGTTCGGTTTGGTTTCTTTTGTTTTAATGGCATATCAACCTTTGTAGGTTATTTAATGTCACAGCCATTCTCCTAGAAGAACAGTAGTGGTACTATATAGCCAATAACTAGGAGTATAAGGGGGTTCATACCTTTCCCAAAGGTATTTGCACGAAAGTGAACGTAATAGCGCAACTGGAATACGAACTCGCTTACTACGATTCAGCAGTCCATCGCTTTAACCATTACACCATGAGGACAACCCCAGATTTTTTAGTGTCATATCGAGGACACTGATTTGGGAAGTCTTACTCCTATGCGGAAATACCATCGGTATATTTTGCTGGCTCAGCCGACCATGCCACTCGTTGGGGAAGTCTTACTCCACTGCTGAAAAGCAGTCATTATATTTTGCAACCCCGACACAGCGGATTGGATCAGAGAATAGTTAGATTCATAAATTTACCAAACGTGTTCGCACAATGTAAAATGCAAGTGCCCTCTTCCAGTTCCAACTGTATGCCTTGTAGATGGATGAAGTCCTACCCCAAAATGAGGAGTGTTCTGGGCACAACTCCAAACTGCATCTGATAGTATTGCCCCAATTGTGGAACTCTGAGGAGCGCGGAGTACTCCTTCATCACAATTAGTCCCAGACACTTTAACAAGAATGTGGTTGTACCAATTATGGTAGTACCTATTAGTGTCTGGATTGTCTTTTTGGGTAGCAGTTCTGGCCCACTTCACTGCTATGAGGATCAGGGGCGAGTGTTTTGGCTTGGTGGCTGTCATTCAAGGCTGCTGGACACGGGTGCCGAGTAGGTCCAGCATTCACATCTCCCGGCTTAGACCTGCATTTCATGAGCCTCAAGAGGGCGTCCTCCCAGGATTTAACTCTACTTAGAGGGGGCTAAATTTGTTGTCTTGCGCCTGCAGTGATCTTTTTTAGGGAATGCCGTTGCTGCTAAAGGTATTTTTGGAACCGCTGAATGTGTGTGGGATAAAACCCTACACCTGTTTCCTACACTTGCGCCATATTCACGTGTACGTAGGACCCTCGACAAATACTATTATGCAGGGTCACTTTTATGATTCGAACAAAACATCTCTTTTCTATCACTGTTATCAGTAGATAACTGGGCATACTGGGTGCCGCAGCCTCGGTACGGCAACTAAATTCAAACTAGCTGAACTCTGTGTAAAAATACATAACTTTTTATTGTTAATATATTGATTAGGAAACGGCTGAAATCAAACCAGTTCGACTCAACTTTAAAAAGAAATTGACCTTTAATCTCACCCTGTCCGTAGTAGAGATTATGTAAGTACATTCCTTAAAGTAAAGCTTCATTTTGTAAAAACGTACAACGTGAGGGTGTCGTGTTTAAATTGAACCAGAACAAAATTATATTCAAAGACGAGTCAAAAGTTTTGCAATATTTTGCTAGTACGTGCTAGTGTGCAGCGTGTATATTACGTGACTGAAGCAGTTCAAACTGTGGTATATATTGCTTTAGACGGTAGTATCGTGCTAAAAGGTGCACTGACACGTTGTGCATATCTTGACCCTGAGTGTAATTCAGATGAATGAGCGACGTAGTCTAATTTAATGTCTTATGCATTACAAGTTCAAACATGGTCAGAATCCGAAGGAAGCTAACCAAAATATTTATTGTGTGAAAGATTAAAGCGTACCGTATCCAGTTAGTTTAAGAAATTTTACTCGGGTTGCAAGAAGTTTGATGATAAAACAAGGTCAGACAGGCCTAAATCCGTGGATTCCGAAGCTTTTGTTCCAAAGAATATTCAAATTCGGTGAGAAGCACTCGGAGAGTATCAGGCGAGATTGGCGTTTCACGTTTCAATTTGGTTCATAACTTTTACGATCCCAGCAAAATATAGCAAAACCTTTGACTCTCCAATAAAACAAACCTTAAATCTTTCCATAGAGCAAAATTATGAAAACTTACCATCAAACGATATTCTCTTGAATATACATACTTCGATGTATCAATGGTTTCTTTGAAATACTTTCTGTTTCTGCTTGTTTATCTTTTTTTTTTCAAATAAGCTAGAAAAATTCATTTGGCTTTTTATTATAAAGGATTTGAAGATTATTTCAGGGGGTGCCTTTTCGAACAGGTGTGGCTCTTTAAAAAAAACGTTGCAGAATCGGTATCTTGGACGTTTATGTGAAATAACATCATGAGATTATTAGGGATTTTTTTTTTTTTTGCTGTTGATGAAAAGATAACCTAAAACATATTCATATTTACCAACCCCTCCGCTCGGGCAGGATATGACATGAGGTCAATTTTTAAGCGGAGTTTAACAGGTTTGAATTCAGATTTTTCCTTCTCCTAGACTAGTTGCCTCACCAAGGCTGAAGAACCTAGTCTGCCCTACTATTTACTCATAGCTGGAGGGATAATAATTGGATTCATACCTTTCCCAAGGGTATTAGTGCTATGTGAAATGCAATCAGTCTCGTCCAGGATTTGAACTCGTGACGCCGTGTCCATTTCCTAAGACGATTACCATTACACCACGGGCACCTCCAACCTAAAACATATTACAAAGGGACGACTGCTTCTTTTCTTTAAACCGGAGCGTCTGTGTCAAAGGAAAATTAGAAAAGAAATTGAACGAATCGCTTTTTTGACAACTTCGACGATCTGGTAAAAATCCGGTAGTAAGTCAATAGATTTAATGCAGGAAAATGGTTTTACACTAACAAAAAAAGGCAAGAAGCAGACATTATCCATCAAAAACTATTTATGATGCAGATTATTCTGGTGATCTAGCGCTTCTTGCAAATAAACCGGCTTAACCTGAATCTCCGATGCATAGCATGGAGCAGGCAGCTAGAGGAATTGGTCTCTACATGAACTCAGATAAAACACAATTCGTGTGTTGCAATCGAAATCATGCCTTTAAATGGTAAGCCACAGAAATTTAGATGACTATTTTATATACATCGATTGAAAAATGTCATCTACTGAAAGTAATATCATCATAGTCGTAGGTAAATCATAGACTGCAACGACCATATGGGAATTTGGTCTCTCTACTAAAATAAAACTGGAATTCTTCAAGCCTGTAGCCGTGTCAGTACTAGTGTATGGTTGCACCACTTTGAAACGAAACGCTAGATAGGAACTGCATACCGCTAGCTATTTGGAACAATTCCTGCAAACAGTACACAACACAACTGAAGCTGCACAGCCATTTCACCATTTCACCAATCATCCTAGTAAGACCAACAACCCATACTGGGACCTGCTGGAGAAAGCAAGGATGAATTTATAAACGACGTTTTCATGCACATAGACACACTAGCGTTGGTCAACCAGCACAAACGTGTATTCATCAGTTCTGTGTGGACACAGGCTACTATTTAAAGGACCGGCCAAAAGCGATAGCCAATAGGGACGGATGGTGAGAGTCAAAATACTCATTTTGTTGAGGATAAAAGGGATAATGATGAAGATGTTGATAAAAATAACTTCTGCTTGACCTGAGAATCTTCAATTTGAGAATGAGGAGAAAATAGATCAATTTCATGGGTGGGGGGTGTCCTCGTGGTGTAATGGTTAAAGCGATGGACTGTGGAATCTCAGTAAGCGAGTCCGTACTCCAGTCGCGCTATTACGTACCCTTGGGAAAGGTATGAACCTCCTTATCCTCCCAGCTATGGGTTAAACAGCCTCACTGCTGCTCTTCTTGAAGGATGGATTTGGTATTAAATAACCCACGAAGGTTGATATGCCATTAAACGTAGAAACCGAAACCGAATCAATTTCATGGTATATTTTCGACACACATTTGAAAGTCTTTAGAAGGACATGATTTCACGGTGAAAAGTGATTTCTAAAAGACACGCAAATACAAACAATACCATTTATTTTTTTCTTTGTTGGGAGGCTTTTGAGGTACATTGCGTTATCTGATGAATATTTTTACACATTCCGTAAGTATTTGTGGATGTTTACTATGCACTCTGACATGAAATTCGTAGTTCTAGTGTAAATATTTAAGACTTACTGTATGTATATCTGTTGCAAAGTCTCTTTTTCAATATCAAATTGTCCATCATCTTTTTGTCTTTTTATCGATGTTTTTAACAAGAGATTGTACGGGAGATAAAACGACAGACAAAAGTTAAGATTGTTTATAGATAGAGAGACAACACACACACACACACACACACACACATATATATATATATATATATATATATATATATATAAATATATTACTAGAGATATCTTACTTAAGCCCTATATAATATAAGTCAAATAACAATTGTTCGTTTAAACCATACAACGAACTTAGAAATTAAAGCAACACAAAGCAGAATAAATCAAGGTCTTCAGGAGAATAAAGACATTAATAAAAAAGCCACAAAAAACACCTAACCCTAACTTCAAGTTTCACAAAAAGTGATCATCAGGAAAGTGCTAGAGATCCCTCTTTCTCTTTTCCTCTCTCTGTCTCTCTGTCTCTGTTTCTTTCTCTTTCTCTCTCTCTCTCTCTCTCTCTTTCTCTCTCAATCTATCTCTCATTTTCGCTCTCTTTTTCAATCTATGTATCTATCCATCGAAAACTGAATATCTAGCGAAAAATGATCATCAGAAAAGTATCATTAATCTGTTTCTTTATCTCAGCATCAGTCAGTCAGTCAGTCTGTCTGTCTGTTTGTCTGTCTTTCTGTCTCTCTCGCTCTCACGAAAACACACACACACACACACAAATACACACACGAACCCATAGACTCTCACACATACACACATATATTTATAGAGAGAGAGAGAGAGAAAGAGAGAGAGAGTGAGAGAGAGTGAGAGAGAGATTTCCCTAAAAGTATATTTTTTGTGAAACATTGTTTTCATGAGAAAGAAAGAGAGAGAGAGAGAGAGAGAGAGAGAGAGAGAGAGAGATCTTTTTGTGTGTGTTTGTATAAGAAATAAGAAAACAATTTAATCAAATATTTTTTTTTATCAATGTTATATCAATGGATAGTGAAATTTATAAAAACATTCGATCTTGTTTAAAATTCCTTTATCGAAAAGGCTTAATCGAAAGTGCTCATGAAAAACATTCAAGAACAACCTTTTCTTGGAGATAATACTCGGAAAAAATCAGATCTCAGTTTTGTTCCTTGTCGGCTTTTAGCTTATTTCTTACGGGGTATAGAACATGAATGAACGCACTAAAAACCTATAATGATGTACTCAGTGTTTGTCAGTTACAAGACATACCGAAACATATAAAAAGAAATACTCTAGCCATTCGAAAATAAATTGTTAAAATGATGAGTATCATATCACTTTTTGCTGTTCCATTTGAGCTGGACGTATCCAAAAATGTATTTGCCCAGTCAGCTGGGGCTGTATAATACACTGACTGCACCTCTTCAGAGGGGTACGACCCCCCAACGAGTGTCCAGGATATGACACTAAGCAATCTGATGGTGAGGTTCCAGCAGTGCTGGAGCTTTGGGGAATGCGGAGTACCCCTTCATTGCCATCGCTCCCAGGTCCACTCTGGCCCGTAGTGGTAGCACCTGGTAGGGCCCTATCTATGGGTTAAATAGAACTAAAAGCATACTTATGCTAAAATGAATTGAGTAAACTGAATAGCTTGAAATAGAAACGTTTTTGACAATTAAACCGTACTTACACTTAACTGAATTATTTCAAATAGAAATGTTTTTCGACATTAAAACTGTATTTACACTTAACTGAATTATTACATATAACTTCTTGAATAGTTTGAAATAAAAGTTTTTGACAATTAAACTGTGTACTTATGCTAAACTGAATTGTTTTAAATAGAACAGATTATTTACATAAAAATGGATTTGGCGTTAAATAACCTTCAAAGGTTGATATGCCATAAAACCAAACAAACTAAACTAAACCAAAAATGTACGTATTGCCTCAACTCGTCCGCTCCGGATATGATTCAAAGACACTGTTCAATCGGAGGAAATCTGGGTTGAATTCTGAGCTTTCCTTCTTCTAAGTAGATTTCCAAACTAGGGCTTAAAAAACAGACTTCCCTGTGATTTACTCATAACTGAAAGAAGAACAGAAGTTATTCAGGCCGTTCGAGGTCGCATTAACGCTTAAGTAAAGTAAGTAAAGTTGGCGACCATAGTCGAAGGTGACCCAAAAGCTCCCTTTTCGATAGCTACTACACCACATTGACCAAGTGGTTAGAGTGTTCGCCAATGGTCCGGGAGACCTGTGTTCAATCCCAGGTCGAGTCATACCAAAGACTTAAAAAAATGGTACTTGATGCCTCCTTGTTTAACACTCAGCATTATAAGGTACGGATCAAAGGTAAAGTGGAGCAATCCAGAGAAAGGAGTAGCGCTCTCCCATACATTAACGCTTAGTGAAACACAAATAGGTTCGTCTATGATTTAAACCCGTATCGCCGATTGCAATTCATGCGACAAAAACTGTGACGCGATGCGATCCACAATCCAAGAATTTAATGTCGAAAGGAGTGTCAAATAAAAGGGTTAACCCAAAGATAGTTTCACAAAAAATGAAAACTGTTGACTTGATAGTAGACATTTTTCGGAAAATCATAATAAATAAAGGCATGAGCTTAATAATCCCGTCAACATTGAATCAGGAATTTCAAGGCAAATCAAAACGAATTTCATAATTTAAAAAAGAAAAAAAAAGACAGAGCATTTTAAATTACCATTAAAAAGATCTAATTTTTATAAGGTCGAGAAATGGTCTAAATTTCGACGAAGAAAATAATTTTAATCTGGTAGAATCCAACGCCGTACTTGAACCCTCGTCTCCCCACCAAAAATCAAGCCCTGTTGGCTGAGACTGTAGAATGCACCGACTGCATATCTGTAGAGAGGTAAGCCCTTGAATGAAGGTTCTGTATATAACACTAAACAATCTGATTGCTCGGCTGAAGTAATGCTGGAGCTTTGGGAAATGCGGAGTGCCTCTTCATTGCCTTTGCTCCCAGGTCCACTCTGGATCGGAGTGGTAGCGCCTTATAGGGCCCTATCTATGCATCAAATAGAACTGTTTATCCTTAAACTGAGTGCAAACAAATAACTTTTGCTAAACTGAATTGTTTGAAAAAGAATTGTTTGATTATTCAACTGCGTGTAAACAAATGACTGATGTTTGATTGAATTGTTAGTGATGCATAACAATTCTTGGAATCATTTAACTGTGTGCAAAAGAACGAGATTAGGTTCGTTTAAAAACGTTATCGTAAAAATATGTTTACAAATCCAACACATTTTATAGATAAGTATAAAGTTGATTCGGTATTAAATATACTAAAAATATTTTATATGATATAAAGCCAAACCAAACCAAATCAAACCGAAAAAATCTCCAAAGTTTTTTTAGGAGTTGTGAATAGTGTAGGAAGTGCATCAACAGCATAAGAAAGCGCCTTTTATTGATTAATATAAGGGGGATTGTAATGATCTCTAAGGCACAAAGTTTCATCAAATTAAAAGAAATAGAATTTAACAAGTTATATAAAATGGTCAAAGCATGACATATTTTCCAAAAAGTGTATATCCCAGTAGGCTGGGACTGAAAAATATACCGAGTCCCTCTCTGCAGAGGGGTAACCCCACTTCCAATGAATGTTCTGTTATGATACTAAATCTGATGGTGAGGTTCCAGTTATGCTGGAGCTTTGGGGAACGCAGAGTACTCTTTCATTGCTATCGCTCCCAGGTCCACTGCAGACCAGAGTGGTAGCACCTGATAGGGTTCTATCTACATGAGAACTAAACTGCGTACTTATGATAAACTGAATTGTTTGAAATAAAACTGTTTTGATATTTAACTGTTCTAAACTGAAGTATTTTAAATTTAATTCGGCGTTAAATGACACGAAAAGTATTGATACGCCGTAAAACCAACCAACCAACCAACCAACCAACTAACCAAAAAATAACTTTTTGCAATTTTTCGGCTAAAATCTAGTTGGTCTGTTGCAGCTATGCTTCGTCCAAAAAAGAAGCCTAATACTTGTAAATAAGAGACCTAATATATTTCTTGGTACTTCAAGTGATGCCCCTACTTTTCACCTCTATAATGAAGTTTTATACTGAAAGGAATTCAGGTCTGACACACAAGTAAGCAGAGAAACTACTAAAAGCGTTCGAATATACTGTACATATAAAAGAATTAACAGACATAGGAAAACATATATAGAAATGACTGAAAAAAAGATAATGTCAGTCCAACTCAACTTCCTCTTTATTTCTTTTAATATTCATGTTTTATTAATAATCTGTCTCATCGTAAACTCTTCAGCTACAATACTAAGCCCTCTGCTAGAATATTCAACTATATTTTGTTACAAGGGTACATTATGCAAATTATGCTCTTCATGTCACCCTTAAAACAGCTTTGCTCATGGAGAGAAGGAATATTTCCTTTTCTGTTTGTTTAGCAAACAAGAGACAAGAGAGAAAGAAAAAATGTACCAGGAGTACGAACGTCATGAAACGAAGCTTTAATACAGATATTTGCTAGTATAACAAACGGAAATTTATTAAATGAAATGTGACAAAGCTTGAAAATAAAATTTCGATTGGATTGGTTTGGTTGGGTTTTATAGTATTTCATTGTAGGTTATTTTATGCCTATTTTTATACATATACGAAGATCATTAAATAAGTTTTCAGACTTTTTTCGAATGGGTACTTTTATTGATAGTACACACATGAAACTCAAGTCCCCTTTGAAGTAATCTCCTCCGGCTGAAATGCACTTGTTATACTGTTGCAACAACATCTGGAAGGCCCCATGGAAGTCCTCTTGTGTGAGCGTGTCTCTGACCTTTGTCACAGCCTCTTTCATCTCATCAATTGTCTCATAACGACAGTTCTGAGCTTAGGGAATAACCAAAAGTCACTTTGTGCAAGGTCTCGACGATAGGAAGGGTGAAGAACTGCCTTGATGCCTATCTTGGTCAAATAATCTGTGACAAGGACGGAGTTGACGACTGGTGGATTGTCCTGGCGGAAATGCCACTGAGCCGATTTGAAGAGTACTGGCCTCTTCCCTAGGAATCTCTTCCTGAACACCCTTTAAACCTCAACATAGTAATCCTATTCCTAACCCTAACCCTGTGGCTAATCAACTCTGGTCTATTGACTTCCTTACTCCTCCCACACCTCTCATCATCCCTCACAGACTCCCTGCTTTCCTTGAATCTCTTATGCCACCCAAAAACTGATGCTCAATTTATGTAAGATGGTCGAAAAAGAGTCTGAAGCATTCCATACGTTTCTGTGGCATTTTTTTTTTCAAGTTTAAAACAGAATTTTATTGTATATCGTTCTTCTAAAGTGTCCTCACGTCCAGATTGCATTTTTGAAATTCACCGGCTGTGACAATCAGGCTTTAGTAGGATGTATTCTAATTGCTGCTGTAGCTATTCCTTTCAACTTGAAATCATAAAAATTGGCCAATCATCTCATAACATGTATATCAATAATATACTGAATTTTTAAGAGTCTATGACAATTTTAAATGCCGGTACAAAAAAAAGTCAGGAATCTTATTGAATGCACCACGTACATTAAATATACATGATTTGGTTTGGTTTGGTTTGATTTTATGGCATTTCCGCAATTGTAGGTTGTTTAATACCAATTCTGCATTATACATAAATATCAAATATATATGAATATCAAATATACATGATTTGATTTGGTTTGATGGCATTTCAATCATTGTAGGTTATGTAATGCCAAATCCACTTTATTCATAGATATTAAATATTCCCTGTTTTATTAGGTACAAGAAAACCATATTCTTTCGCCTTTTCTTTCTTAGTCCGTTTTCCATTTTTTATTCTAGAAGTAAGTATAGAATAATATTACAGAAATTGTATTATCTTTTAGATCAGTTAAGTATTGTGCAGAGTTGGGAAAATAATCCAATATCAAAATTGTACTTACTTCATAACCCCTTTGTTGGGAACTCTTGAAAGCGTCACAGCTCGCAATGCATTGTTCAAGTCAAAGAATGAGATTATCTTCTTCCCGAAAATGGGGTCATAAACATGGACATATTAATAAAAACCTTTTTCTTTCTTTTATTTGTATTTATTATGGGAAAATTTATTTATTTTAGTTTAACTCTTTATTTCTTTTTTTTATTTATGTACTTTCCTTTATTTTCCATGTTAGCATTAGTGTAGCAGCCAGTAGTAGTACATGGTTGGACCGACTCCAGTTTCTGGTTTTAACACTTCACGTTATTCTGCCACAAGAGTTTTGAGTGGGGTTTGAATTCATAGATTTCTTCTTCTTCGACCGGTTTTTTTAAAGCTAGAGAATCTAGTTTACCTAACTAATTACTAACATCTGAGAAAAGACGAGTCGGCTGATATATTATTTAATCTTTTCTGTTTTATAGGTTGGCCAACAAAAGACTAACACATTTTCAAAAGTCATTGCTTTCTTGTTTTTGATAAAAAGTTTTAAGATTAATTGTCCAATTATATAAATAATCTTAAGTAATGGGAAAAAAACAAGTTACAGTGTGAAAGAATAAACTCAAATAACAGAATTATGCTATTAAACTAACAGATCTTTAATTTCAATGGAAAGAAAATACTGTCTCACCAATTTTAATGGGAAAAATCTTCCAAGTAAAGACATGATAAAAACAAAAATGTACCGATTTAAAACTCGTCGAACAGTGTTAGACCACCCCCCACAAAATCAGTCATTTAAAGAGTTTTGCACAAAAGCAGCGTCAAAAGCTGTTTTTCATGAGTCAGTTTTTTACGGGTCACCATATATATTTATACATGAATATGTTAGAGCTTTGGGGAATACGGAGTACTCTTTTACTGCCATCGCTCCCAGGTCAACTCTGGTCCGGAGGGGTAGTACTTGATAGGGTCTTATCTCAGGGTCAAATAGAACTAAACTGTGTTCTTATGCTAAACTGAGATGTTTGAAATAGAACTTTTTTTTTACTTTGAAACTGCATACTTATGCTAAACTGAATTGTTTGAAATAGAAAAGTTTTTAAATCGAACTAAACTGTGTACCTATGTTAAACTGAAATATTTGAAATAGAACTGTTTTGAAATTCAACTGTGTGCAAACAAAAATTATTCTTATACTGAACTGATTATTTTGAAATAGAACAGTTTTTGGCATTGAAACTGCGTACCTTTACTAAACTGAATAGTTTGAAATAGGTCTGTTTTTGACAGTAGCGTAGTTATGCTAAACTGAATTGTTTGAAATAGAATTGTTCATATGTATAAAAATGGATTCGGCATTAAATAACCAACAATCGTGGAAGTGCCATAAAACCAAACCAAACTAAACCAAACTATCATGTGTGTCAAAGTTTACTAGAGATGTATGAAAGAGTCCTTATAGATAATATTACTGATGCTCTTTGACAAGTATTTATTTGGCATTGAATAACCCACGAAGTTTGATATAGCATTAAATATTTATCCCATTATATGACTTCCAGCACTTCTGTCTGAATCAAATGTGCAAACGTACATAACAACTAAAAGGCCTACCCAGCAATAGAGGTATCAATACAACCGTGATTACACAACTTAAAATCTAACAAAATGCTTGGAGAAAAAGCTAGATGAGAACTGCACATCGACACTGCGCGCAGTCTGAGGTAATCCTAGAAGCAGCATCGTACAAAATAGTATTCGTACGGCCACCTACCTCCCATCACAAAAACCATAGTAAGACAAATAGGAGGCGCCGGGCATGGCTGGAGAAGTCAAGATAGACAATGTATCGACATTATTCTTTGGATTTTAACTCATGGACAAACGAGTTGTAGCTAACCAGCAAAAAACTTACAACTGTCAGCAGGGTGGGAACACTTTGTACCGTCTTGAGGACCAAGCAAAAGAGATGACCAATAAGGACATATGACGATTGGTTTGGTTTCTTTGGCATATCAACTCTTTTTAGGTTATTTAATACCACAGCCATTCTCCTAGAAGAACAGTAGTGGTACTATTTAACCCATAGCTGGGAGGATAAGGGGGTTCATAGCTTTCCCAAGGTTATTTGCCCGAAAGTGAACGTAATAGCGTGACTGGAGTACGAACTCGCGTACTACGATTCCGCAGTCCATCGCTTTAACCATTACGCCACGAGGACACCCCGACATATGACTAGAGAGACAGTCAAAGTAATCAACGCCTTTATGATTCTGAAGTTGAAGATGATGATTTAGATAAATATAGTTTGATACAAAAGGACTTATCGTACATTATCAAAAAAATGCGAGCGGGCGTAACATTGATGGCTACGAGTCACCATTGATATATACGAAGGTAACAAGCATAGAAGTATGTATGTTTATATGTGCAAGGTATTTGATAAATATATGCAGTGGAAAACGTGTTTGGTTGTGTGCGGTGAAATTTGTTCCTGTGTCGATTATTGGAAAAAGTGTTGTCTTTAAAACCAATTTTCCCACAGGATTTCGAGTTGTTTTCAAATTCAGAGCCAATAATATGAAATATTTCCTATATAAATGATCAATAAACAACTTTGCTTCTCGCTCCTTCACCCTGAATTAAACCTCTCTCTATCTCTACATCTCGCAAACTTTCTCGAAACAACAGCGAGGATATTTAAAATAATTTGACTTTTTTTCCCGCATAGCAAGTCTATAAAAAGTAATGACTCTATAGTTGTTTTTCACAAAACTGAAAGAATCAAGAATGTAACATGACTTTTAGTTAAAATTGTCCACCCAGTATGCAATGCACAAATTCTGAATCGGAAGAGTCGTACCTTTAGGTTCCCATTTAAGGGTCGAATTATAATCATCATCGTTCGGATTTCCCTGACTATTTCTTGCTATTCGTCTCTATAACCCATCGTTTCCTACAGATCTTCTAGGTTTGGTTTGGGTTTTTAGGTTATTTAATGCTAAGTCCATTTTTATACATTTCTATTTTAAGCAATTCTATTTCAAACAATCAAGTTTAGCATAAGTATAGTTTTTTCTTTATACACAGTTAAATGTCAAAATAGTTTTATTTCGAGCAATTCAGTTTAGGATAAGTAGAGTTTCAATGTAAAAAAAAACAACTCCATTTCAAACAAATTAGTTTAAACATAAGTACACAGTTTAGCTCTATTTGACACATAGATAGGACCCTATCAGGTGCTTCTACTCCGGGCAACTGTGAACTTAGGAGCTCAGGCAATGAAGAGGTACTCCACATTCCCCGAAGCTTCAGCATTATTGAAGGCTCACCATCAGATGGTTTAGGGCCATATCCAGGACATTCGTTGAAGGATGTATTCTACAGCCCAAGCCGACTGGGCAATAGACATAGTTAAATGTAAAAACACTTCTATTTCAAACAATTTAGTTTAGCATAAGCATGCAGTTTAAATGTCAAGAACAGTTCTACTTCAAACAATTCAGTTTAGCACAAGTACACAATTTACTTCTACTTAACCCATAGATAGCAACCTATCAGGAGTTTCTTCTGGTCATAGTGGTAGCGATGGCAAAGCATTACCGGAACCTCACCATCTGATTGTTTACTGTCATATGCAGAACACACGCTGGGAGCAGTCTTGCCTTCTTGCAGAGATGCATTTTGTGTATTCTACAGCCACAGCCGACTGGGCAAAGGTCTTCTAAATTACATCCTGTGTCCAAACAGAGCTGTTGTAAAGAAGCTTTAGTTGGTCATCCAACACTTGCACGTCCATGTGTAGACGTCCATAGGAAGACGTCGCTTATAAATTTGTTTTTAATTCTTCAGCAGTGTCAAATATGTCTTGTTCGTCTTATTTGGGTGGTTTTAGAGATGGGAGGTAAGTGGTCGTACAGCTGGTATTTTGTGGGATGTTGCTTCCTGGATTTGTTCCATATAGGTTGTAACATTCTTGCACAATTCCCGTCAAGCTTTTTTTTCTACACTTAGGGTCCACGTGGTGCATCCTTATCGTGAAATTGACGTGACTGCCGCTTGGAAAAATTGCGTTTTATTTCATCGGATAATTTTGACTTTCATATGATTCATGACCTATCGATAGCAGTTCATGCCTTCGCTTGTCACATGGGTCAAATACATTTTTTTTCTTTTACTTTTTGAATGTTGTCTAGATTTCTACAACTTATTTAGGGTATTTTTGCTGCTGAATCAGGAAATGGCATGCGTTTCTCTCCATCAAGTCAGGTTTTTGTGCTAAGTTGATTTTAAAAAATCAGATCTTGTGACAAAATCGAATACATTTTTGTGGAAAAATCAGCTGATTTTTGTCACCACATATCATCCTAAATATGTTTTTAAGAGAAAAAGTGTTTTGCCAACAACATATATTGATTACCTGATAAAAACATCGATTACTGTAAACTGGATGGTGGGCATTGATAAAGGTAAGTATATGTAAATTGTATGTTGCTTCACTATTGTTCAAACTTCAGGGCTTAAACTTCTGTTTCTTCGAACTCCTGGAATACTCCGCGGCAGGGAGCTCTCTCTTCAGATTCCAACCATCATTACAGCGTCCCAGCGACACTGATACCTGGAATCCATCTCTCTCTGGTCCTGATTGAATTTCTCCCCCTGTTTGTCACTCATTGAACCCATGTTCTCAAGAAACCGGTCCATATGGGAAAATAGGTAATGCATCTTGACGCTTATGTTGCAGCCCAGATTTCTGAAAACAGTCAGCATGTTGTTGACAAGTTCTGCGTAGTTTCTGGCCTTATTGCTGCCAAGAAAGTTCTTCACTACCAGAACAAATACCTTCCACACTTTCAGTTCCACTTCATTCTTTGAGTTTTCGAACTCTGGATCTCTGATGAGCTGCTGGATCTGAGGACCGTCAAAGATGCCAGCTTTCAACTTCCCCATGGTCAATCCTGGAAAATACTGGCACAAGTAAGTGAAGCAGTCACCATCCTTGTCCAGAGCCTTGGTGAACTGCTTTATTAAGCCGGGCTTGATGTGCAGCGGTGGGAAGAGTATTCTGTCTCTGTCCACCAGAGGGTCGTTGATGACGTTCCTTTCTTTGCAAGGCACCAATTCCTCCCGCAAAGGCCAGTCCTACTTTGTGTAATGCTGAGCACGGTCCCTATTATCCCATATGCACAGAAAACATGGCTACTTGGTGAAGCCAGACTGTTGTCTCAACAAAAAGTTCACCATCTTCAGGTCAACACAAATGAACCACTTATGCTGATCATAACCAATTTTCTCCAGCACATACTTCATTGCTTCATACTTCTCCTTCAGTGTAGTCGAATGAGCGATGGGTACAGAGGCAAACTGTTTGCCGTTGTGTTACAGAACATATTTCAGTGATCGCTTGCTCCTGTCGATGAACAGTCTCTTTGGGTTCGTACTGTGGTACTCCAAGCTTGAGCAGAAGCTGCGCAATACCTGCACAGTACAGTCAGTCCTTCACAGTAGAGAAAAAACGGAGGTACTCTTGATGCCTTTTGCGGAAGAAGCTGATGTGAGCTCTGTCAGAGAGGAGGGTTTTTTCCTTCAATCTGGATGCCAACAGTTCGGCATAGTCCTTTGACAGGCTGAGGTTGTGAACTAGATCATTCAACCCCTTTTGGGCAAATGGATGTGGAGTATCATTTCATGAACCACTTCTTCTTCGTCTTAATATCCTTCAACCCTGGAGGCATCTTCGTCACTAATGTCAGGAAGTTCTCCGAAGATAGGCACTGGAATTTCATCACAATGAGCTGCAGGACGACGTGCTGATTGAAGATCAGGATACTTGAGGCTGCCTCAGTTCTTTCTGTTGATCCCAGTCACATCAACAGCGCAGAAGTAGCAGTCAGTGACATGGTTTGTCGGCTCCATCCAAACCATGGGAATTTCAAAGTTCAGACTCCTCTTGCCATTGGTCGACCCACGAAGAGTCTCGGTGAATGCCTTGCACACCATGCGTAGCGCCCAAGCTTTATCCTGGTCAGCAAGTTTAATACCACACAAAGCATGGTAAGCACACGTTATAAAACTTGTGACTTGCTTCCTATTAGGAGCAATGGTGTATTCTCCACATATGTAACAGAACGCGTCGGGCTTATTTCTGCACGAAGCTTTCTCATTCACCAGCAAAACAAAAATAGGTACAAATTAGTCATAAATTGGTGTCACCACAGCCCACCACATTCTGTATATGGCACCACCAGCATGACAACGCAAATATTCCGCAATGCACATGAACTGAGAACACCCGTACATACGCAGGTGGAGTTTCCTATACACTTACTGTGACGGCTGCCTCATTAACTTTGTTTTGATCCATCAACTTTATGCTCTGCCGTACCAATTTTCGGAAGATTTCGAGGATTTATGACTTCAAACTGATCCCTTTTCGACATAATCGCCCAGAACTATCGGGTCTAAATACTTCCTGTCATTAAAATAATCTTTTCTAATCAAAACAATTATTCGACATGGCATTTTACCCCCACAAACTTCTTCTATAATGCTTCACACATGTGTACAGGTGAACAAAATCGTAAAAAATGAGATGTTGCCATAGCTCAAAAACTTGACATGATTGAGCAAAACAAATGGGATTTTTGGATTCAGCGCATCAGATTCGTCCTAATTCATCGAAAAAACGTTGACAACAAATTTGGTGTTGGCCAGTGTAATTTATGTTACTTGAAGCCATTCGTGTGCAAACAATAGATAGCAATACTTTACGCTACTTAACTGTGGTGAAAATTGTTAATATATATAATTGTTTGTGTTGAATTAAAAATAATTGAAACCATTTAACAATGTGAAAAGCAATGACCTCTAAGTCATATAAATATAATGTTACCAACAAACTATTTGCCTACAAATCATATATATATATATATATATATATATATATATATATATGTGTGTGTGTGTGTGTGTGTGTGTGTGTGTGTGTGGTATTTACATAATCCATGAGTGTTGGTATGCCTTATCACTCACACAAAACCATCCAAATTATTCAAGCGGATTGTCTTATATCTGGATGCCTCAGCCCTTCAAAACTGGAGTTGTTTTGCTGAGGGAACAAGAAAAACCGCTCAATACTACAAAGCCTAGGTTATCCTTAGTGAGGGTATGGTCCAGTTTTGTTTTTCCAAGAAAATGTCTGAATAATGTTAAACAGAATTACCCGTGTCAAATAGAAGTACTTGTAACCATTTAACTGTGTACAAATGAATGAATAGTGTTATCAACAATAGTAATTCAATACGAAAGAAAATATATGTTCATTTACAGAGGCAAAAGGTTGTAGAAAATAGAAATTCTAACTAATGATTATACTTGTATAAATCTGTTAGATTTTCAAGTTGAACATCTTGTTATGTCTCCTTTCCTTTCAGTCTGCAATAAATTACATTTTTGTGAGTAAATTATTTTAAGCAGAAAATCCCACCTCAACTTAAATGGTGATGAGAAATCAAAGTAAGAATGAACTAATTTTACAAAGAGAAAGGAATTGGAAAATTTCACTTTCAACCATTCAATCAATCCGTCCCTTAAAAATTTCATTGAGCCAACTTTTAACTCATCTTTAAAAATTTCTCAGATCCACTTTGGGTTAAGAGATTACAAATTAGAATTAGTATTCAATTGCAAAAAGGAAATCTTTCGACTATGACTCAACAAATAACACAATACATTTCCTTACGAGACCTGTCCATATACAAATATTACATCGAAAATAAACGTGAGTGATTTTCTGTAACTGACGTCAGCCCAGTTGGCTTGGGCGGTAGAATAAACTGACTGCATCTATGCTAAAGGGTAACACCCCCTCCCCAACAAGTACTTCGATTATATGACATTAAACAATCTGATAGCAAGGTCCCTACCTTGTAGATTTGGAGAATGTGGAATGCCACTTATTCACACTGGACCCAGGTCCATTCTGACTCAAGATGGCAGCACAAAAAAAAGGGTTCTATATATCAGTCAAATAGAATAATCTGACATTTAAACTGTTCAAGAAAATGATTTGCATTAAAGGGAATTGTTAGAAATGGAACTCTTTGACTGTGAATGGACAAACGACTGTCTAATCGAATTGCTAGTGCTACATAACAAATCCTGGAAGCATTTAACTGAATACAAAGGAACGAATAACCTTGCATAGAATTACCAGTGTTAAATAAAAGTACTTGAGACCATTTAACTGTACAAGTGAACGAATAGTGTTATCAACAAAATTATATATACTTATTATATATGTATAAGCAAGATTTGGTATTAGGTAACCCACAATGGTTGATATGCCATTAAACCAAACCAAACCAAACTATAGTTAATACATATGTATAAATACCATTTGGCATTAAATAGCTTACAATCGTTGATGTGCCATAAAACCAAACAAAACAAAACCAAATTATATATATTCAGTACACATATAAGAAGATTTGGCATTAAATAGCCTACCATGGTTGATGCGCCATAAAACCAAATCAAACCAAATCATATACTAGGTAAATTCAATAAATTTCCTGACTTTTTCTTTTGTACAGGCATTTAAAATAAGCGTAGACTCTTGAAAAATCAGAATGTTATTGCTATACATCTTATGAGATGACTGACCAATTTTTATGATTTCAGGTTCAAATGAACAGCTACGGCAGCAATTGGAATACACCCTACTAAAGCTGGTGAATTTCAAAAATGCAATCTGTGCATTAGAAGAACGATATGCAATAAAACTCTGTTTTAAACTTGGAAAAAAGGCCATGAGATGAAAGCTGGATCTACTGCTATGACCCAGTGACCAAGATACAGAGTTCCCAGTGGAAGCATGCTGGTTCTCTCAGACCCAAGAAGGCCAGACACAGCAAATCCACCCACAAACTTTTGATAATCCCTTTTTTTTTGACAGCAATGGGATGGTCTACATGCACTGGGTTCCCACTGGACAGACAGTCAACAAGGAATACTATTTTAAGGTTTTAAGGGAGTTCAGGAAGAGATTCCGTCGGAAGAAGCCAGCACTCTTCAAATCAGGTCAGTGGCATTTCCACCAGGACAATGCATCAGTCCACAACTCCATCCTTGTCACAGACTATTTGACCAAGATGGGCATCAAGACTGTTCCTCAGCTGCCTTATAGTCAAGACCTTGCTCCCTGTGACTTTTGATTATTCCATAAGCTCACAGGCTGTCGTTATGAGACAATTAAGGAGATGAAAGAGGCCGTGACGACGGTCATTGACACGCTCACACAAGAGGACTTCCATGAGACTTTCTAGAAATTGCTGGAATGGTACAAGAGTATTGAAGCTGGAGGAGATTACTTCGAAGGGGACTAGAGTTTCATGTGTGTACTATCAATAAAAGTGCCCATACGAAAAAAGTCTGGAAACTTATTTAATGATCCTCGTATGTTTAATGCATATGCATAAATAGGATTTGGCATTGAATAACCTACAATGGTTGATGTGCCATAATACCAAAACAAACCAAATCACACACACACACACACACACACACACACATATATATATATATGCATAAATAGGATTTGGTATTAAATAGCCTACAATGGTTGATGTGCCATAAAACCAAACCAAACCAAATCTCGTATATTCGATATATATGTATAAAGAGGATTTGACATTAAATAGCCAACAATGGTTGATGTGCCATAAAACCAAACAAAGCCTGTAATGAATGTGTTTATTCTTTTTTCAGTGGAATCAAGGGACCAGAACCTCTCCTCTGTCTTCTTTCACTCGGATTTCCAAGAACAGACTTTCATAACTGACGAAGTTAGATGCCTAGAAAATACAAAGAATTCTTACCGTCAGGATCCAGGAAAGATTGACATATGAAAAAGTTATAGATAACAGCAAATTCCCCTCGAATAGCACAGCTTTGCACTAGGCTCTACAAGCGGTTTTGCTATTTCGTGACAAGTTCACTCTACCAAAAAACTATCATATTATAACAAATTTACATTATATATAACTTGATACAAGTTACCTAAAATAACCCTTGTGACGCAATGCAGGACTACGATATCGTAGTACGTGAGTTCGAACTCTGGTCGCGCTATTACGTTTACTTTCGGACTAATACTCTTTGCAAAGGTATGAGCCCCTTATCCTCCAAAATATAGATTAAGTCATATTCCTACAAATACGACTGATTTTGGCATTAGATTACCCAGGATGCTTCATCTGCCATTAAAATTAATATTTACCCATTGATGAAGAGAATATTGTTGGATGTATAACTTTCCAAAGAGTATTAGCACAATGTAAAAAGTAAATCGCCTTGTCCAAGACTTGAACTCGAGTCATCATGGTCATTTCTGACAACGATAACCACTACATCACGAGTCCCTCATAAATATTTTATTATTATTATCATTATTCATCACATATAGGTTGAAGGTGAAGGTTGTTGGGTTTTATGGCATATCATCCTTTGTAGGTTATTTAACGCCAAATCCATTTTATGTAAATAATCAGTTCTATTTAAAACAATTCAGTTTAGCATGAGTACACAGTTTAATTATCAAAAACATTTCTACTTCCATCTATTAAAGCAGTTATTTATAACAATTCAGTTTAGTGTGAGTACAGTTTCAATGTCAAAACAATTCAATTTCAAACAATTCAGTCTAGCAAAGGTATGCAGTTTAAATGTAAGTACGGTTTAATTGCCAAAAATATTTCTATTTCAAGTTATTCAGTTTAATCAAACAATTCAGTTTAGCATAAGTATGCCGTCAATTCTATTTAATCCCTAGATATGGCCCTATCAGGTGCTACCACGCCGGGCCAGAGTGGACCAGGGAGCGATGGCAATGAAGAGGTACTCTGCATTCCCCAAAGCTCCAGCATTGGTGGAACCTTACCATTAGATTGTTTAGTGTCATATCTAGGACACTCGTTGGTGGTGGTCTTACCCCTCTGCAGAGAAGCAGTCGGTGTATTCTACAGCCCTAGCTGACCGGGCAATTTATCGCATTTGACGGTATATAAAACGCACACCAATTTCAGCAGGGCAAATCAAAAAGAATGTTTATGAAAGAAAGTACTAATATTAACCAAATGAAATTAATGTAATTAGTATTATCAATGATAACACCTTAATCTGCATAATTGTCTTTTAAATAATGACAATAGGGTAATTTACTAAGCTTTTTGCTTAGATGCGGCACAAGGCCGTATAATTAGGGCGCCTATGAGACTCGAAGTCACTAGTGAAGGTTTGCTAGTCTAGCTTGCTAACCATTACACAACCAGAGGCGCCCTTAAATTATGACAATAGGTATATGAAAGTTACTCTAAAGTCTAAGCAAATAGAAAAAGCCAAATAGCTAATATCGGCCGACACACGCGAATTTTAAACCTACATATGGCATATAAGATGCAGGGAATTTTTAAAATATATTTTTAGAGAAAAAAATGCGCCTTTAATTTCCGTCAAAAACGGTAAATATGAAATACACTACTACATATAACAGTATCTTTTCTACTATCGAGTTGATATGGCAATGTAGGATATAACGGAAGCGTATTAATTGCCTAAATCTTCGTAAATATGTCTGAGATTAATTTTTCAGATTAGAAAAGAGGAAAATATTTTTTAAAGTTGTGTATAGTTAGGTCTGAAGATTGCAGAGGTTTCTAATGAAATATATCAAAACTGCTGATCAAAAGTGTCGTCTTTTGGCACCAACTCATCGAAAGAAGTCTAGACGTCTAGACATCATTACTTATACAGTAAGTTGCCGAGCTGTTCATACATCTTCATTTAAACTTTTTAATTTTTAGATAAAAAGAAGTAATGTTTTCGCCTCGTTTTGTTTTATCACACATCATAACTGTCCATATAAAAAGCGAGATTTTAGGTTTACATACATATAATTAAAATTTTTTTATTAATATTTCATTAATCACACAAAGAAGCGTATATCATCGTATTACAATAAAAGACAAACTATCTTTCAATATATGTTTAATATTAAAATACATTAGATTGGTTGGTTGTTTTGTTTTACGGCGGATCAACCCATTTCGGGTCATTTAATACCGAATTAAATTTCAAACGATCCAGTTTAGTATAAGTATAGTTTTTGTTTACAAACAGTAAAGTATCACAAGAGTTCAGTTAAATGTCAAAATAATTCTATTTCAAATAATTCAGTTTAGTATAAGTACACAGCTTCAATATCAAAAATAGTTCTATTTCAAATAATTCAGCTTTGCATAAGTACACAGTTTAGTCCTATTCAAAACAATTTTATTTCAAACAGTTCAGTTTAGCATAGGTACGCAGTTTTAATGTCAAAAACAGTTCTACTTCAAACAATTCAGTTTAGCATAAGTACACAGATAAGTTCTATTTGACCTATCAGGTGTGACAACTCCAGGCCACAGTAGACCTGGGAGCGATAGCAATGAAGGAGTACTCCGCATTGATCAAAGCTCCAGCATAACTGGAAACTCCCCATCAGATTGTCAATCGTCATATCCAGGGCATATTTTGGGAGGAGGTCTTAGCCCTCTGCAGGGAAGCAGAATGGGTATTTTACAGTCCTAGGTGAGTACATTATTAAATAATGATAATATGTTCAAATTTGACGACAGAAACAAATGCGCAACCTAAAATCTATTCTGGTGAATGAGACGCTGAAAATCTTTTGGATTTTGAGACACATACAGATCACCTCCGTGGGACCAAAGAACAGACCTACTGATACACAACAACAATGACAAAAAATAACCTGCCGAATTGTGGACTTTGCAACTACGGACAGAGAGTGAAAACCAAAGAACGCAAAACGAGAGATAAGAAAAAAAAGCTATGGAACATGAAGGTGACGGCCATACCAATTGTAATAGGTGCACACGGAACAATGCCCAAAGGATTGGTAAAGAGACTAGATTTAGTAATCTTAGGACGAGCCTAGACCATCTAAACTATAGAAGGTAGCCGTGGTGTAATGGTTATCGTCGTAAGAAATGGACACGGCGACTCGAGTTCAAATCCTGAACAAGACTGATTGCATTTCACATAGCACTAATACCCTGAGGAAAGGTATGAATCCAATTATTCTCCCTCCAGCTATGGGTAAATAGTAGGGCAGACTAGGTTCTTCAGCCATGGTGAGGCAACTAGTCTAGGAGAAGAAATACTCTGAATTTAAACCTGTTAAACTCCGCTTAAAAATTGACCTTGTCTCATATCCTGCCCAAGCGGAGGGGTTGGTAGATATATTTAGCATTTTTAAGATCTACCAGAATACTGAGTCCTGGAGACTTGCTAGCAATCGGACTCCAATGAAAGACCATCAGGAAACGCTTGTGCGAAAAACTTGCCAGGAATAATTATAAACATACGATATTACATTCAGTGTAAAGTATGTAAATACTATAGAGTATTAGTCTGTGAAAAATGGTATAAACGATAACCGAAATCAATTACAGAAGCAAAAGCAACTTCTTATCTTTGAGACTTAGCCATCCAAACTTTGTTTTGTTTGGTTATGTTGAATTTCAATCATTGTAGATTATTTGATAATAAATCCTATTTATACATACATATTAAATACCTACGATTTGATTTCGTTGGGTTTTATAGAATTTCAATCATTGTACATTATTTAATGATAAATTCTCTTTATACATACATATTAAATACCTCGGATTCGGTCTGGTTGGGTTATTGGAATTTCAATCGTTGTAGATTATTTAATGATAAATCCTTTTTATACATACCAATTAAATACCTACGATTTGGTTTGGTTGGTTTTTATGGTATATCAACCATTGTAGGTTATTCAATGACAAGTCTTCTTTATATATATATATATATAGTCATCCACAGACAGATCTGTTTCGTTCTATCAGAACTCATCAGTGTGGCTAGACAGTATCTTCCCGTAGCTGGGATTGAAACCCAGTTGACTCAAATGCCAAGCCAAAGCTTCTAACCATTCAGCCACAAGGAGATATTAGCTGCGAAGTAAATTTTAAATGGTTATGAATCACAAAAAAATTCTCTATATTATATATATATAATATAGAGAATGTATTTTGGTAGTGTTTTAGAGCATAACGACCATTGTAGTCTCTGGGATTTTGAAATGCAGACCGATCACATAGTCCTATCCAGGAGAAAGACCTAGTGATAGTTAAAAAAGGAAAAAAAAGATAATTGACCATTATGTGAATTTTACCTTTCGCGTAGATCATAGAATTAAAAAAAAAAACGAACAGTTTAATAATATCTTGGACTTTGCCAGGGAACTCAAAAAAAACGTTGAACATGAGGATCAAGGTTATATCAATTGTAATTTAAGGAACCGGAAATCAGTGCAAGTACCAGGACCATTGATGAGTTCAGCATAGAGCTAGAGAAGAGTCTTTGAAACCTGAGGAGACTTGCTGTCACTCAATCTCCAGTGAAAGGCCACCGGCTTAATCTGTTATGAAAAACTCGCAGAGAGTAAAATGATAATACGCTGAAGAAAAGCAAGGTTATTTGGTGATGGAATTAAAAGAATTTATCGCATATTAAGAGACACAAAAGAAATACAAGAGTAGGCATGATTGGTTATGAAATGTGATCGACTTGGAATTGCGCAAAAGTTCAAAATGTGATCATATTGTCAAATTTAATATGCACAAACCATAATTCCTTTCTAGAAGACGGGATCCATAAAATTCTCAAGGACTTCATGATATAAATTGAGGCAGTGACCAAGTCTTAGTGTTGTATAGCCACATAATACATCTGCATGCAAAATCATAACGACGACACAATAAAGACGAGTGACACAGTTCTTTAGAAAAATATACCTCTCACTTTATTGAAAGGGTTGTGTGTGAGAGGATGTGGGAGACCGAACGGAACTGCAACATATTGACCCCCACTCTTATGGCCATAATAACGTTTCTTTCCTTTACTCTTGTGCTGCTCAACCGAGGGCATGGGGGCCCAGCTTCTCTGGGTGCTGGTTCTCTCTACCGCATCTTATCTCCAACTGCAACTGCTCAATCGGGGCCCTGAGGGGTCCCTCTGCTGAGTGCAGGCTTTCTCTACCGAATCTTATCTCCAAATGATTGAACTTCCTGTACACTGAGTTATATCATAGTTCCACGCCCACCTTCTTCTTGTGGGCGTCACAAATCGCACCCATTCAACCCGTCTACAGTCAAGGTTATATTCTGATATTCCTCGACCGGATGCACCTGTTATTTACACGGGTGCATTTCCTATTTTAACAGCCCGGCCGGGTCCGAAGTCAATATACAACATTAGTTAATAATAAGGAAAAAGATTGTCACCTTGTGAATTTTGCCGTTCCAACGGATCAAAGAGAGCAAAGCTCCTCGGATATTTGCATATTCCCAAAGAAGAGCCCTTGAAATGGTCTTCAAGGGCTTGGAGGAGCTGGAGGTCAGACGTAATATCGAGACCATCTAGACCACAGCACTGTTAAAATCAGCTTGATTACTTAGATGAGTAAATGACACCTGAGAAGAGTTGCTGCCATTCAGCAAGAATACTTGAGCTTGTTATAGTAAAGAAGAAAAAAATAATTATTTGCTAATGGACTTCACCGTTGCAGCAGTCTCCAGAGTGAAATAAAAGGATAATGAAAAACTGAAGATATCTTTTGGCCTTTAAAGTGAACTGAAAAAATAATGGAACATTAGATGACATTGATACCAATCTAGCTCTGTCGGCTAGGGTTGGTGAATACACCGACTGTATCTTAGCAGAAGGGTAAGCCCCCCCCATCTCGATGAGTGTCCTATAACATTAAATAATCTGATGGTGATACTCCAGTAATGCTTGGGCTTTGGAGAATACGGAGTACCCCTTCATTGCCATTGTTCCCGGGTACACTCTGGCGCGGAGTGATAGCATTTGATAATGTCCTATCTATGGGTTAAATAGAACTGATTGACATTTAAACTGACTACAAACAATTGACTTATGCTAGATTAAATTGTTTGAAATAGAACTGTTAGATTATTTGACTGTGGGTAAACAAATGACTGATGGTTAATTAAACTGTTTGTGATAAATTGCAATACTGGAATAATTAAAATTTGTTGACTTATGATAAATTGAATTGTTAAAATTAGAACTGTTTGATAAACTAACTCTGCGTTTCTACAAAATACATTAAACATATCATATATATATATATATATATATATATATATATATATATATATATATATATGATGTGTTAATTTCTGAGGCCTGTGCTATTTCACTCTGTAATTCATAAAATACTTTTACATTATTTCTCCCAACTTGTGCCAATCCGGTTTAAATAACTACAATATATTCCATTTTTAGTGAATATATTCCACATATATAGTATTTTTACAGTTTATCTTTTTTTCTCTTTCTTTTTCTTCTTCCTTTTGATTAGAATGCTTTTTCGACAAACAAACGGAACATAAATTCTATACAATATTCCCAATAAGCCAAATTACGTAATTAAAAAAACAAACGCTTATTCAGTAAGCGTCCAACTCTTTCTGGATATACTGATGTTTCCCTCGGTTTTTTTTATTTTTGTATTTTTAAACATCAATCATTGATTTAACATCACTAATACCATCCCTCACAGTCCTCATGACGATTCATTTGAATCGAAACTCTATAGAGTCGATTTTTCTTCTGAATAAATATCTCCATCTACTTGGATTACCTTGTTACCACTTTCTCGCTTTCTTTCTCTCTCTCTCTCTCTCTCTCTATATATATATATATATATATATATATATATATAT
>OY757910.1:22287134-22422134 GCA_963585895.1 Sepioteuthis lessoniana | reverse complement strand
GGTTTGCTTATGAGAGAGAAAGAAAGAAAAAAAAACAGACAAATGGATAATGAAGGAAAAAGAATGATAATTAAAGATGTTTTTGGCTCGTAATCCTATACATGTGATAGATATAAGTTATAAATAGACTAAGAAAGAATGTATCTAGTAATTACTTTCTTGGCATAGTTTATTTTGGCACAATGGCAGGAGTTTAGGGCAACCGGTTAGGATTAAATTCACTAATCATGGTCTGCGAATCAAGCACGATAATTGTAAAACACTGGAAAGGTACAGATTTGGTACGATGCATCATGTCATGGGAACTTAGGGTGTGTCCAAATTACCGTTCAGTAGTAAAAGGGAACAGAGTGTCTGTCTTGTTAACCAGTACACAAGGAAGAGATATGTTAGTTAAGAATGAAATATAGTAAGCAAACAATGAAGTAATTATATATATATATATATATATATATATATATATATATATATATATATATATATATAAGGTGGTGGTATATGGACGTGGAATCATTGATAGTAACGTTAACAGAAATGTTAAAAAGGTATACGTGGGTTCCAGTCTATAGACATCTTCAGAAAAAGATATTACAATCAGAGAAGCCGCTTTGCATACGAAGTATATAGACATAGAAATATTTTATATAATTATGTGTGGAAAATTAAGAAAAATCTGGATATAGATCCCATATTAAAATGGGGGCAAATAAAAAAAATACCGTACGTGTAAAGCGGGGAATAAATCTTGAAATTTATGCATGAAGGGAAACTTGCCATAATTTCCTCTAATAATCCCAATGGATTTCTTAATCAAAGGTCGGAAATATTAAATGTTTGTTGACACAAAAAATGTTGGCGTCTGGGTAGATAAGTCATTGTTTAATTCTATCTTATTTATTACTTTTTTTTGTTTATTCATTTATTTATATGATTGGCTCATTGGCCAAGTAGGTAGAGTTTTCACCTGTGGTCCGGGAGACCTGGGTTCGATCCGAGATTGCGTCATACCAAAGACTTTAAAAATGGTACGTGATACTTCTTTGCTGACCACTCAGCAATAGAAGGTATTATCAAGGGTAAAGTGGAGTAATCCCGGGAAAGAAGTAGCTCCCTCTCCTAGACCTTAGTGTAGTAGCTATTGAAAAGGGAGGCTTTTGGTCACCCTCAACTACGGTCGTCAACTTTTATCTATTCATTTTATTCATTTATTTATTATCTTTTTTTGCGAATTTTATTCTTCTTGGCGGTTTTTTAATCAATGAAATGTAATTTGGTCAAACCCTTCTTTAGCCCGAAATGTCCTGAATATCCGTTTAGATAAAACATAGATAGATTTTTTTTCTTTCCAGAATGGCTTTATTAATTGTTTGAATAATTTTCAAGCGTTAGACGTTCCCGTTTTTTACTATAAAAACATTAAACCTTTATCTGGGCCTCTGAATTGTTAAATGAAATGCAAAAAGGATAAAATTTTAAGCATTCTGTTTCCGTTGGTGGTGCTCTGTTTCAAATCTACACGAAGTAATGACTCTGCAAAAATTTATCTAAAAAAAAAATTCATGTTGGTATACACATATATATATATATATATATATATATATATATATATATATATATATATATATATAAGTTATAGTAATAAGACAAAACTCAGAAGGAGAGGCGATGTGTCTTCGTAGTGTAATGGTAAAAGCAATGGACTACAGAATCGTTGTAAGTTAGTTCCAACTCCAATCGCGCTCACCTTCGGACAAATGACATTGGGAAACTTATGAAGCTCCTAATCATCTCATCTATGGGTTAGAAAGTACCACTGCTATTCTTTTAGAAGGATGGATTTGGCCTTAAATAACCCAAAATGGTTCATACGCCATTAGATAACAAAATAACAAATCAGAAGGCAAGATTCTAATTCCGATTAGTTTATATATATATATATATATATATATATATATATATATATATATATATATATATGGGAAAATGAATGCGTACTTCAAGTTTCACAATTTATTCTTATTCAGTAAAGTGTGGGTGATTCACCAGAATATTTAAACGCTCCTTTGCGCACAAATAAACAAACATATATATATACACAAATGTTTTTACTACAACACTTTTTTGTGTCATTTTAACTACATATATATATATATATATATATATATATATATATATATATATATGAGGGGGTATTACTCGGTCCAGTTAAACCGGAGTTGGGAGTAATTCCATCAGGACAAAAACACCATTCAACAGTGAACGTTTAAATTTTTCTGGTAAAGAGCTCAATGTAACTGACAGTACATAGCAATAATTTCTTTAAGGAAAAACAAAAACCGGTCACATTAGGATTTATTTCCGTCCTGATATAAATCAAAAACATCAAAAATAAGAGGACTTCTTCAGATCTAAGAGATAAAATAATTCAAAATAGACACAGGAAAGATATGACCAGTTTTTGTTTTTTCTTAAAGAAATGTATATATATATATATATATATATAACTGCCCAAGAATATTCGAGCTATTTTTGACCAATTATGGAAGCAAACCCCTATAAAATAACAGTTACACGGGCACTTATCTACCATCTGTAAACCATGCAAGTTATACGAACAAGAAATGCAGGTCACCGATGGAGAGGCAGGATCGAACTCATAAGTTCCATTCTTCAATAGATTCCTTCATATAGACGTACCTGTGTTGGCCGACCAGCTAGAACTTATTTACATCAACTCTGTCCTGACACAGGGTTTAGTTTGAAAGACCTGTCGTGGGCGATGAATGATGGGGACGGATAGGGAGAGGAAAAGTCAGGGAAATCTATGCTGTCAGTTCGACTTGATATTGTAGATGATGATGAATATACATTCTTTGAAAATTACACACACACACACACACACACACACACACACACACATATATATATATATATATATATATATATAAACCTGTATGTGTACATGTTTTTGCCCTCTTAGTATAGGTTACAAAATGTGTATATATACATATATATATATGTGTGTTTGTGTGTGTGTGTTTGCATCAATTAATATATATTTGTACATGTGTTCTAGCATATGTATGCATTTATTGTATATATATATATATATATATATATATATATATATATATATATATATGTGTGTGTGTGTGTGTGTGTGTGTGTGTGAACAAGTTTTGCAGAAATAATCAAAACAGCAGCTATAAAATATCAAATAGATGAGCATTGCCATCGTGACTTTTTGATGAACGCTATTTCATTGTGTTTGCCATTGTACATTCTCTTTAATGGCAGAGAGTCGTTGTTTTTCCGTTAGATAAAACCAGGAAACTATTTAGTTAAAGAAAAACAAAAAGTCCTGACAACATAAGCATGAAGTGGAAGCATCCCGTTTCGGTTCATCCAACAATTTCAAAAACTCCACGTTATCTTTCGCGGAATATCGGAAGAGCGGCGTCGAATGTGTTGATTAAATGTGGTGGAAACGAACCGGAAATAAAAGCAATAGACAATTTTTAAAAAGTGGGGGGGGTATTTTAAACATTAAGCAGAGAGGCACTAGAGAATGATGTGCCGAAAAACGGATAGACCCCAAACAAAGAAAGGCAGCATTGTTCTTGCTGTTTCTGTTGTTGTTCTTGTTGTTGTTGTTGTTACTTTGTTGTTGTCGTTGTTGGTTTTTCTGTTTTTTTGTTTTTTTTTTCTGTATCTATTTTGACGTCTTTGCCGCATCATTACCATGCACACAACCCGGCGGAAGATACATACTGCTTCTCAATTTGTTTGTTTTTCATTCTCATATTTTGAGGTTTTATTCATTATAGAATGTATGTCATTTATTCATATAGACTCTCTCTCTCTCTCTCTCTCTCTCTCTCTCTCTCTCTCTCTCTCACACACACACACACATACATATATATACATATATAGGAAAACATATATATATATATATGTTTGTGTGTAAGTATTTTGGGGCATAAAAAAAGTCTTTATCAAATGATGGATTTCAGATTAAGCATGGTTTCGGGGCCAATACATATTCTCCATTAACCCGGAGCGTCTCATCCTTATCTTAAAATGCAACCAAATTTTGTGGATTTTACTTCACATTGTGTTAATGTCAGATAAGAATGTGACCTCTTTATATAATCCCTTCCTATAAACGACACTCTCGCGAATAATAAATCGCTAATGCAATGATTCTATTTTGAATAATATTATCACCACGTTAAACTTGAAAGTTTTTGCAGACTTACTAATCATACTTTTCTTCATTAGTAGGTAATCTGGTCCCTCACTACTAATTTACAACTCGTTAGAGCATTAGTAGTATCCCAATACTTCGGAGACAGAAATCTCAATACTTCGGAGACAGGAAGCTCAATACCTCGGAGACAGGAATCCCAATACTACGGGGACAGGGGTCCCTATACTTTGGACACAGGAAGCTCAATTATTCGGAACCAGGGATTTCAATACTACGGAGACAGAGATCCCCATATTTCGAAGACAGGAATTTCAATACTACAGAGACAGGAATCCCCATACTTCGGAGACAGGATTTTCAATACTACGGTGACAGGAATCCCAATACTTTGGAGACAGAAATCCCAATACCACGGAGACAGGAATGCCTATACCTGAGTGACAGAAATATCTATACTTTGGTGACAGGAATCTCAATACTATGGAGACAGAAATTCCCATACTTCGAAGACAGGAATTTCAATACTACGGGGACAGGAATCTCAATACTTCGGTGACAGGAATTTCAATACTACGGAGACAGGAATCTCAATACTTCGGAGACAGAAATCTCAGTTCTACAGAGACATGAATCCCTATACCTGAGAGACAGAAATATCACCACTTTGGAGACAGGAATTTCAATACTACGGAGAAAATCAGCTGTACCTTATGAGATCTTTAAGCGAACTGTTGAAGTTATACCAATTTTTTAGCGCTTTGCTTCAAGCATTAATTCAGATATGCTAGTATGCCGATACAATCCTCATTACGGTATATATTAAAAATCAAAATATTGTTTTGCATTAATCAATAACAATATATATATATATATATATTGTTATTGTTATTGAAAGATAAAATGAAAAAAAGTAATTAAGTCTATATTTGATTTTACTACGGCAGAGTAGGTCTAATAACCAACAATTTATCTATTTAATTGCAATGCCACCTTTTAACTGTCTTCTAACATAAAAAACTTTTGAAAAATTGTGGCACAGAATAAATACACTATTAATACAATATCTATAGACAGATCACATTCTATTAAGTAATTTCTCCGATTATTCACAAACATACTCTCTAATTTTTTTTCTTACCATTATTTCTAAAATCATCCAATTCAATCTTGATTTTTTTCCAGGTTCAGCTTTGGATCTGATTAGACGATTTATTCCAAAAATATTTGACAATTTAAACAAAAAAAAAACAATTGGTTAATGGACTTATTTTTTTTTTTAATCTGTCTTGACAGAAAATTTGCAGTACGAGGAATTTTTTTAAAAATTCTACAATGAAAAGAAATTTCATTATTTGAAAAGTTTAAATCAGATCACCTCTCATTCTTCTTTCGTCAAAGAGCAACATTTAAATGTATTCTTAAAGTCTGTTATTTTATGTTTCACTTGTGCCTTTCAATCGTCAAATGGAACTTGAAAAAAAGTGGTTAAAATAGATATTTAGATAGATAGATAGATAGATAGATACATACATACATACATACATACATACATACATTTGAATTGACTGCCTTAGACTTGATTAGACTGGCATAGATAGATTGATAGATAGATAGATATAGAAAAATCAAACATGCAGAAATGAAATATAAAATGCTATAAAACGATACATCTTCACATTAACAAATATTCGTGCAAATAAATTATATTATATAAAAAATGCAAAACAAACTCCCTATCTGTTTTGTAATAGTTGAAGATGTTTTAATCTTTGCTACAATTTTTCTCCGTTTTTAAAATGTACGTAAAGCTATTTTCTACGAACTGGCAATCTGTTTGCTCTACCCAACAAGAAAAATGTTATTTTAGCACAGGGGGCTGAGTAATACCACGTGTCAGCATAAAAAAAGCATTTCTACTTATTATGTGATATGACAAGAAAGCAAAAAGTGATGAATTGTTACTTTACTCTTTTGAGAGTTTTTAACTCGAGCGTTAACTGAAGGTTTCTGGCTTAAGTTTGAATGTCAACAAGTCTCCTCAAGTCTCCAGAACTCTTCTCAGTATTCTGGCCGATCTTAATAAGATAGTAGTCTGAATGGTCTCCAATTGTTCACTTTTTCCCAAGTCTTCCAGTTCATTTACCAATGCTTTGGGGATTGTTCTAAAAGTACCTATTGCAATTGGTATGACCGACACCTTCATGTTCCATAGTTGTTTTTTTTTTTGTCTTGCAAGGTCTAGGTACTTATCCCTCGTTTGGCTTTCTTTTAATTTCACTATGCGGCCTGCCATTCGGTTGTTTTTCTTCTCTTTTTATTTTGTTAATTATCATTAGGTGTGGTCATGTGGATGAGATAAGGTGGTCCGTTTGTATCTCAAAATCTCTGAGAGTTACAAGGATCATTAAATAAGTTCCCAGACTTTTTTCGTATTGGCACTTTTATTGATAGTACACACATGAAACTCTAGTCCCCCACCAAATAATCTCCTCCGGTTGCAATGCACTTATTGTACCGTTCCAAAAACTTCCATGGAAGTCCTCTTGTGTGAGCGTGTCAATCACCTTTGTCACAGCCTCTTTCATCTCCTCAATTGTCTCATAACGACAGCCTCTGAGCTTAGGGAATAACCAAAAGTCACAGGGAGCAAGGTCTGGACTATAGGGAGGCTGGGGAACTGTCTTGATGCCCATCTTGGTCAAATAACCTGTGGCAAGGATGGAGTCATGGACTGGTGTATTGTCCTGGAGGAAATGCCACTGACCCGATTTGAAGAGTGCTGGCCTCTTCCGAGGGAATCGTTTCCTGAACTCCCTTAAAAACTCAAAAAAGTAACGCTAGCCCTAACCCTTTGGCCAATCAACTCTGGTGTATTGACTTCCTTGTTGCTTCCACACCTCTCATCATCCATCAAAGACTCACTGCCTTCCTTGAATCTCTTATGCCACTCAAAAACTGATGCTCGATTCATGCAAGATGGTCGAAAAGCAGTCTGAAGCATTCCATACGTTTCTGTGGCATTTTTCCAAGTTTAAAACAGAATTTTATTGCATATTGTTCTTCTAAAGTGCTCTCACGTCCAGATTGCATTTTTGACAATCACCAGCTGTGAAAATCAGGCTTTAGTAGCGTGTATTCCAATTCCTTCTGTAGCTGATCATTTGAACCTGAAATCATAAAAATTAGTCAGTCATCTCATAATCTGTATATCAATAACATAGTGAATTTTCCAGAGTCGACGACAATTTTAAATGCTCGTCCAAAAACCTCTGGAAACCTATTGAAAGCACTACGTATGTGCGTCTCATTCTTCAGGACTGATTCTGGGTTGTGTATATACCACTAATTTATAAGCTGAAATTTTAGTATTGTTGGAATTCGGTTAGCCATCTTGTTTTCCATTGACTGATACAAGATACTCCTAAGTAACAAGGCTGCATTAAGTCTAGACTTTGTTATTTTGCCATTGTTTATATATATATATATATATATATATATATATATATATATATATAAGTCGCCTCTGATTGGCTAATCTATTGCTTCTACTGATGGAAAAGTCTATAAATATTTACTAGCAATTTGTTGACGGCCGATAATTATATAGTTCCTCAAAAAACAATCCAACAAGTTTATTGCAAAATTTAAATGGGATTACCAGTGCCGGTGGTGTATGGAGGTATCAGTGGTGTAATGGTTATCGTCGCAGGAATTGGAAACGGCGACACGAGTTCAAATCCTGGACGAGACTGATTGCATTTCACATAGCACTTATACCCTTGGGAAAGGTATGAATCCAATTATTCTCCCTCCAGCTATGAGTAAATAGTAGGGCAGACTAGGTTCTTCAGCCTTGGTGAGGCAACTAGTCTAGGAGAAGGAAAACTCTGAATACTGTTAAACTCTGCTTAAAAATTGACCTTGTGTCATATCCTGCCCGAGCGGAGGGGTTGGTAAATAGGATTACCTTGCCCAGCCAGTCATGTCTAGTCTTATACCCCTTTTTCGCTTATTTGTTGCGTCGCTTATTATAGGATTATTCTTTACAAACAGAGTATCCTAGGTAAATGAGAAAACTACACGAAACTAAACTATGCGGCAGAAATGTTATCAAACAAACACCTTATCTGTTACCCTCACAAGATAGACGGTAACATTCTTAAAATCGACAAGGGAGGATTTCATATAAATGAACTAGATGACATGATGTGTGCAAGAAATAAAGATTGAAGTAAAGTTCTCTAAAAAACAAAAATACTTTTGATCAATAAATGAATAAACAGATAGATTTCTAGGGACAATTGAATCACTTCTTTGTGTCTCTGATAGGGTAATCGCAGCAATTTAACAGTTCTATTCTATGACCTTCTTCATGCGCACACATATTTTCTTTCACGTGTGTGTGTATGTGTGTGAATATAAAAATATGGAAAAATAATGTATTCAGAGAATGGGTCTATTTATAATTGAATATTATGCCCACATTGAAATTTTCGGGTTTTTTATTAAACCATCAACAGGGCAATGTTAATAATAGGTGATGATATATCTAGTTGATTATATTCAAAGAAGCAAAAAAAAAAAAGGAAAATTCCTAGCATTCTGAGATGTAATTAGTGTTAAAAATTTTATTTTTAGGGTGACCTATCTGCTATTAATTTTTACGAATTTTAACAAATTTTACATATCTATCACCACGTAACCAACATTTTCTATTTTGTTGCGTTTTATCTGTTTTTGCTTTAATATAGATTGTCCTTATGGTACTGTTTCATTCTGCTATTAGAAGAGATTCAGTTTCTCTCTAAAGGTTTTCCCTTTATTTGTCATATCGAATTCTTGTCCTGTTGATTTCACTTGTTTCTCACAAGAAATATCCATAGAATTATTTTTCGTCCCATTTTTGTTTTCTAATCATCATTTTTCGGTTAATTCTCGTATTGTCCATATTGTTTTTGGTTACTGTAGTCAGTCTTTGCTTTGTCCATGTTTTCTCATGAGGTCTTCCAGTCGTCGTATAGATACAGGGATAGTTACTCTTCATCCTCCTTTTGCTGACACATATTTTGTCTTTGTCAACTCGCAGATGTAAAGCCTCGAGCATCGTTATCAATTTTCTTGTTTTCTGGTTTATTTATGTGAAATTCCCCCTTGTCGATTTTAAGAATATCACCGTGTCTCTAAAGAAGGTAGCTGATAAGGTGTTTGTTTGATAAGATTTCTGCTGCATAGTTTGGTTTCGAGTAGTTTTCTCATTCACCCAGGATACTCTTTTTACGTATTTTTCTTTCATCTCCACTTTTTTTTTATAGTGTCCGCTTCTACTATTTCTAAGGATTTGTAAGTTTCTTTTTTCCGAACGTTCTGATTTATTCTTGATTTGGTTGTTCTATTCCTTCCGTCATTTGTCATTTTCCGCTTCTCATTTTTAGCATGACGCATTTTTATCAGCCAAATTCCATATCTATCTCCTGACCGTATATTATCGCTTCCTGTATAAGGATTTCTAATTCTTTTTCGTTTTTGATGTCGTTCATGTGCTTAAGGGGACTGATCTTTTCTAGCGATTTAGTTTTTATCTGCCTGTGCATTTCCTAAGTATGTGGTTGAGTGGTATCACTGCTATTACAAATAGTAATGATGATAGCGCATCTCCCTTGAAGATATCTCTTTGGAGTTCTAGCCCAGCTAAACTTTTTCCTTCTGCTGTGAATTCCACCCCCTAGTTTTGCATGGTTTCCTCGATAAACTTCTTGACTTTGTTGTCAGTATTGTACATTTTGAAACAGTCTATTATTCAGCTTTGTGGGACCATATCATTTACCTTTTTGTAGTTAATTAACATCATAGTTTGATTTTCAAGCCTCGTTTTTCTCTCGTTGAGGATACGTTGATCAATGTATGGTAAATCTCCTGAATCTCTCGTCTCTTTATGGCGTCCTTTCTCTTATTCGAGGAAGAGCCCACGGCTTATTTGCTAGTTGTGAATCTCCTCCGTAATTTGTGCCATTAGTATTTTCCAGACATTGGCCTAAGGGTTAGAGTGTTCGCCAATCGCCCGAGAGACCTGGGTTCAATCCCAGGTTGAGTCATAGCAAAGACTCAAAAAATGGTACTTGATGCCTCCTTGCTTAACACTCAGCATTATAAGGTACGGATCAAGGGTAAAGTAGAGCAATCCAGGGAAGGAGTAGCGCCCTCCCCTACACCTTGGTGTAGTAGCTATCGAAAAGGGAGCCTTCGGGTTACCCTCGACTATGGTCGCCAACTTTACTTTACTTTTTTACTTAGTATTTTCCACGTCATCGGTCGGCACATTATAGGTCTGTAATGTTTGGGGCGTTTTTTTAGGGTCTTCTTGGAGAAGGGTGGTCTTTCCTTTGGTCATCAATTCGTATATGTCTGTTGCTTCATAGTGTATATAATCATTTCGATAGCCATTCTGTCGTTGATGGAAGTGATTTTTTATACCCTGATCAATTTATGCCATCATGGCCTGGCGTTTTCCAATTTGGTATATTTTGAGTGTTACTCTGAGTGAATCACGGTGATTTTTCGCATTCGGTCCTTCTTTGAGTTATTATAATTCTTTTTCCATGTTTAACCATTTGGCTTTTCAATTATGTTCTCTTCGGTTCCATGTTTTGCTCCGAAATTGTTTTGCTTCTTTGTGTCCAGTTGTTGGAATGTCTTCGCGCATTCTCTCCTTACTTGCTGGTAGAATTTTCTTTCGTTGATTTAGGATGTCCAATTTTGTGTGTACTGTTTGATCCTATCTCGCTATCTTATTAGTCTTCCTTCTTTCGCCTGAACCTTCTGATGTATTTCATTGGTTGTATTGTTTGTTCTAATTGTGTTGTTTTCTCATTCCGCCCAGACATAATCTAGCGTTTTTCCTCAGTTGTAGCATTTTTGCTTCTTATCGTGAATTTTTGTTTCCAGTCTAATTTATCCTCCAGGTTTTGAATTCCTGTTCTTAATCTTTTGGGGAACACATTTTATCACAGTAATATTTGTTTTCAGTCTAATTTCCCATCTGTTCAGGCCAAATTTAATTATTATATTTATCGTCATTATTATTTTACTCGTTTGAGAGTTTTTCACACCAGCATCTGTTTAAATATCTTCAAGTCTATGCAAGTATCCAGGACACTTTTCTTTATTTTGGCCAATTTTGTTAATGCTGAAGTCTGGATGTATTCGTTCTCCGATTTCTAACTTGTTCAGCCTCCTTTCCAAGTCTTTAAGGACTGTTCCAAACACGCCAATTACAAGTGGTATCACCATCAACCTTTTGTTCCTAAACATTCTTAGTTCTCTTGCAACATTCAGTTATTTGAATTATGGTTTCGTGTCCAATACAACATAATCTACACTTGCTCTTTTGTTGCGTATTGTCAATTCTTCTTATTATAATTATCATTATTATCATTATAATTATCAATGTTTGACACGTTAGCTCTTGTTATATAGCTATGACTCATCCCCTCCTAATTTTTCCAAATGCCCCCCCCCCAGTGGTCATTTTTCTCACGTCCCACTCCATCTATCTTCTCACCCAGATCTTAGTAATAATGTTCAAGAACAACAATTGCAAAAATACAACAATCATTACATTACTTAGAAGGCGATTTTTTATCAAGCGAAATTTGCACCGTTCTAGTTGTCATCTAAATTATTTATTTTTTTCTTTCTTTGGCTACCCTACACGCATACATCAAAACAACACAATTACATATCCTGTTAAAAAAAAAACACCATAGGGCCTTCCTCAGTAATTATTTTAAGGAAATTTAAAACGCAAAGATCGTCTCGGTCCCCCAAATCTTGGTTACAGCACCAAATCGTATAAAATGTTACATAGGAACGGCATTTTCTTTTACCTGTATTGTTATCTTTTGACCTTTTGACCCGGCCACCAAAAATGCCATTCAAGGTGATGCACCGGAAGGAAGTGACACATTCTAATGATAGTTATGAGAGGAAGTCGCGTGGGCGGATATTGGCTGATGAAATGGGACGAGGTAAAAAAAATCCCATGGTACTTTCATAGACTGACGCACCGGAAGAGAGTGACCTCTCTACTGCATGACAGTTATTTCCGCTTGATGACGATTAAACATTCGATTTCAAAGATTGCGTGGGCTATTAAGTGGGCGTTGAACTATTATATAGCTCAGTCAAGACAGAAGTCAAGCAGTAGAGTTGGAGACAGAGAGGGACGAGTTGTGATAGGGAAAGCCACACCCGGCTGAGGGGGCCCTTGGGAACCCCGATGGAGTTTGGGGACCAGAGAAGTTGCTGATAAGATGCAGTAAGGGAAGCCAGCACCCAGCAGAGTGGACCCCAGGGGTCCGGTTGAGTAGCCCTAGAGAACGAGAAAGTCACAACTCTGACGACCATAACTTTGGGGTCGAAATATTTCAGTTATGTTCGGTCTCCAGCTCCCTCTCACAGTAAAACCCTACTCAACCTTTTTGAACCCTTGCAATAAAGTGAGAAGTAAATATTTTTCTAAGAAGTCGTCCTGCGTCTGTCTTTGTCACTACGTCTTAATTATTGTGTCGTTTTGATGCTGTAGATGACGATATAACAGTATATATTCGTCTTTATTTCTCTCGAAAGGTATCAAATCTTTTGTTGGTGCGAGAAAGAGAAATACGGCCAAAGAAGGAGACAGACGGCCATGTGAAATATTCACTTCTTCTTAGCCATTCTGTTGTACGCAGCCTTAGAAGGGCGCTCAGTCGCTCGCTAACGCTTCCCTGACTGACCGCTCTCGTCTGAGCTCAGGGTGGGTCTGACTCAAGACTTAGAGTCCACGTATCTCACGTGGGTATCTGTTTATGTCATTTCATAACGACCACACATATCCGTTCAATTATGTGACTGCTTCCGCTTATTTTCACAGGTGCGTCTAGTGCAGAGAATATGGGATTGACGGCTCAGTCAAGAGTCACTATGCAACACTCTAACTGATGGTCTTTCGCAGGAGTCTCGTTATATCTCAAAGACTTTTCTATGTACCCTGGCAAATTTTAGTTGTGTAGTCATTTGGAGAGTTTTAATTCTTCCTCTAATCTCCGGTTCATCCAGTATCTTTTTCTGATTTTGGAGCATTTTTGTAAGGGCTCCGTCTATTATTGGGATTACTGTCATTTTCAAATTTTACAGTTTTTTAGGATTTTTGTTTTTTTCAGCTCTTGGCCAGGGTCAATTTCAACAGGCATCTTTTCGCGTTCTTTTATCTTTACGCTTTCGGCTGATGGGATAGCAAAATCCATGAGGCAACAGGATTATTTTTTCTTGCTTTTCTGGTTTGAATCGTGTGGGGAGTTTGTATCTCCGTGTCCTAGAAATTGTATTTATTATACTCCTAACGAGTTTTAAACTAGCTCAAAGTAGAAATATATTGAATTATTCAAACTAATATTATATTTTCCATTAATATAAATAATTTGAACTAGTTTATTCAAGGTATATTTAATGAAGCCAGAATATTGAATTATATGAATAAAAAAAGTTCTGCGTCTAAGCGTTTTAGTTTAATTGCTGCAGAATAAAACCACAAAGTCAACAGTCTCCAAGATCCCCTAACTTATATATGACTGAATAGACGAAAAGACATCTCGAAGAAAATCAAAACATCACACTATGCCATGGTTTAAGAAACCGCAAAGGAACTACAGGGCTGATACAGAGGTGAAAAATCAATAAACATAAACCAATTTAACAGAAAAATTCCCTGTATCAACATCAAGTCTATTGTAAAAAAAGTCATCGTGGACAAATGATGTGGAGTTCCAGTGCAAGTTACAAACTGAACAGCATCTAACCTATTATTGGAGAATGGCAACCAAAGTATAGAAGAAAAAAAAAAAAAGAAAGAAGAAGGTTGTATTGACTAGACTCAGCATAAGCCATACGTAAATCAGGCAGAGATATTTTCGGACAAATAATGAACAGCCCCTCCTTTGTTTGGCTGTGTTTTATGGTATATTAACCCTTATAGATTATCTATTGCCACATCCTAGTTATATATATATATATATATATATATATATATATATATATATATATATACGTGTCCTAGAAATTGTATTTATTATACTCCTAACGAGTTTTACACTAGATAAAGCTCGTGGTTCTTCACAGAAATTTGAGAGAAAGCGGGTCAATATGGTATCCAGGAATCAGATCAGTTTAACTTTTAGTCTTGTAAACGTAATCTATCTGGCGTGGATGTTGGAAATAAGTGTTCAGTACTCTCTTACCCCATTGCCTCGAGAGAAGGGGTATTTTTTGGCTTGATAACCGACGAACTAAAAGAACATAGGGACATCTCCACATTCAACCAAAATGTATAGAAAATATACAAGGGCCATTAAATAAGTTTCCAGACTTTTTTGTACAGGGATTTAACTTTTGCGTAGACACTTGAAAATTCAGTATGTTATTGCTATACATTTATGAGATGACTGACCATTTTTTTATGATTTCAGGTTCAAATGAACAGCTACAGCAGGAATTGGAATACACCCTACTAAAGCCTGATTTTCCCAGCTGATGAATTTCAAAAATGCAATCTGGACGTCAAAACACTTTAGAAGAACGATATGAATTATAATTCTGTTTTAAACTTGGAAAAAATGCCACAGAAACGTATAAAATGCTTCAGACTGCTTTTGTTGTGGTTTTAAGGGAGTTCAGGAAGAGATTCCGTTGGATGAGGCCAGCACTCTTTTAAAATCGGGTCAGTGGCATTTCCACCAGGACAAAGCACCAGTTTACAACTCCATCCTTGTCACAGACTATTTGACCAAGATGGGCATCGAGACAGTTCCTCACCCTGCCTATAGTCCAGTCCTTACTCCCTGTGACTTTTGGTTATCCCCTAACCTCAAGGAAAAACTTAAAACTGTCGTTATGAGACAACTGAGGAGATGAAAGAGGCTGTGACGAAGGTCACTGACACGCTCACAGAAGAGGACTTCCATTAGGCTTTCAAGAAGTTGTTGGAACGGTACAACAAATGCATTTCAGCCGGAGGAGATTACTTCGAAGGGGACAAGAATTTCATGTGTGTACTATCAAGAAAAGTGCCCACACGAAAAAAATCTGGAAACTTATTAAAGGCCCCTAATTCAGTGTTTACAATTTTTCATTCATCTATGGATATCCCTACACTGGGAAGGAATGTACCTTGATCTCGACACGTTTGTAAATACAAGGATGGATCAAAAGAATTTTTTTCCAGAATTTTACACCGAAACTTATTTCCTAAGTTGTTGTTTTATGACTGCTGCAGAGTTTCCTATCATTGGCAAGTTAATAATTGAAAAAAAAATCAACTTCCTTTAATTCTGTTTCATGTTATTTTATGTGACATAAATATTATATTTAAATATCATATTTTCGTTTTTGAAATAAATTTCTTCATTTACTATTTTTCTTTCTTTTTAATTCCTGTTCTGCGTTAATGAGATAAAAGACTGTGTAATTAGCTAATAAAAAATTTAAAAAATAAAACTAATTAACTTAAAAGTGTAGTTGAATGTGAAAGCAAACTTAAAGTTGAAGAGATAAATGACATGGACTCGTCGGTCAAGAGCATTTGTATAAATGACAGGCAAACGCTTTTTCAATTATTATTAATATTATAAATTATTATCTCTAGGGAGTTTTTCACATCAGAGTTAGCTGACGGTCTTTCACTGATAGAGTAACAACAAGTTTCCTCAAGTTTCCAGGACTCTTCTCAGTATTCTGGCCGATATAACCAATACTGTAGTTTGTATTGTGTCCAATTATTATTATTATTATTATTATTATTATTATTATTATAATTTAAAATCTATGACCTGTGAGTCCCTCATACTAGCGTTGGCTGGTAGTCTCTCAACGTAGTCTGAGAAAGAGCAAGTCTCCTCAGGACTCCAATTATTATCATTATTACTCATTAGAGTTTTTTCACATCAGCGTAAGCTAATGGTCTTTCGCTGGAGATTGAGTGACAGCAAGTCCCCTCAAGTCTCCAGGACTCTTCTCAGTATTCTGGCCGTTTTCAATAATGCTGTTGTTTGGGTGGTCTCTACTCGGCCGCTAACTTCCAAATCTTCCAGGCTCTTTAATAATCCTTTAGTTACCTTGCCAAAAGCACCAGTCACCATTGGTATAATTGTCACCTTCATGTTCCATAGTTTTTTTCAATTCTCTAGCAAGGTCGAGGTACTTATCTCTCTTTTCACATTCTTTCAGTTTTATTCTGTGAACAGCTGGGACAGCAAAACCAATAATTTTGCAGATTTTCTTTGTTTTGTTGATTATGAGGTCTGGTCTTCGAGCCGAGATTACGTGATCTGTTTGTATCTCAAAGCCCCATAGGTGTTTGTGCGTGTCATTTTCTAGGACAGGTGCTGGGTTTATAATTTACTCATTAGAGTTTTCCACATGAGCGTTAGCTGATGGTCTTTCACTGGAGTTAGAGTGACAGCAAGTCGCCTCAATTTTCCAGGAATCTTCTCAGTATTCTGGCCGTTCTCAATAATGTTTGGATGGTGTCCACTCGTCCGCTACCTTTCAAGTCCTCCAGTCACTTTAGTAATCTTTTAGTTACTGTTCCAAAAGCACCAATTACAATTGGTATAATTATCACCTGCATGTTCCATATTTTTTTTTTACATTTCCCAAGCAAGTTTCAGGTATTTATCCTTCTTTTCAGTTTTATTCTGTGGTCAGCCTGGACAGCAAAACCAACAATTTTGCAAGTTCTCTTTTTTTTGTTGATTATTATTAGGTCTTGACTTCTGGCCGAGATTAGATGATCGGCGTGTTGTCAAAGTCCCATAGGAGTTCATGTGAGCTATTTTCTAGGACAGGCGCTGTGTTGTGCATATACCATTTATTCGTATAGTCAAATTTAAATTTCTTGCACATCTCCCAGTGGATCACCTTGCCCACCCAGTCGTGTCTAGTCTTATATTCCTTCTGTGCTGATTTGCATCAGTCGCTTATTATGTGATTTATGGTTTCATCTCTGTCACCGCATAGCCTACATTTGCTATTTTGTTGCGTCTCATCTATTCTCGCTTTGATATGATTGGTTCATACGGCGTTTTGTGCTGCTATTCTGTTTAACTCTTAAAGTTTCCTTTTCTTAGCCATGTCTAGGTTTTGCCGTGGGTATTATTATTATTATTATTATTATTATTATTATTTATTTATTTATTTCCGCATTAGAGTTTTTCACATCAGTTTTAGCTGGTGGTTTTCCACTGGAGTGTGAGTGACAGCAAGTCTCCTCAAGTCTCCAGGACTCTTCTCATTTTTGGGGGCGTTCTCAATAATGCTGTTGTTTGGATGGTCAACACTCGTCCACTAGCTTCTAAGTCCTACAGTCCCTTAAATAATCTTATAGTTACTGTACCAAAAGCACCTATAACAATTGGTATAATCGTCACCTTCATGTTCCGTAGATTTTTTCAATTCTCTAGCGAGGTCCGGGTACTTATTCTTCTTTTCACATTCTTTCAGTTTTATTCTTTGAGATTTTTTCCACCAGCGTTATCTGATGATTTCTAACAGGAGTTTGAGAAAAATCAAATCATCTCAAGTCTCTTCAAGTCTCCAGGACCTCTCTCAGTATTCTAGCCGATCTTAATAATGCTGTAGTTTGGATGGTCTTTACTCGTCCTCTTATCTCTGAGTCCTCTAGTCTCTGTACCTATCCATTAGTGACAATTGGTATCACCGTCACTTTCAAGTTCCATAGTGTTTTCAATCCACTAACAAGGTCTAGGTACTTATCTCTCTTTTCGCTTTCTTTTAGTTTTTTCTTGTGGTCAGCCGGGACCGCAATGTTAACCTTTCAGCAAGTTCTGTTTTTGTTATTCTGTTCATCATTTCATGGTCTGCTCGTCTGGTCGAGATTACATGATCCGTTCGTAACTTAAAATCCCAGATAATTTTGTGCGTCTCCTTTTCTCAAACGGATTCAGTGTTATGCATATGCCGTTGATATATATATATATATATATATATATATATATATATATATACGTAAGTCAATGAGAATTCGGTGAGTGTTTGGTTCGAAGGTAGTGTTCAACAAGATGTTCCCTCAGGTTATCAAAATTAAGTAGTAATGGCGATTAAGTCAAACTGCTAGTTTTTCTGGTCTTTGTTGAAATGCCGAATATATATATATATATATATATATATATATATATATATGTTTGTTTATGTGTGTATGTATGAGTGTGTGTATGTGTGTATGTGTTTGAGAGCATCCGTGTGTGTGTGCGTCTGTGTGAAATGTAATTTGTAGTATTTTTAAAACTATAAAATGCACATTATCCGAAAAAGCGTAGGAAGAATCTTATCTAATTCTCATCGTAAATAGACATGAGTAAGCTCTCACAGACGCATGAGTCCTCCACTGGAGTCTAAGTGGGACCAAATCTCTTCAAGTCTCCAGGACTCTTCACAGTATTCTGGTTTATCTCAATAATAATCCTGGTTTCTTCCTCTGATTTTCGGTTCCTCCATTTGCAAGTCAAAGGCTTAGTGAAGCGTTCCAAGTGTTCCAACTACAATAGGTATCACCGTCATCATCATGTGCCACAGCTTTTTTTAATTTCCTGTCCAATAATGTATCACTTTCTTTTATTTTCCCTTCGTGTTTCACCGGAAAGTCAAAATCCACAACTTCTTTGTTTCTTGTTCATTAACATTAGGTCTGGGTTGAAACAATCCTTTTATATCTCAAAATCACTGAGCAGCTTAGGTGTTTCATTCCCTAGGATAGACTATCATCATCTTATTATCTTGTCGTGCCACTATTTGATTGTGTTGTCAAATTTTAATCTCATGCACAATTCTTAACAGATCAGCTTTCCCATCAAGTCCTGTCTAGTCTTTTACTCCTTTTGTGATAGTTTTACACTGCATTAGCTTATTTTTTGATAAAGTGTTTCATCAGTTTCTTTACGTAACGTGCACTTGCTATTCAGTCATGTATTATCGATTTCTCCTTTTAAGGCTCCTATCGCTCTTGGGATTTGTACACAACAGGCCAACTAGTAGATGGTCTGCAACAAAAAAAGGAAACCGGTTTTCATTAAACGGAAATGGAATATTTTCTAGGGCGACAGTTTTATCGTTCCACACTGTATAACGCTAATGGTATTATTATTTTCTCGCTTTAGATTTCCATTTTTTTGTTATGTCTAGATCTTCTCGTGTGCCATCCCACCAGATTGTTGCTTGAAATTTCCATGGAGTTATTTTTCTTCCAATTTTTATTTTATTGCTTTCGCTTTGTTTTTTTCCTGTTTGCCTTTATGTTGTCAATACCATTACTGTCTACTGTGATTGGTCTTTCTTTTCTTTTCTTCGTGTATTCCTAAAGTTTTTATATTAATTCATCTACCCAAAACTCAATGCTGGCGAGTCCTCTTCCTACTTCATTCCTTAGTACATAAAATCGGTCATCCTCATATGTAAGGAATTTTACATAGTTATGGTTTATTATCATTTTTCTCTGCGAGTTTTACTTATTCAGGACTATCCTCAGTATTCTGGCCAATCTGTGATGTAGTCTAGATGGTCTCGATTCTTACTCTAATTTCTTATTCTTTCAATCCTCTTTTCGGTCCGTTGAGGGCCGTTTCAAACGCACTAACTTCAGTTTTAAATTACTCTGTTTTCGTTATCTTGCTGTTGTACTCTCAAATACTCGTGGGGAGTGGCCTCGTCGTGTAATGGTTAATGCGATGGACTGCGAAATCGTATTAAGCGAGTTCGAACTCCAGTCGTGCTATTATGTTCACTTTTGGACAAATACCCTTGGGAAAGGTATAAACCCCCTTATTCTCCCAGCTATGGGTGAAATAATACCACTGCTGTTCTTCTTGAAGAATGACTTTGGCATTGAATAACCTAAAAAAAGGTTGATATGCCATTAAACAAAGAAATCAAACCAAATCAAATACACGTCGCCATTTGTCGTATACAGGGATCAAGATTGTATTAATATATCAATATATTCGGATTAGTTGCAGTAGCCGAGTGTTTCAACGGTTCAAACTCGATCCTCACTCGGTCTCCGTAGAATTATTATTGTAACGTTTTCTCACCATCTCAAACAACAAGAGGTGTTATATTTCTTCATTACAAGAAAAACTCACTTGATTCAAATACCAAAAAATTATTTTCGAGTATTTCATATTGTAGCAATCATCTAAGCACGAGAGAAAGCTAGAAAGAAAAATATAGTGTTGTTAAATTTCAACTCTACAAGATTCATGGGTGGTAGACGAAACAGAACTACTAACTTCCATTTTTTCATCCCGCTCGCCAATTCGCCCCAAGAGAGCCCGAATATCTGAATCCAAACAACCGTCTCTGACCCTGAACTTCGAACTGAACTGAACTACTTCCAAAAATCTCCTTGCTTACATGATATATTGATTATCTCACCCACTACTAATGATAAGAATATGTCATTACCTTTTAGTGTTACGCCATCATCTTAAGACAGCTGCCATCTATTCAATTTATGAACTTTTTAACACCAAGTCTACAACCATGAGTTTTCAAAACAAAACCTTATTTTGATATGAAATGACATCATGGTCGTCGTATGCACACGTGCACGACCTTTTCAATGTGGCCTACACTTCAACTAAAAGATTTTAGCCAACCTGCAATTCATCACCTCAAATAAAATGATTAACTAATACAATTAATTACCAACCTTAATTATATTACAGTATCCCCGAGGTATTACTTTTACTCGTAACGTTTGACTATTCTGTTGAATACCTTACTGCTCTAACAAGCCGTAGATAAATAGACGTGGACATTTTTATTAATTAATGAAGAAATGTATAATAGGCTAATCCACAACACTTGCCAACTGCAAGCACTTGACAACTCCCAGCATTTGTGTATATTTTCACTTTCTTTTATATTCTCCCAAAGATCCGCCACAATGGCAAAATCCACTTGACTATAAGGCCTCTTTTTTCTTTTCTTTTTGTTTTTTCTTTTCTTTCTGTTTTTTCTTTCTTTTCTTTTTCTTTTATTCTTTTTCTTTTTCTTTCTTTTATTTTTTCTTTTTCTCTTTTTACTCTTTTCTTTTTCTTTTTCTTTTTCCTTTTGTTTTTTCTTTTTATTTCTTTTTCTTTTGTTTTTATTTTTTCTGTTACTTTTTTCTTTTTCATTTTTCTTTTTTTCTTTTTAATTTTTCTTTTCTTTTTACTTTTTCTTTTTTTATCATGATGAAGTAGGTCTGGATTTCTAACGGGGTTTAAATGATCTATTTGTTCTCAAAATCTCAGAGAATTTTATTCGTCTCATTCCTTCTGGTGTAATGGTTACGGCGATGAACTACGGAATCATAGTAATGTGACACTATGAAGGGGGTGCGCCAAGCAGATGATATTTTTGTTTGTTTTAGCGCGAAACCAAACAAAGGCCTGAGCTCGAAATTTTCGACGCGACCGGTAGTGGGAAGGGAACGCCACTCAAAGGAGTTGGAAAAAGCAACTCAGAGAGAGCAGTTGGCGAAGGATGACGCAGAAGGGCAGTTGACAACGGTCAGCAGAAGGAAGCAGTGAGAGAAGGCCAGTCAGGATGAGTTGGCATTCCTAGTAGCTTCGTAGAAATTTCGCTAGAAATACACGCTAGCGTTAGTCTACAGATGCACAGGAATGCAATGTTACAGAACTCCCTTTCTTGCACTTTGAGTTTACCTAAGCCCTTATTGTTCGTTTGTTCTTTGTTCCTTTTCTCCTGCTCCCTCGGTTGTATTTCTTGTGGCCATAAAGAAATGTGAAATGCCCCGGCGGAAACCACTAGATGATTCACTGGCCAAGACAGAATTGTTTCAAAGAAGTTGATGTACGGGGTATTGTCGCAGTAAGCGAGTTCGAACTCGAATCGCACTATTACGTTCACTTTTGGACAAATATCCTTGAGAAACGCATAAACCTTCTTATCCTACCAGCTACGGGTTAAATAGTACGACTATTGTCCTTCTAAACAGATAGATTTGGCATTAAATAACCCAAGAAGGTTGATATGCCATTAAAACAGCAAAACAAAAATATCCCACGGACAGATGTTGGTTTGTGCGTATACTATTTGAAGAACAATTCCCAGTGGATCACCTTTCTCACCCTGACATTCCTTGTTTTAAAATCCTTCTGGGCTAGTTTTCAGTATTCACTTTTCTCAAACACACGAACGAAACCTGAATCTAATTTTATAGCCATTAACCGTGCAAGCCCTTCTCTATTTCTTATCTGTCTATTTCGGAAGTGAAATTGGTACCATTTGGCCTAATGGTTAGAGTGTTCGCCAATGGCACGGGAGACCTAGGGTTTAATCCCAGGTCGAGTCATACCAAAGACTCAACAAATGGTACTTGATACCTCCTTGCTTAACACTCAGCATTATAAGGTAGAGATCAAGAGTAAAGTGGGTCAATCCTTGGAAAGAAGTAAAGCCCACCCCTACACATTGGTGTAGTAGCTATGGAAAAGGGAGCATTCGAATAACCTTCAACTAAGGGAGACAACTTTATTTTACTTCACCTTTTGATTTAAAATCAATCAGACACTACTAATCTAGCTACTCAACTTTAATAAGTATCTTTTTTGTTTTACAAAAAATGATTTTAAACTGTAAACATTGTTGCAAACTGCTAAAAAAAGTTTAGCCGGGATATTGATATTGATTTCCTTTTAGTAAGTAAAAAACAATTTAATGCAAGGAAAACCGGATACAACAAAACATTTATTTTTACAAATATTAAATGACTACGATTGAAAGGAATCTGGGAATATCTTGAAATTAATTAAGTCAATATAATACCCTCATTCATGAAAGAAAATAAAAATGAGATAGAAGGTTTCGAGCTATTGTTAAAACTGAACATTAATTGCACTGAAGCCATCAACCACTCACTTAGACGGAGATAAAACAGGTAAAAATTGACGCGTCCAAGTTTCAAATGTTCAATGATCACATGAGTTTGTATCGACGTCTAAAGTCTATTTTACACAAACACACACACACACACACACATATATATATATATATATATATATATATATATATATATATATATATATATATAACTTTAGTTCATAATTCAACTAATAGTGGGTTTGATACCACCTTTACCATAATAAATTCGAGTACTCTTTTTATGCAAATTTTTACTATTTCTATTCCCTCAGTTTATCTACATATCCATCTCTCTCTCTCTCTCTCTCTCTCTCTCTCTCTCTCTCTCTCTCTTTCTCTCTCTCTCTCTATATATATATATAATAAAAAAAGAACCATTGAAGGAATGCCAACTGATGAAATAAATATTATATTTTATATTGAAAAATGTTGTCATAAAAATGAAGAATCAAGACCTTTTCTTCGAGACTAGAAATGAAAGGAGTTCCACATTCAGAACAAGTTTTAAAACATTTAAGGTTTTGGTTTCTTTATTTAATGACCAATCAAACATCGTCGGTTATTTAATGATAAAGCCATCCTTCTTGAAGAACAGTGGTAGTACTATTTAAATCATAGCTGGAAGGATAAGGAGGTTCATACCTTTCCCAAGGACATTTGTCCAAAAGTGAACGTAATAGCATGACTGGAGTTCGAACTCGCTTACAACGAGCCTGCAGTCCATCACTCTAACAATTACACCACGAGGACGCTCAGCAACATTTAAGAATACACCAATACAGTCTTATTGCAGCCTTAATGATGGAACAGTGTCTCTTTAACTCTGGACTCATACGTATGGACATATTAGTGTTGACCGAGCGGAGGGGTTGGTAAATATGGTTGAACAACCAGCGATGAGTTAACTCTGGATTTAGTCTAGAGAACCTGCTAGAAATGATGGCCGATTGAAATCAACAGTGACACACACACACACACACACACACACACACATATATATATATATAGACCGGTATATCACCATAATGGTTAAAGAGTTTTCTAATTGTCCCTGAGACCGGGATTTAATCTTAGGTCGATTCATACCAAATACTAAAAAATGGTACTTGATGTCTCCTTTCTTAACACTCAGCATTATAAGGTACGGATCAAGAGTAAGTAGAGTAATCCAGGATAAAGAGTAGCGCCATTCTTTGCACTCTGGTATAGTAGCTATTAAAACTGGATCCTTTAGGTTGGCTTCGATTATGGTTTGTCAACTTAATGCTACCACAGGCCCCACCCCAAGAGAAAGGGGAAAAAAAAAATTTTTAAGCTCTATAATTCCTGAAGCCTGCTAGGTTCCCAACTGTAGTAAAACAAAAAAAAAAATGAAAAACCTAGGAAAAGTCCCAATACAGCAAAAAAAAAAGCACAAGTCAGTACCAGTGAAAGTCATACGAAAGTACCTTAATGTTGGACTTTAACTAAGTTAAAACTTAAAACTTAAACCAAAATTACCCTCCCCCCCTTTTTTTTGCGTACACATGGGAAGCAGCATGATGTAAGTAAAGGTATTTGAATAAACCCATGTACGACCAAACTCAATACCTAAACGGGTCCTGGACGTGAGTTTGACGACTTTACGCTTAGGATCGCTAGTTCGATCGGTGAACTACTGCTGATCCTCTATAAGAGTGGCTTCTATAGAAGAGAATAAAACAGCCATCGAAAGATAACCATGACCCACACTCAAACCACTTACACAAACCGCATCGCTCTTTGCGCGGGTAAAAAAGGGGCGCGTCCTGCTGAGGTTGGAGCCCTGGCCTCGGTGTTCGAAAAATCAGCTACAGAGCTCAAACAATCAAAACTACTAAAATGCAAGCAAACACTACAAATAGCCACATTTAACGTAAGAACCTGAAATAGAATAGGACAACTCCCAGAGCTAATCGCATCGCCCGAAGAACATAAGATAGACATAATATGCATACAAGAACACAGATACACGCACACAGAAGATATCAAATATCACGAAACTGGCAATGGCTGGTCGCTCGCCACTGTATCCGCATGGAAAAACTCTGTCAACGCTGCAGTAGGAGGGGTAGGATTACTTATAGGACCTAGAGCTTTAAAAACGCTTAATAGCGTTGAGAAAATACAACCTAGAATGATGGCAGCTACATTTAACGGAAACCCCAGAGCAACGATCATCTCATGCTACAGCTTCACCAATGTTAGTGAAGAAAATGAACTAGTCACCTTCTACGATGAGTTATCCTCATTAGTGCGTAGCATCGGGAAAAACGGAAACAACAAATACAGCCTCCACAACACGTCAAATACGAATGGACAACATCTAACAGATTTCATGATAGAAAATAGATTAGCATGCCTCAATACAAACTACCAAAAAAGAGAGGGCAAACTATGGACATACATGTACGCAAAGAATACTAAAGCTCAGATAGACTACGTCCTTATAAACAAGAAATGGAAAAATAGTGCATTGAATTGCGAGGCATACTCCTCTTTTGAGGGTGTGTCCACCGATCACCGAATAGTCACGGCGAAAATACGGTTAAGCCTACGAAAAAACGCCAAACGAACAGCGACCACCAAACACTATGACTAGGCCCTATTGAACAACAAAGATATAAGAGATAAATACGTATTAGAATTAAGAAACAGATTCGAAACACTACAAGAAAAGACGGAAAAAAGTACACCAAACGACGAATATGAAAATTTCGTCAATGCACACCTCGAGGCAGCAGCAAAATACATTCCAACAAAAATTAAAACTAAATATAGAGTCTCATGGGAAACTTTAGCGGTGAGAGAAAAACGTGCACTAGTGAAAACAGCCTTCAAAAACTATCGAAAAAAACCAACAAACACAAATGCCTTAAAACTAAAAACGGCAGAATATCAATTAGCAGGCATATATATAAAGGAACAGACAGAATACATTCAAAATCAGATAGATAAGATTAGAGACTCGGTGGAAGATAGACAATCTAGAATAGCCTGGCAAACAATAAACGAAGTGAGCAGAAGAAAGATCACAGCCAAAGCAAAACTTAAAGCAGAAAACCAACAAGAAAGAATAAAACTGTGGAAACAGCACTTCGAAAACTTACTTGGAAACCCACCAAAAATAACGCATGAACCAATCACCAGAATAATTAGCAAACAATTAGACATTAAACTAGGACCGTTCACACAATAAGAACTCGATTCGGTTCTCAGAAAAATTAAAAATAGGAAAGCTGCAGGGCTGGACGAAATTCCCCCGGAAGTATGGAAGACCAGACAATTCGACGACATACTGCTCCGACACTGCAATCAAAATCCGATAGATAGATGGATGAAGGGATGCATACTCCCCTTCCCTAAAAAGGGGGACCTCGGATTAGCCAAAAACTACCGAGGCATAACACTTACATCCATAGCTGCCAAAATCTACAATGCCCTACTACGAAACCGAATAGAACCCAAAATCGACAACATACTTAGAAAAAACCAAAATGGCTTCCGAAGAAATAGATCCACGACCTCACAAATATTAACCATCCGCAGAACCCTTGAAGGTGTACGGGCAAAGAACCTACAAGCGACATTAATATTTGTCGACTTTACCAAGGCTTTCGACTCCATTCACAGAGGAAAGATGGAACAAATCCTACTAGCGTACGGCTTACCTAAAGAAACCGTAGCGGCAATAACGATTCTCTATAGAAACACTAAAGTAAAAGTACGATCACCGGAGGGAGACACAGAATACTTTGACATTGTAGCAGGAGTACTACAAGGGGACACGCTGGCCCCGTACCTCTTTATCATTTGTCTAGACTACGTACTTAGAACATCGATTGACAAAATCAAAGAGAATGGCTTCGAACTGACGAAGAAAAGAAGCAGAAGATATCCCGCAACAACAATTACCGACGCCGACTACGCCGATGACATAGCGATACTGGCAAATACACCTGACCAAGCCGAAACTCTTCTGCATAGTTTGGAACGAGCAGCAGCAAGCATAGGCCTCTATGTTAATGCACACAAAACGGAATATATGTGCTATAACCAAACGGGGAACATCTCCACTCTAGAAGGAACCCCACTTAAACTAGTAGACAAATTCACGTACCGAGGAAGCAGCGTCGAATCAACCGAAAAGGACATCGAAACGAGGCTAACGAAAGCATGGACAGCTATCAATAGGCTATCGATTATATTGAAATCAGACCTAACCGATAAAATGAAACGCAGTTTCTTCCAGGCAGCGGTCACATCGATACTGCTATATGGATGCACTACATGGACGCTAACAAAACGGCTGGAGAAGAAACTAGATGGCAATTACACAAGAATGCTGCGTGCAATCCTGAACAAGTCCTGGCAGCAACACCCCACAAGACACCAACTGTACGGCCACCTGCCCCCTATCACGAAAACTATTCAAGTTAGACGAACCAGACATGCAGGACACTGCTGGAGAAGCAGAGATGAACTCATAAGAGATGTACTCTTATGGATCCCCACACATGGCCGCGCAAAAGCAGGATGACCAGCTCGAACGTACATTCAGCAGCTATGTGAGGATACAGGATGTTGTCCTGAAGACCTACCTAGGGCGATGAACGATAGGGAGGAGTGGCGAGAGAGGGTCAGGGATAGCCGTGCTACCAGCGCGATATGATAATGATGATGATATATGACTATAGCACATCTGTTAACGATTTTGAAAAGCTCGCTAAGAGCATATATTTTGAAATTGAAAGTGCTAACGTAAGTCAATAAAAACAGAAAAATAGACAGCCCAGTCAGTGGAGGAGTAGAATAGGTTGACTGCATCTCTGCCGAGGGACAAGAATCCAAACTCAACCAGTGTCAAATTTATGATGTTCAATTGCATGCTATGGGGAGGTTCCTGTCAACAAGTTTTGGTGAATATATAACGCAACTTTATTGCCATTCTTCCCAGGTATATTCTGACGTAGAGTGGTACTACCTATCAGAGTGCAATCTATGAATTGAATAGAACTGTTTAACTTTTTTCTATATTTTGAGGGCCTAGTTGACTGGGGTTTAGAATCTACATATGGGTTAATCTCCCCCAATCTGATAGTGAGGTTCCAGTAATGCTGGAACTTTGGGGAATGCGAACTAACCTTTTATTGTTATCGATGCCAAGTCCACTCTGGCCCGGAGTGGGAGCACCTGCTAGGGAGGTCCTATCTATGGGCCAAATAGAACTAAACAGTGTGCTTGTGCTAAACTGAATTCTTTGAAATAGAACTGTTTAGACATTTAACTGTGTAGATAAATGACTGATGTTTAATTGGATTGTCAGTGATACATAGCAATACTTGAAAATATTTAACTTTGTTGACTACACTGAATAGCCTGAAGTAGAAATGTTTTTGACATTTACACTATCAACTTCCGCTAAAATAAATTGTCTGAAGCAGAACTGCTTGAAAGTGTAAAATGGTTTGGGTATCAAATAAAGTATAGAGCCAAATGTTATTAAACCGAACCAAATCAAATCTATACTTGGAATTAACAAACTGTATGCGAACGAATAAACAAATTTGAATAGAATTAATAGTGTTTGATAGAAATACTTGAAACCAATTAATTTTGTGAAACCTAAACGATTAATGTTTGATTGCAATACTAGAAATAATTCACCTATGTACAAATAAATGTGCTCTGGCTCGATTAAAAATTGTTTAAGAATATTCATTTTTAAATCATATATATTCAACAGATATGCATGAAGAGGACTTGACATTAAATAACCAAGAAGGTTGGATATGCTACAAAATACACCTGTTATATAATTAAGGAATTATTTTTTATTTTAATCATTTTTCATTAATTACAATTTATCATTCAGTTGGGTTGGGCTTTGAACTATTCGGGTTTAGAGTTCAGGTGTGTAGTCAATTGGTACAGTTTTCGCTCGCGCGCAAAGGATATGACAATCACCATTGTCATAATAAACCCCAGACAAAAAAATGGGGCCGGAGTGTGGATGACGTCATGCCCAGAAGAAAGAAGTTCTTGCATTAGATTTAGTTGAGTTCTGACCATGGTGTTAAGAAGTTGAGGTCCAACCATGGTGTTGAAAAGTTGAAGTCCCACCAGGTAGTTAAAAGTTGACATTGGACCATGTAGGCAGAAAGTTGGGTTCTCTGCTTCCATGGAAGCAGAGAAGTTAAGTTCTCCGCCATTGCGGCAGACAGTTGCAGCTGAGATTTCGAGGTTGGACCATGGAAGACGATAGTTAAGTTCCTGCCATTGGGGCAGAGAATTGGATTTCGGCCATTGAAAGATGTTTTTAGCATAGTATGATACAGAAGATTTTTAAGAATTGTCTTTCTCCTCGTATCGAAGAACCGAACTCAGAAGTTTATAAACCGTTCGTATCTGAAGAACGGAGTCGCCTGTGTTTTGTATTTGACTGTATTTGAATCTGTATTTGTAGTACCGTTGGATTGATATCATTATGAGTAGTATGCAACACACCAACCAACCATCTAACTGAAATAGGAGATTTACTGTTATTAACCATTATTAACGAAAACTAAGGCAGAAAATAAGGAGACCTTAAAATCTTCAAAATGTTATCACAAACACGATTTATATTCTTTTAGATGAAGGACCTCATTTTTTCCTTATGAGATTACTGTGGGTAGTTTATTTTTCGGATAAAAATTCGAATGTGAGATGCAGACGACGAGGAGATAGTTTTGTAGATATGAATACATTTTGTGAGTAAATAGGTGAGTTAAGACATGTGTCACGGGAATATTAAAGATGAAATTGCCGTCGGGAAAAAATTAAGAAACTGGTCATAAACAAAAGAGAATTTCCCAAATCCTTGAAATATCACCTGAAATTGTGTAGACCTTACTCATGCTTTAGGGCAACTACCATTAATCCGACACTATAGATAGATAGATTGATAGATAGATAGATGAAACAGACTGATGGAGATACAGATACAAATAAAGATATATATATATATATATATATATATATATATATATATATATATACACACATACACACACACACTAATATATATATATATATATATATATCATTAATAAAAACCAACAAACCGGTCACATTAGGATTATAAATTTATTTCTATCCTGTTACATCCTGTTATATATATATATATATATATATATATATATATATATATATATATATATATGTGTGTGTGTGTGTGTGTGTGTGTATATTGAAAATCAACTGATTTTCATACTAAAAAAGTGTTCATTTTCATGCAAAAAATAAATTCGAGAAAGTGTAAATTTTATGTGTCTTTTTGAATTCATGGATCAGTGAACGGTTTCTTTTAGATTCGTTGACGAGAATATTTGATTTTTCCCGAAAATTTTGAAAGATCCAAATCCAAAATACTTATCTATTACCTTCAAAAATTTTACGAATACATTTTCTAAACAATTAGAACAACTTTTGTATGTAATTCCGTGATTACCTTAATCTTACAAATACCGTTAAAATAAATTCATCTCGAGTAGAGATTATTAATGTGTTCTGTTGTTGGCGACTGTAATCGAAGGCAACCTGAAGGCTTCGTTTTCAAAAGCTACTACACTGAGGTGTAGGGGATGGCGCCACTCCTTTCTCTGAATTGCTCCACTTTACCCTTGATACGTACGTTATATGGCTGAGTGGTAAGCAAAGAGTCATCAAGTACCATTTTTAAGTCTTTGGTCTGATGTGACCTGGGATTCAACCCAGGTCCTCCAGATCATTGGCGAACACTCTACCCACTACAAACTACCCAAAACTTTTGAATTTATCTTTAAGTGAAATTCTAACATTCTTTTTCCTCAAAGTTGCATCTAACTCTGCATCACTTATTCACTTTTAAATGAATGAAAATGTCATTTATATAGATTTATTCGTTCTGCAATTACAGTATTCGCTTGCTAAAGAAAAAATATTCCAGTATCACCGATTATATTTCAGCGAATTAATACACTTTTTCCTAGTCGGTAGAATACAGCGACCGCACCTCTATGGGGGGTAACCCCCCCACTAATGAGTATCCTGGATGAGACACAAAACAATCTGATGGTGAGGTTCAAGTGATGCTGACGATTTGGGGAATGTAGAGCACTCCTTCATTGTCATTGCTCTCCGGTCCACTCTGATCCGAAATGGTAACACCTGATAGCGTCCGATCTATAGGTCAAATAGAACTGTTTGACATTTAAACTGAATGCAAACAATTGCCCAGTTGGCTGGGGCTGTAGAATACACCGATTGCACCTCTGCAGAGGGTAAGACAACACCCCCACCAACGAGTGTCCCGGATATGACACTAAAAAATCTGGTGGGGGAGATTCCAGGGATACTTGAGCTTTGGAAAATGAGGAGAACCACTTCATTGCCATTGCTTCTAGGTCCACTCTGGCCGGAAAGGTGGCACCTGATAGGGCCCTATCTATGGGTTAAATAGAACTGTATACTTATACTAAACTGAATTATTTGAATTAGAACTGTTTGACTAAACTGAATACCTTGAAATAGAAATGTTTTTGACAATTAAATGTATTACATTTAAACAACGGGCTCATGCTAAACTGAATTGATTGAAATGGAACTGTTTTTGACATTGAAAATGTACTTACACTAAACTGAATTATTATATATAAAACTATTTTGACATTTACCTTTGTGTAAAAAAAAATAGCTGAATTAAAATTGTTTGAATGAACTGATTTGTTTTAAATAGAAATGTTTTTGACAATTAAACTTTGTACTCAGGCTAAATTGAAATGTTTGAAATAGAACAGACTATTTGCATGAAATGGATTCGGCGTTAAGGTTTGGGTTTCTTTGTTTAATGGCATATCAATATTTGTAGGTTATTTAATGCCAAAGCCATTCTCCAAGAAGAACAGTAGTGGTACTATTTGACCCATAGCTGGGAGGATAAGAGGGTTCATACCTTTCCCAAGTCTATTTCCCGGAAAGTGAAGCGACTGGAGTACGAACTCGCTTCTTACGATTTCGCAGTCCATCACTTTAACCATTACACCACGAAGACATCCCCCGATTTGGCGTTAAATAACCTAAAAAGCTATATATGCCACAACCAACCAACCATGAATGCACTTTCCTCCAACATCGTGATATACTCAAGCAAATATATTCAACACACTCAAAATATATCAACTAGATGCAAACTGCTATATTAACAGTATGAATTTTTCTTTCTTCTCATTGGGGAATAGTTACATCCTAACTAATATTATATTTTCTCACAAGAAAATAATTTGTTACTTTTGTTTTTCAACAAACATTGCAAAGAATTTAAAGAAATATAATTTATTGATTTGTAAATCGTGTAACATATTGACCCCGGCCAAACTGTCCAAATAGGAAATGCACCTGTGTAAATAACAGGTGCATCCGGTCGAGGAATATCAGGGTATAACCATGACCATGGATGGGTTGAATGAGTGCGAAATTGTGACGCTCGCGGGAAAAAGAGTGGACGTCACATTATTATATAACTCTGTGCACTGAAAGTTCAATCAAATGGAGATCAGATGACTTGGAGAGAAGATGTTGGAATGAGAACCACGTCCCTGAGAGGCTGGGCCCCCAGGCCCCCGGTTGAGCAGCCCAGGAGAACGGGAAAGAAACGCTGTTATGACCATAAGAGTGGGGGTCAATATGTTGCAGTTCCGTTCGGTCTCCAATTCCTTCTCACACACAACCTTTTTTAATAAAGTGAGAGGTAGATTTTTCTAAAGAACTGTGACGCTCGTCGTCTTTGTGTCGTTGTTATGATTCTGCATGCATATGTGTATGTATAGTTGGTCATGGCTATACAACAATCGGTGTATAATTCAATCATTTACACATTTCTCCGAAATAGATAGATAGATAGATGTTCGCATGGATGCATTGATAGATATAAAAAGGTTTCGTTGGTTTGACATGATTTATTGGCATGTCAACCCTTGTGGGTTATCAAATGACAAATCTTATTTATATATTGATGTGATGCTGGCAAAACAAAGGGAACTCAAAAAGGTTGATAGAAAGACATATCTATTCAAGTAACAGAAACAAGACACAATTGAACCTGGTTAAACAGTAGTTAGTTAATAGGAAGCTGGGAGCCCTGTGGGGTAGTGACAATCCGTCCATTGCGCAAGTAGTATCACACGTGATTGTGTCACGTGGGTCTCGTCAAACTGTATTTATCATCCATCCCACCATCCGGAGGAATACGGCACAAGGACGTTTTATTGTGGGTCCGGGCACAAGGCCACAGCCCACATTCCTCGGGTCCCGTCGGTATTCCCCTGAAAGGTGTGCCTCAGGCGCCAAGCAATTAACCAAACCACTTCGGAGAGAGTTAAAGTCCGGGGAGACGCTCCCCAGCGGCCAAAGAGGTCACCAGTGCCGAGTCACACCCGACAGCACGGCCGGCTGAAGTGCGACCCAACAACTGGAGAGGCGCACCGAACACGGGGGTTTGGTCTGCTTCCTCTGACGCACCGTTGGCGTGTATTTATGGAGGATGGCGAGTCAATTATGTAGATAGATTAATGGATAGATAGATTGATTGTAAACGAATATTTGTTAATGAGTTATAACTCATGAATTTTTATACCGCTTAATGATTTTAAGATTTCCCATCTAACATTAATAATTCGATTTACTCTCATTAATTTCTTTGCGCGCACTTAAATGATTTCTCGTATTGCTATCTCAGCGCAATTGACCTTCAGTCACCGTCTTCTAGCACTAGATGAAATATGCTTTGGTACCTGTTTGTCTCAACAGAAATTTCAAGAATACGATCTGGACAATCATTTTGGTGCTAGGGTTTGAGATGACCAGCAGATTGATTAAATGTGACCTCTCAAAACTGCCGTCTAGTTCAGTAAGGGCCAAAGTAAGGTGTCACAAGACACGTGCCCACTTCAGTTGCCGTGTCACGGACTTTTCTGCCATTAGGATCAGGTCTTCAAGCAGTATAGGTCACCATCCACAGAAAATAGGTGGCCTCATTTGGTAGTGGGTCTTACTCTTCTGTAGAGGTGGAGTAGGAATACTTTTTCTCCAACCACCCGTGGGTTGATATAAAAGACTGAAAGAGACGACGATGAGAATTGATAGAATGAAAATTCTTAGAACATATTCATAGAAGGACAGCTAATATATGCATGCATATATACATTATATATATATATATATATATATATGTGTGTGTGTGTGTGTGTGTGTGTGTGTGTGTGTGTGTGAAGAAGAAGCAAACATAAAAGATAATAGAAGAAAACTAAAAAAAAAAAATATCGGTCGAATCTGAATTAATAATTTTGAAAGCAAGAATCAAGACGAAAACAGACTTTCGTTACTTTGTTTATTATCATATCAACTTTCGTGGATTATTTAATGCTAAAACATTCCTTCTAGAAGAATAGCCGTGATGCTTTTTAACCCATAGCTAGGAAGATAAGGATAGTAATCTGAAAGTGAAAGTCATAACATGACTGGATTTCTAACTCGCTTTCTACGATGTCGCAGGCCTGACGTTAGCTGCTTGGCTACTAATTAACAAAGCTGCTCCAGGTTATAAATTTGTAGGTGTTTATAGTGGACATCCATATGCAAATGATTACAAGTTAATCCGTCGAAAAAAATTTCGAAAACAAAAAAAGATACCTCACATATTATTGCAATATTACTGTTTACTCTTGGGATGGTGAAAAAATGAATACGGCGACTCGAGTTCAAATCATGGACGGTGATATTTGTATTTCACATAGCACTAATTCTTTAGGAAAAGGTATGCATCCCACTCTTATTCTTCTTTCAGCTATGAATAAATAGAAGTGTTGACTGAAATATTCAAACATGGTTTGGTAACCGATTTATAATAACGAAAAATCTGAATTCAAACCTGTTTTACTTCGCTTGAGCGATTAACCTGGTGCGACATCATGCACGGGCGGGGAGTGATTGGGTAAATATAAAAACATTTCTCAGTAGGACAGTTTTTTCTCTTGCACAATTCCCAGTGGATTTTCATAGCTATCCAATCATGCCTACAATTTACTAGTTGACTGAATATACAAGCGAAATTAACGGTTTCATCACTGTATCCACATAACCACTTGCTATTTTTCTGCGTATTATCATTTTTTTGCTTTGTCATTATTATTACTATTATCATTACCATACTACTTCCAGCGAGTTTTTGATACCAGAAAGTCTCCTTCGTCTTCATGACTCTCCTCAGTATTCAAGCCGATGTCAACAATGATATAGTTTGGATTGCCTCGACTCGCCCGTCTCTTCGAGCCCCACTTTTCTCTTTTATTATCATTAATATTATTATTATTATTATTGATATTGTTGGGTATCACCCACCTTTTTCCACACAATGAACTAGTCCATCTGCTATATATAGCAGTAGCTACTAATACCAAGGTAGACTAGAAGGTGAAGAGCAGCTTCTTATAGGAATAGTATTAGAGCGTTGGAGACTGGAGATCACACTAGATCACCTTACTTGCTACCGAAATAACGGAAGCCAATACTATCGTTGGACTATATCTTTATTCTGTATTCAATAATCCTATGTTCATGTCTACTAATAGTCTCTCTATTGTATATACTTTTATCTGAGAATATATCTCTATTTCCTCTCATATCGTGGTTTGTCCTTTATTTAATATTACAAGCATTCAGTAACCAGAACGCAAAAGATATTAATATTAATAGTAGTAGCAGTAGTAGTTACAGAAGCTGCATTCTTTGAATTTCTTACCATGAAAAACTGGTGGTTTGGTTTGGTTTGGTTGGGTTGTTTGGGTTAAATGGCCTGTCAACTTTTGTAGGTTATTTAACGCCAAATTCTGTTTATGTGTATATACATTAAACCAAAGATTTCTAAACAAATACTTAGGTAAAATTTTTGATAAGCAAGATTTCATTTGTTTGACATGATTAACCAGTTTCAATTCGTCGTATACAAACTACTTATTTTCACTTTATATCAAGTGACAGTAAGTATTTTCACCATGCTTTTGTTCTGGCTGATTTTATTAATGCTGTTATCTGAATTAATGGTTCAATAGTGTTATCCCTAGGGGTCCGTCAGATAATGGCCAGGTGTCCGCAGTAAAACCATCAAGTATTACCGTGAATTTAAAATTCTATAAATCCGCCTGACGGTCAGTTCAGTGCCACACTGGGAGGAAAGTCTGCAGCTCACTAATTGAAAAGACTATGACCAAGTTCCACAGGAGGAATTGAGATGACACACAGTCAACCCAGTGAGGTCGTTCCAATGTCAAAACTGTAGATCTAACGTATCGCCACGACATCGACTTCCCATTAAAATATTGCTGCGGAGAAAACATTATTTATAGAACAGCTCTCCAAAAACCCAATACATAGTTTAGAATAAATATAATCCATTTAACATAAAAATGATTTTTAAAGATCAAAATTTCATTGATAAATTTTGCTGCCGCAAATTCCAGTAAAAAATAAATGTTTCTGAAGCGAAATATGAGATTGATTGAGAAACATGTCCCAAAAAAGAAATTCAAATTTTTGAAGCTCTACATATTATGATTTACAAACGTTCCTTAAACAAGATTAATTTAGAATATAGCAGGCAACTTCAGAAATGCAATTAACACTTTTCTTTACAAGTCTTCCTCTTACCTTCAGTAAGTTATTTTCTTCCGCAAATTCCCCTTCAACATGTTATTCCTCCTACCCTTTATATAAATGAATACGACTCTTCGTTAGTTTCTCATTCCAATGTTCGTTTCTCCGAAGATAGCTCCAGCTGGGGTGGAAAATTCTGGGGTAAATTTGGGGCCTTTTTAAAAAGACTTTCGGGTCAAATTCTAAACTACTCATACTAAGACTTAGATAGATAGATAGATAGATAGATATAGTAAAAATGGCATAAATATAAAGCTGGTGATAAATACTACCTCCTATGTACGGAGGGAAAACCCTCAATGGCTTCGTTCAATAATCATAATGAGTCACTAAACTAAAGATCGAAGGTACTTAATATTTGTAGGCATAAAAAGCCTGCTTACCTGGCAAATAAAATATAGCGTTTTGTCGCTGTTGTTGTTGTTGTTGTTGTTTTTTTTATATAATAATGTAATATTTTTCTGGCGGCAAGCTTTTCGATAAAATCTCGTTTGGGCCAACCCTCTTTTGTCAGAATTATCCTGTTGATCCGGTGTGTCAAACCTAGGTTGATTACTTATGGCTGTGTGGGTATTTTAATTTCGCTCCTCTTAGTTTATTGACCCCCTCTTAAGTTTCAGCTTTGGTGATTCTGTTGGTGTTTTTTCTTTTGACTAGGCATTATGGTGTTGGTTGATTATTTTCAAACAGTGTGAATGTTTTTAGTCTTTTCATTTTTTATTGATTTTTCCCAGATATCACTTTGTGTAATAAGTTTTTAATCTAAAAAGTGTATCACTTCAGTTTTTTCACAGCGTCAGAATCAAAGAATAGGCATAAAAATACGAATAATATATATATATATATATATATATATTGAATATAATAGACATTTTTTGTCTAAATATTTATTTGTTAACACTTTCAAATTGCCGTATTGATCTTATGATATTCCGCAGGAATTGGTGGATATATTCTCCATAATTAGTTATTTCCCACGTACTTTCTGCCCAACTTAGGGCCATCATCAGGGGAGGATATTACAAAAGTAATGTAACTTTTGTATATTCTTTACTACTTTGTAAGAAGAAAAGCGTCTGTACTGTTGTATTTTGTAGCGTTTACTTTTCGAATTTGTTCTATAAATAATGTCAGTAGCTTAATACATTTAAGTACGTTACCACTGGTTTTAAAATTAATTCTGTCAAGTTTGGGTTGTATGTTCCTGACTGAGAACCTGCTCTATATCAAAACTCCCGTGGAAGAACCAAGTCTCTGAATATGTCCGTTCCGACGTGGTGTCAATCATAGCAGCCAGAGTTCTCTCTCACACACACACACACACACACACACACACACTCACTCTCTCTCTCTCTCTCTCTCTCTCTCTCTCTCCCATGCATACAGCCATCAGAATATTTCGAATAAAGGAGTTTATATTTTTATTTCACAAGTCTTGTTGTCACTTGCTCTTCTTCACTCAAAAGTAGTACCTGCGATGATCTCATATTTAGGTCGCCAAGATATGCTTAAAGATTAGTCCATAGAGTAAAAATTAAAGAAATTGAAAACACACCGATACTTGGATCTTGCCAGATGTCTGAAAAAGCTATGAAACATGAAGGTATTGTGATAAAAAATACAATTTGTGGGCTTGAAATAGTCCACGAGGTCTCAGAAAAAGACTGGTAGAATTGGAAATCAGTGATAGAACCGCAACTATATACATATCAGTGACGAGATAGGCTTGAATAATTAGAATTGTCCTGGAGACCTGAGGAGACTTATGTTACTCAGATCTCGGAGAAAAACAACCAGTTAAAATTGCTGTGAAAAACTTATGTGGAGTGAAATAGTGTGTGTTTAATGACGGGGTCATTTGTGTATTTACCGCCAGATTTCGAATGTGCACCCAATTAAGGATTCGGTCGTATAAAAGAAAAAAAATTCAACCAGAAAGAATGAGAAATAAATATTCGTGTTCAATAGGACTGTGTGCAAATAAAAACTCATAAGAAACAACAATACAAAAAATGGAAACCTAAGCTTATAAGGAATGTGATTCCTTAAACTTCTGGCATGAAATAACCTGTGAAGATTTGGCATGCAGTTAAAATCAATCAAAGGAATCACGTGTAATGGGGAGGGAGTCCTCGTTATGAAGTGGCTAACGTGATGCGCTTTGACATTGCACTATTAGACTCACTTTCAGACTAATACCCTAGAGAAACTTCAGTACACCCTGTCACCTTAGTTATGAGTTAAATAGTATCACTAATGTCCATGTAAAAAGATGGATTTGGCATTAAATACATACGAAGATCTATATGCTATATTAGTAAAGAAAAAAACTGGAACTATGTTAAGTGGAAACTCCCTCCTCACCGGCTCTTCTTATAATGTTAATATGAAATTTATACATTTATCAGCGCGGAAATTCAGTGTTCCCTCTCTATACATAAATAAATCATGATAAAGTGTTATGTATAAACCACGTATAATAAAAGAGTTTTATTCACTTATAATAAAATAGGACAGTTATAACAAAACTTTAATAAGTTAGGTGATAAAAAGACGAGTCTGTTTTAACTTAGATGGTATCTCTAGTGTTCAATGTGTGAAAAGAGCCTTTCTCCCATATATACATGAAAGTGCCTAACTTTTTCTGTCTGTCAGCATTAACACGGAGGCATATAGGTCCTGCTTAGGATGCTGGTCACATTATTTAGTCTTTGTATCCTTAAAAACAGGAGAAAACACTAATGTTATTATGTCGGCAATTTCCTTTTGTACTTTTGTAGATACTTTTTCCCTTTATGAATAAACAACTTTTATCTTATTATTTTACTCAAAGGAAACAATATCTGTTTTTTTCTTCGATATATCTTACTTGCTAGAATCATTCATTCTTATTGTCATTTTACTTAAAAATGTAAAACTAATGCATTATTAACTGGAGAGAACAAAACCATGAGACAAGTCTGATTGATTTGAAGGATCGGCCGGCTGCATCTCTACAGAAGGGGTAAGACCCCCCCTCAAAACGTGCATCCTTCATATGGCACTAAATCTGATAGTAAGGCTCCACTTCTGATGTTTTGAGGAATGGGACGCACTCTTTCATTGCCATTAATACCAGGTTCATTCGGTCTCAGTTTGGGTAAAAAAGAACTGTTTCATAATTTACAATTCTTGAAACCATTTAACAATGAGTCACAATAATTGACACAATTTAACTCTGTGCAAACAATAAATAGGAAAACCTGAAATCATTTAAATGTGAGGAAAAAATATATGACAATATCCGAAACCATTTAACTGTGTGCAAGTAAATGAAACATGGCTCATTTACAAAATGTTTCACACAAACTATTCACATAAAACTATATATATATATATATATATATATATATATATATATATATATATATATATATGAGTGTATATGTCTGTGTGTGCGTGCATGTGTTTGTTTATATATATATATATATATATATATATATATATGTATATCACCATGTCGTACCGCTAGCATGGATATCCCTGACCCTCTCTTGCCACTTCTCCTTATCATTCATCGCCTCTGGCAGGTCTTCAGGGCTACATCCCGTATCTCTACATAGCTGCTGTATGTATGTTCGAGCTGGTCGTCCTGCTTTTGCTCGGCCATATGCGGGGTTTCATAGGAGTACATCACTTATGACCTCGTCCTTGCTTCTCCAGCAGTGTCCTGCGTGTCTGGTTCGTCCGACTTGGATAGTTTTCGTGATGGGAGGCATGTGGCCGTATAGTTGGTGCCTTGTGGGGTGTTATATACAGGACTTGGCATTAAATTACTCTCAATGGTTGATATGCCATTTGGTTTGGTTTAGTTTCTTTGTTTAATGCCATATCAACCTTTGTAAGTTATTAAATGCCAAAGCCATTCTTCTAGAAGAACAGTAGTGATACTATTTAACCACTAGATGGGAGGTTAAGGGGGTTCATACCTTTCCCAAGTGTATTTGTCCCAAAGTGAACGTAATAGCCCGACATGAGTTTGAACTCATTTACAGATATGCCATTAAACCAAATAACAATAAAAAAAAATAGAAATTGTATTTCTAGAGATTTCAATTTACCCTGCTACTCCCTCGAACTGGAGATAAAATTGATGTATTCATGCCGTTCACCAGGTGATTAGCATTAAATGAAATGCTAACAACATCGTTCAAGACGTTGGCTTGCAGATGGACTGATTTTAAATTCTTATTTATCAGCCAATCGTTATTATATTCTTTGAGCTTAGGAAATCATGTTAATCATAAGTTTATATTTCAATTTTTGTTTAGTCGTTTATTGAGAATTTTTATTTGTTCAGGAACCTAACAGATACCACGCAATTCATAGTGGACATGGGAGTAATGAAAAGTTCTTGAGATCTTGAGAAACTGCAAGAACTGAAGATTCATCATCTGATGCAATTTAATGTCATGGCCTAGAAACACCCTAATTTGTGGGGTATTAGCACTCTAAGAGGGATACAGTCAGCGTATACAAATCCTCTTCGAGAAGGCTAAAAATTGTTGCCTTAGTTTGTCCAGATACATTTCGGAAATGCACGACTGCATGTATCGTTTAAGCTATAACAGGAAGAATGGAACCGTTTAACCGTGTGAAGCTGATCTTGCATATTTGATTATAGTCAGGGCTGGTATCATTCTTTGTTGATGGTATGTCAAAACCAAGAGGAACCTGAATGGTATTTTTGTTTACTAGGCTATTGGTTGGTTGGTTGGTTGGGTTTTATGGCATATCAGCCTTTGTAGGTTATTTAACGCCCAGCCAGTTTTTATGCAAATAATCAGCTCTATTTTAAACAATTCAGTTTAGCATGACTACTCAGTTTAATTGTCAAAACAGTTCTAATTCAGCTAATTCAGTTTAGTATAAGTACAGATTTTGTTTACACATACTTAAATGTCAAAGCAGTTCTATATTAAACAATTCAAGCCCACTCGGTGGTGGGGGCGGTCTTATCCTTCTGTAGAGAAGCAGTCGGTGTATTCTACAGCCGCAGATGTTTGGGCCAACTTGAGCCCGTTTCTTAGCTACGATAATCATTATGCTGTCAGAACGCTTTGTATTTTTTTTTTTTTTGTGTTGATATTGTCAATATCATCATCAACATCATCATCATCATCATCATCATTATCATAACAATCATCGATATTACCCGAAAAAAAAAATCTGTTTTATGTTTTTGGATCATATTTCTAAAGACTTAAGTGGTCAAAAATGGTCAAAAACGAGGCAAACAAATTTAATTAGTTATTTACTGACTCAACTGCAAATGCATGATTAATCATAGATATTCTTCTTCTTCTTCTTCTTCTTCTTCTTCTTCTTCTTCTTCTTCTTTAACATTTTCCTAATGTCCCTTCTTTTTGAATTTTATTCACCATTCTAAGACTAATTGGTAGGAGCATTTACCAAAAATTGCCCTTCCATTGCACTTCCCATTTAAATGTCTTTTCTTCTCTGAGTCCTGCTTCAGCTTTTTCAAACACGCGTTTTAATTGAGATAAAAAAGAGAAAATATATAAAAGCCATTAATATTGATTAGCTAATCGATCTTTAGGAAATGTATCAGTATCGTCAATCATGAAATTAGCATGAATAAAATATGAAGGAAGAGAAATAATTGTACGAAAAATTAGAGAAGAGGAAGTAAATAAATTTTTGCCCAACGCTTGACACAACTGAAGTTGATTAGCCCAAACTGTTTCATTTAATAAAAAGAAAAAAAAGATTTTTACAATACACCATCTGACATAATGCGTGACTTAATAATCACGTTTTTAATATTTTATTCTATACAAAGTAAATGAATATTTAGTAGAAGCAAATTCCGTGGAAATGACTCAGAACAAAAAAAAAAGTCAAGAGGAACTATTTAAACAAGATGATTTGCAATTTTATTGCATGTAATTCCTATGTTGCCTTTCTAATAGATAATAAAAAAAATATGTACAATAACAATCTATAGAATTCTTAAAGCACATATTATTTGTTGGTATTTATTTCTTCCGAAACATCAAAATCAATTCATAATTGCATATTCTGTTTTGTGGATAACGGCAATAAGAAATTAATGTTACTAGAAAGAGTGATTATCATAGATTTTGTAATTTAGTTGGCCGACTGTTATCGAGGAAGATCCGATGTGTCACTTTTCAATAGGTACTTCACAAAATTAAATGAGGAGGGCGCTACTCTCTCAGCCGGAGTGCTCTACTTACCTTGATCCTTATCTTATAATGCTGTAAGAAACAAAGAGGTTTCAAGTACTATTATTTTGAGTCTTTGGTATGATTCGATCTGAGATTGAACCATAGTTTCCTGGACCGTTGGTGAACACTCCAGCTATTATACCAATCGGCCGGTACATCATGTAAATATTTTTTCCCTATCTTACAATAACTGTTACATTTGATTATCGTGATTTCTTCCCTTGTGCATCGTAATATTGCTAATATATATATCATCATCCTCATCATCATCTCGCGCTGGTAGCACGGATATCCCTGACCCTCTCTCGCCACTCCTCCCTATCGTTCATCGCCCTAGGTAGGTCTTCAGAACAACATCCCGTATTCTCACATAGCTGCTGAATGTATGTTCATGCTGGTCGTCCTGCTTTTGCACGGCCATGTGTGGGGGTCCATAAGAGTACATCTCTTATGAGTTCGTCCCTGCTTCTCCAGCAGTGTCCTGCATGTCTGGCTCGTCTAACTTGAATAGTTTTCGTGATAGGGGGCAGCTGGCCGTACAGTTGGTGTCTTGTGGGGTGTTGCCGCCAGGACTTGTTCAAGATTGCTCGCAGCATCCTTGTGTAATTGCCGTCTAGCTTCTTCTCCAGCCGTTTTGTTAGCATCCATGTAGTGCATCCATATAGCAGTATTGATGTGACTGCTGCCTGGAAGAAACTGCGTTTCATTTTATCGGTTAGGTCTGATTTCCATATAATCGATAGCCTATTGATAGCTGTCCATGCTTTCGTTAACCTCGTTTCGATGTCCTTTTCGGTTGATTTGACGCTGCTTCCTAGGTAAATGAATTTGTCCCGAAATGCTCTTAAACTCGTTTACTACGACGAATAAAGCAATTTCCAGTTGAATTTGCAGCCTAAAGATAATACTATCTGCTCTGCATTCGTACTGAATGTCAGTTTCAGTCTTTCAAATTCTCAGCATATCGGTTATAGCAATGAAATGATAATTAGAATCATTAAACATTTCCTATACAAAACCATAGATATTATCATTGACTTCTACTAGATCGAGGATCCTTCGAATTGAATGTGGTCTAGTATATATATATATATATATATATATATTGACTCGATGAAATAGCCCTAAAAATCTAGTACATAATTTTAACATTAGAATAAAACTAAGTTTATACATTATTATTATTCCGATTTCAGTGCAGCTAACTTCGTCATCTCTAATAACTTCACTCCCTTGACTAGTTACTTCAGTACAACCTATGTAATGGGCTACTTTTTATGTTCACTATAATATTAATTCTCCGACACCAGGCAGATTAAACGACTAATTTGAAATATTTAACACTTCACCAATCCAACACCACTTCGACCTGTCAACACACTAAAACGCTTGCCCAGTAGGCTGGGCCTGCAGATACACCGACTATATCTCTGCAGAGGGGTAAGAATACCCACTACGAAGGTCCTGATATGACATTAAACAAACTGATGGTGAGGTCCCAGTAATGCTGGAACTTTGGGGGAATGGGGAGAACTCCATTACTGCCATCATTCCTAGGTCAATTATGGCCCTGAGCGGTAGTACCTGATAGGTCCTATCAATGGGTCAAATAAAGTAACCTGAGTAATTACTCTAAATTGAATTGTTTGAAATTAACAGTTTTTACATTTAACTTTGTGTTTAAACTGTGTACTTATGCTGAACTGAGTTGATTGAAAAGGAACGTTTTTTTAGCTTTAAGTCTGTGTAAACAAGAAACTATACTTATACGAAAACAAATCAACATTAAAACGCATTCGTCCCTACCTTTGAATACAGTAAGATTCTAATAGAAAATTCCTTTATATTACTCAAAGATAAAAAAAGCTGGACATTTTTGGTACACTATACCTAATGATTAATAAACCTTCCTTAAACAAGACCAATGATGAATAGTGCTGCTGCGTTTGGAATTGCATTTAACCCTTTCCGTGAGAATTCTTCCTCTTACCTTCAAGAAATTCATTTCTTGCGTAAATTCCCCTCCAACCCGTTCTTCCTTCTACTCACAATATAAAAATACGTACAACACTTCATGGAGTTTGTCAATTCACTGTTCATTTTTCCGAAAATGGCTCCTGAAAAGGAAGAAAGTACTCATGAAAAATACAGCACTTTTTAAAAATTCATTCAATCCAGATGTTAAATGACACGAACGAAGACTTCAACAGATCCCCTTTGAAATACTCAGAAGCAAAGTTGTAACGTTATAGTCAACAGCGTCAAATACAGCGGTGATTCCGCTTCCATCCACTGATCGTTCCACTAGTTGTATATGTCTTCGGATGATACGACCGATTTGCTATCCTCCCACGTTCCATAGTCGTATATTAACATCAGGTTCAGTAGATGATATATTTCAGCAGAAATATGTGAAATGGTCTACTATATTTAGAGGCCTGTCAATTAGAGTGGAAATGGCTCACACACACACACACACACACACACACACACACACAAATATATATATATATATATATATATTGTCATCCAGAGACAAATTAGTTCGTTGGATCACAACTACTCTGCGTGGCTAGACTCATGAGATGTTTCATATATTCTTTGAATTTGTTCGTACTACGTAAATAGTCGAATTCACACAGGCTCAATATATACATTATTCTGTATTTTGTAAATAACAAGATAAAACTTACCTTTATCAAAAGCAACGGGTTTTCAGATATCTTGTACAGAGAGTTTATGAAATAATTTTTTAAAAAATTATTTGAAAGTAGGGGAATTTAGCAATTTGCTGAAAAAAACAAAAATGGAGAAATGTTTCAGTTCAGACGTCGTAAAAAACATGATCTTAAAACTTGAAAAATCGAAGAAGAAGAATTTATATATATATATATATATATATATATATATATATATATATATATATATATATATATGCATAGATGTATATATGCATATATATATATATATATATACATGTATATCTATCTCTCTCTCTATATATATATATATATATATTTATATGTATATGCATGTATGTATATATATATATACATATATATATATATGCATATATATATATGCATAAATATGTGTATATATATATATATATATGCATACATGTATATATATATATATATATAAATATGTATTAGATATATGAATATTTAATTCATGGAATATAGACTGCGACCCTGTGTTCCATGGAGTTTTTTGCAAAACAGCAATCATCAGGCAGAACTGCTTGCTGATTGTTGTTTTGCAAAAAGCTCCATGACACCCAGGGTCACAGTTTATATTCCCTGAATTAAATATATATATATATATATATATATATATATATATATATATATATATATATATATATATATCTGATATATATTTATCTATTATTATTATATATTAACTTTATCCTAGACATTGAGCACTCTCCATTATATATTGCGCTTGGTTCGACATATATTCACAAAGGGATTTAGCGACAACCAACACAATTATAATAAATATATATATATATATATATATATATATATATATATGAACAAATATTGAACATACTTCAAAGAGTTTACATTTCACTTTAAAGTCTAACTCACTGAGATATTAAAGTAAAAATTATATAGGGCTTGATATGGTCAGCAAACTGACCGGATTAGGTTTCTCCGACCACTTATTTAAGGTGGTGAAGACCCAAGTGGAGTGGTGCAAGTCAAGTGACCTCTTTTGTTGCTAGGTGTTGGACTGCTCAGTCACCAGATCTCGTCCAACATTACGTGGGGTGTCCTCGTGGTGTAATAGTTAAAGCGATCGACTGCGGAATCGTAATAAGTGAATTCGAACTCTAATCGAGCTATTACGTTCAGTTTCGGACAAATACCCTTGGGAAGGGTATAAACCCCCTAATCCTCTCAGCTATCGGTTTAATAGTACTATATCTGTTATTCTAAAAAAATGGCCTTGGCAATAAATGACCTACAAAGGTTGATATGTCATAAAACAAAGAAGCCAAACCAAATCAATCATTACAGGTCATTACTCACGGTCAAGGGCTGACCTTTTAAACGAGTCTTAACCCCTCGAGAGGTGCAATTGGTGCGCGCTACAGCTACATCCAGCAGTACTGGTTATTTCAGAGGATAGAATATTTCCTGTATTTGGGTAATAAATACTAATTTTTTTATCAATTCTATACAAAAAATACACGTTTGATTTGGTTTGGTTTGGTTTGTTTCTTTCTTTAATGACAGATAAACCTTAGTGGTTTATTTAGTATCAAAGTCATCAAAGTAGTATAGTTGTGGTACTATTAAAACCATAGCTGTGAGAAGAAGAGGTTCAAACCTTTCCCAGGGGTATTAGTTTGAAAGTTAATACAGTAACACGACAGGAGATCGAACTTACTTACTGTCCAACAGTCACGACGCCATGTTGACTCCCCAAACTATTACGAAGTTGGCTCCAATTTCATGCTATATTTTTATAAGTGCTTGTTAGAAACAGCTATAGGGGCAAATCCAGCGAGTAGCACTGGGAGGGTATCAAGCGACATTGGCCGGTGTGGTTCGTGACCTTCATGACCTTCGTAACCTTGGCTAAAGCATCTTGAACTACCAGATTTTGCCACAAGCTTCAGAAAATTTAGTAAAACTTTAAACTTATTACGACGATCATAATTGAAAACAAAGTATGAATACTTTTGGGGTTACATTTATACGCCGACGTCAGCTTGAAAGTGAGATAGCTCATCACGTGATCATCTCCTGATTTTCACCAAATCAATTGTCGCCGTTGATGCAAATGAGCAGTTACATACATCTAAAAGCAAATGCTTGCGTCTATTTTTTTTTCTTAAATAAACGAATGTTTTCAGTAAAAAAGAAAAAGAAAAAATGCCAGATGAACATTGAATTCGGAACGATGGGAAGTTTTATTAACTTCTACTTTAAAGAAAGCGGGAGAAAATTGGACTAAAATTTCTCATCGATAAAGTTTGACTCTTCAGACGATCTAGAATAGATGGTTCTTCGAGACTAATTAATCTGATTGTTTCATTGCTTTTACAGCCTCGTTATCAATTTATTTATTCATTACATTCACTTTTTCATATATTGAGTCCTATTTTTAAAGTCGTTATTTTTATTTACTTGGAATTTTGTCGGTTTAATTCTTTATTTTATTTTATTTTATTTTATTTCTATTTTTTTATGTCTTTTTTTTTAATACTACTTTCATTCCACACTGTCAAAAAGGCTATATACTTCCATGACCTTAATGCACTTGTAAAAATAAAATATATATATATATATAAACTTTTGTTGAAATACTCAATAATAAGGTTTGAACACACGCACACATGAAAGAGATCACCTCTATACTCACATATGCGCACACATATATATATGCGTACACACACACACACACACACACACACACACACACACACACACACACATATATATGTGTGTGTGTGTGTGTGTGGGTGTGTGTGTGTGTGGGTGTGAGTGTTTGGTGAGGCTGCTTTCTATAATAACAGATTAACCTTCGAAGGGAATTTAAGGCCAAAGTCATCTTTGAAGAACAGCACTGATACTATTTAACGCATTGCAGGGATATACTTAGGTTCATGACTTTTCCCAGGTTATTAGTCCAAAAGTGTACATAACATCAAGACTGGAATTTGAACGCATTTAATGAGAAGCCTCAGTAAAGGGATTAGGCAATTATACCACGGTGACATATATATATATATATATATATATATATATATATATATATATGATAGAAATATGTAGAAAGCTTGTTAAATCTAATACTTGAAACGTTTTTTTTAAAGTGTGATTATCCATTCCAAAAGTATATTTCTATCATATTGTCCGATTCACTGCAATTTATCATTTCAATATATATATATATATATATATATATATATATATATATATATATATATATATATATTACTCGACCCCATGATTGGACTAAAACGTTTTTTTAGGAGCATTAGTGAGTGAAATAAAGGGCAGGAAGGAGTAAATAAAAATTCAAACATTTCTTCTTATTTGTAATTGAAATATTAATTATATATGATCTGTAAACAAATAGTTTGGACGTGAAAATTTTTAAACGAGCCAGATTTCTTTTCTGATCGCAGTTAAATGGTTTCAAGTATAGCTATCTAACAACGGGTATTCTGTTCTACATAATTCGTTCGTTTGCACTCATCTAAATTGTTACAAGTAGAGAACAGGATATCTTTTTATTTGATCCATAGACAGTACCCGGATAGGATGAGAATAAAGGCTGTACTCCACATTACCCAACTTTTAGAAGTAGGGCCTCGCCATCAAATGCATTTTAGTGTAATGAGCTGGACACAAGTTTAGGTGGGGCTTTACCCCCTCTAGCGAGATGAAGTCAACGTATTCTGCTTCTCCAGCCGATCAGACAAATATTCTTAAGTGAATGTGAGGTTTCAATGCTTAATGACATCTCTCTTATGTGTTATAAGTATTCACCTCCATATTATACCAGACACGACTCCTCTCTCTCTCTCTCTCTCTCTCTCTCTCTCTCTCTCTCTCTCTCTCTCTCTCTCTCTCTTTCTAAATGAATAAATAAATAATTTTATTACTTTATTCTATTTTATACTGAAATATATCGTGATATTTTTCGGCTTTTTCGTGTACGGATCACCACAGACATTTTTAGTACTAAAATCACTTTTAAGGATAAAACTTATATATATATATATATATATATATATATATATATATGTGTGTGTGTGTGTGTGTGTGTGTGTGTGTGTGAAGATTTCATTTTTCTTTCTCTCCAGAAAACTGTAAGAAATTAATAGTAACGTGGCATCCAAGGAAGGGAGTAAGTTTACTTCACTAAGTTTTATCATGTTCTGGCCGTCAGCATTGAGCCGCTTTTTTTTGTTTTTTATTCCATCCTTTAAACAGTTCATTTACTTGAAAATCTTTATATATATATATATAAGGTTGGAGCCAAAATGATCGGTGAAGTCCGCTTAATTGTTTGCTCGGACACTCTCCCGATGAATCGAATTGTTTATCGGGCTTGAAATCAATCTTGCAGTATATATATATATATATATATATATACGGCAAGATTGATTTCAAGCCCGAAAATCTTCTGCGCTCCCTCAGACAACAAATTGCATCTTTCAAATTCACCAGCTATGACAATCAGACGGGTTTTCGAGCGTCCTGTGGGTCTAGCCACACTGAAGAGTTCTGATAGAACGAAACAGTCTGTCTGTGGATGACAATATATATATATATATATATATATATATATATATATATATATATATATATATATATATATATATATATATTATTGGTTTAGTCTTGTTTATCTGTTTAACGACATATAAACTGCGAATGGATCAGTTTATTCGAACGTTTTTTTTTATGTATTAATATTTATTGCAATCATAAAAATATTTTCAATGTTTCATGGCATTTTTTTTAATACGCTCTTATTTGTCTATAATCCTTTGCTGGTTTGATTTCAACGTTATAACTGCATAGCAACTTTCGTGGGTTAATTAATGCGAAATTCATCTTTGTAGGAGAATAGTAATGCTATTTAAACCATAACTTCAAGTATTAGAGAGTTTATATATATATATATATATATAATTAACTTAAATCGTGAGTCGGAAATCTCCTACTAAAGTTTCACCTTAACGAATCATCAGGAAGTCTAAAAACCGACAGATAGTAGATTAGGAAATATATATATATATATATATATATATATATATATATATATATATATATCAGTCCCAGAATGAACGTAATAGCACGACTGGAGTTCGAACTCACTTACCTTGAGTCACAGTCCAGCACTTTAGACATGAAACCAGGGCAGCAATGTAATAAAATTAATTTGTACACAGCTGTACGTTTTCAAGTATTCCAAACTAATACCAATAATTAGTACACAATGATATTGTTTAAATTTACTCCTAAATAAAAATAACCATATGTTTGCAGGCAGTTTTATCATATTTACCAACCCCTCCGCTCGGGCAGAATATGACACTCGGTCAATTTTTTAAGTGGAGTTTAACAGGTTTGAATTCAGAGATTTTCCTTCTCCTAGACTAGTTGCCTCACCAAGGCTGAAGAACCTAGTCTGCCCTACTATTTACCCATAGCTGGAGGGAGAATATTTGGATTCATACCTTTCCCAAGGGTATTAGTGCTATGTGAAATGCAATCAGTCTCTTTCAGTATTTGAACTCGTGTCGCCGTGTCCATTTCCTACGACGATAATCATTACACCACGGGCACCTCCTTTCCATGCAGTTTTATAGTTTCACTATTTCTATCCAATACATTCTAAACAGAACTATTAGATGCATAAATGGAATCCTTACAGGAATTTCCAGTTCGGACCAGAGTGGATTAAGGAGTAATGGCAACAATCGAGTACTCCCCAATCACCAAAACTCCAAAAGTTGAGTTTCAAAAAAGAAATTTTTTTTTTTACAGAAAGATTTTGAAATAGTTTTTATAAGAGTCAAAAAGCTAAGAAAAGCGATTTTTTTTTAGAGAAATGTTGTGCTAAATAAAGCAACCAAAAATGAACTAATGATTATACCCAACAGGCGTTAAATAAAAATTATTTTCCTTCATCCAAGTTCCGTTAAATTACCATTACATGATGCTTGATATCTTAGACACCATATACTGGACTTTCCGTTCAATATATATATATATATATATATATATATATATATATATGTGTGTGTGTGTGTGTGAGTGTAACTGGGCAGCAGTCTTTCATTTAAGCATGGTAAATTAAAAAAAAAAGACACATTTTGTCTATATAATTTTAAGACTCTTTCAAGTTTCCTGATAAGTGTCTTGATCTCAGGTTGTAATTGGTGGATGAATTTACCAAAAGCGTCCGGGGCGTGTTCAGACCTTTTATAGGCCATCCTCAGGGGTTGCTTGCATGTATAAAAAGTGGTTTTAAAGAGTTTTTGAAATGGTTTCTTTTAGTTTTTTTATAACATAACAAAATTACGTAAACGCAGATTTGGATAAAACTGAGATGCTGATGAATTTGAAAAACAGAAAGCTATCAATGGAAATAAAATATTATCAAGAAATATGGAAGAGACAAAATGTGTCTTTATTAACTAATCAAACATGTAAATTAGTAAAGTTGGCGACCGTAGTCGAGGGCGACCAGAAGGCTCCATTTTCAATAGCTACTACACAGTGGTGTAGGGGAGGGCGCTACTATTTTCCCTGGATTGCTCCACTTTACCCTTGATACGTACCTTACATTGCTGAGTATTAAGCCAGGAGGTATCAAGTACCATTTTAATAGTTTTTGGTATGACTCGACCTGGGATTGAACCTATGCCTCCCGGACCATTGGCGAACACTCTACGCACTGTATCGTTTGTTTGAGATACAATTATTTGAAAGCTTGATCACCACAATTAGAAAACCATTGAAGAGCAAGAAATATACTTACAGAGAGCATTAAATAAGATTTAAAATCCCATCAAGATCTTTTGGAGGATTTGTTTTAACGTCATGGCAACCCGTCTCGAATTATTTGATACTTAAAGGTTAGATAATCAGGTATACTAAACATTTATCATTATCTTTTTTGAGTAGGTTTTTCTTAAAATTTATTGTTTATTGTTATATGATATCAAGTTATTCTAATACAAAGAATCTGTACGAACTTCTATGTTTTTAAGCATTCTTATTTATTGTTAATTTATATAGTACAATATTTTTTCAAATATCTGTTTTTATTCAATAATAGTAATTATTTGCTCACAATTATATGGATTCAGTACTAATTATGATAATTCTTTGGCAACAAAAATGGCTTCAAGTAAATATTCTTAATACAAATAACTTATTGTAATATTGCATCAAAGTTGGTTGGTTGGTTGTTTGGTTTTGGTTTTATGCCATATCAACCTTTATAGTTTATTTAATGCCACATCCTATATATATATATATATATATATATATATATATATATCACCATTATCATCATGCCGTGCCGCTAGCATGGATATCCCTGACCCTCTCTCGCCACTTCTCTCTATCGTTCATCGCCTCTGGTAGGTCATCAGGGGTACATCCCGTATCCTCACATAGCTGCTGAATGTATGTTCGAGCTGGTTGTCCTGCTTTTGCCCGGCCATATGTGGAGGTCCATAGGAGTACATCATTTATGAGCTCGTTCCTGCTTCTCCAGCAGTGTCCTGCATTTCTGGTTCGTCTAACTTGGATAGTTTTCGTGATGGGAGGCAGGTGGCCGTATAGTTGGTGCCTTGTGGGGTGTTGCCGCCAGGACTTGTTCAATATTGCTCCAAGCATTCTTGCGTAATTACCGTCTAGCTTCTTCTCCAGCCGTTTAGTTAACTTCCAAGTAGTGCACCCATACAGCAGTATCGATACGACCGTTGCCTGGAAGAAACTGCATTTCATTTTATCGGTCAGGTCTGATTTCCATATAAACGATAGCCTATCGATAGCTGTCCATGTCTTCGTTTGCCGCGTTTCGATGTCCTTTTCGGTTGATGAGACGCTGCTTCCTAGGTAGGTGAAATTGTCTACTAGTTTCAGAGGGTTTCCGTCTTGTGTGGTGATGTCACCTGTTTGATTTTAGCACATATAATCAGTTTTGTGTGCATTGACATGGAGGTGCGTCTGATGAGTTTGTGGGTAAATTCCATCATAGATGAGCTGTTGGAGCTTATTTGTTTGCACACAGTTAAATTTGTTAAAGTACTGCCAATTAAGTCAAACAATTCTATGTAATTGTGAATTGAATTACCACGACCAGAAAATCCAGCAAACATCTACGCACGACATACGGGAACACTGGACAGCTGGACAGTGTTCCCGTATGTCGTGCGAAGGTGTTCGCCGGATTTTCTGGTCGTGATAATTCAATTCACAATATTAATTCATCTACTTAAAAAATAAAAATATGTACATTAATTCTATGTAGCATTAATCCTTTGCTTACATACTGGTTCAATTATCAAGTATTGCTATTCAACATTAGTATTTATCAAGTATTCCTATCTAATAAAATAACTTGAACACAATATTAAGGTTTCAAATAGCTAATAATAATCGTTTGTAAGTGATTAAATAGTTTCATTTGCCTCAGAGATGGGAGTCAAACTGATAATACAACTCTTAGTCACAGTTAACCAGGAAGTAATCGCAATGAAGGGGTACTCCTAATTTCCAAGCTGTTGGACAAGCACCTTACCATCAGTTTAGTGTTATTCCCGAAACATTCATTGGTGGAGTTTTATCCCTGTACAGATGTACCATTAGTTTATTTACAGCCCCAGATGACCAGGTGGTGCATTAAGTGTATCCTTATGGGCCCCAAATAGATAGTTGTAATGTTACTGCATCACATGGACGCATACACCCCTATGTGTCGAACAGGTTTATGCGTGTGGCACCCCGTTTTAAATGTCAGTCGGACTTTGTGATACATCCACCGTGAGAAAAAGTGATGCACACACAAATACACCGCCTCCGCTCTTTAATACAAAAGTTTATTCGCTACTACATTTTTCAGTCGCTGTGAAGAGGGGAGAAATAGTGTATTATAAATTAGTCGACCGTTTTAGCTAGACAAAGAGAAACAAAATATCATGAGGGTAAAGAGAGCAGGCACCAACCTTGAATTATCTTTCTCCTTTTCTGACATAGTTCTAACACGTGTGTCTTCGCTAGTTTCATCTTCAAAAGTTTTTTAGAGCTCACCCAAAAATGAGGACCGCAGCATTCGGCTGTCTTTACATCGTCGTGGCTGATCTTCAGCTTTGGTCTTTATGTCATCGCGTCTCTCAACCAAATAATTATTTCCTATTTTCTATCCAAAGTCCACTCCCAATTACGGTTTTTCCTTTGAGTTCCTTCCAATCACAATTCATCAATCACAACTCATCAATTTGCTGCTTATACGTTTCTATTTTTAAACCAGGCGTCCCCTGCAATACCAGTCTAGACGTTACCATTTGTTTCTCCCTTTTCATATATGTTCCTTTCTTTTCAACCGTCTCGTGGTGGATCAGTAAATCTCGGAAGGGGTCTGATTATTTTGCCCAAGTACTCCTTTCGAATACAAGTGATTTTTCAGTAGATCTATTCAATCGGTACATTGGTCCCTAACAACAGGTACTTCCGGTGCAAGTCAAAGTAAACCTGGGTGTTACGGCAAGGAAGGGGTACACACCCCAGAATTTCAAAATTGGATCCTCAGCATTGAATGCAGTTTAATGTCATGCCCAGAACACCCTTTTTTATGAGAGAAGTATTACCCACCACCAGTGGGGAATACAATCAGTGTATTCTAAATCCCGCGGACAGAGACGAATTGCTTTGCAGAGATCCGGCATAAAATATCTACTGATTACAAAATAAAAATAAATTTTATAGCAAACGCTTAAGAGAGTGAAGAAACCAATGAGTCTCGAACTCCCTGCACGAACATTTATGCGTAAGACTAGTTTCTTTACAATCACTCAGCCGCCATTATATTCCTTCTTTTAAAGAAAACTTATTTTATTTTATTTTTACCTCTTTATATTTATTTCCAAACTGTCAACAGACTGATTTGCAATTTTAATTGTTTCTATTCCCTCGTTCATGTTTTTATTTTATTTTTGGGTCTTTTAATTTGGTTTTTAATGATTTTCGATGTTTTCCAATGTTGAATTACGACGGAATCGTCCTTTGTTGAGAGCTTCTTTCATATCTAATGTATGCATTTTTTTTATGTTATGATGTGGCACATTTAGAATTATTCACTTCTATTTCTATTTCAGCATTTGTCTTCCATTTGTAGTTTTATAAGCCAGTTTTAAGAGTTGCAGTCTTGCTTTTAAATTTTGGTTTAATCATAACAATCGTTTTCTTTCTAAATTTAGATTCACAAATTTAACATCATTCAGAAAAATATAAGAAAAGAGATAATCTAAATGATATTACCTGAAATATTCTGTTCGGAGTTTATATTCGAATCTTAACATACGATTGTATAAATTTCTGCAATTGAGAAAGTTATTCGATTTACTGATCTTTAAGACCTACTTCCATCTTCTCCCCAGCCACAAAATAAACCCTGTCGGCTGGGGCTATAAAAGACGCCGACTGCACCTCTGTAGGGTGTTAGGACCCCAATACCCAATAAGACTACCTATGGCCGTAGGGTGTGATTTGTGATGACCGAGGACGTGATTGTGGTTGTTAAGCAGTCAGTTATCCTGCAACCAAAGTGGCTACTCTACTTTGGACCTTACTGGTTTAGAGAGTTGGCTGGAGAAGTTGCTCATGTCAAAACCTCGAACCTCCACAGGTCTTAAGGACTCTTCACAGTATTCTCAAAAATGCTGTAGACTGGATGGTCCTCACTTGTTCCCTAATTTCTAAGTCTTCCTGTACGTTTACTAAAACTTTGAAGATTGAAGCGCGCTAATTAGAAATGGTATCACCGCCACCTTCATGTTCCATATTTTTTCGTACTCTAGCAAGATCTTGGTACTTATGTCTCTATATGCTTTCTTTTATTTTTATCTTGAGGTCATCGGGATTCAAAATCCCAGAGAAGTTTGTTTGTCTCAATCTCCTGGACAGATTCTTTGTGGTGCAAATACCATTTGTTCATTTAGTCAAATTTTAAATTGTTGAACAATTCCCGGAAGATCAACTTCTCTACCCAGTGTAACGAGTTTCCACCCGTATTTTTAATTTTTCGAGATATGGACGGAGTTCTATGTGTGGGTTATTAAGACCACGGATGAATGAGGGTTTGAAGGTTAAAGGGGCCAACGTGATATAAATGAATACGTGGGGATTCTGAACCAGACAAACAATATAACGCGGAGTTGGGTTTTTTCCTTTTCTTTATATATGTATCATTCATACATTTTTTTCATTTAAAAGAAAGCACAACTATGACAACAGACAAACAAAGAACAAAACGAATACAACAAAAAAAATATACAGTAATGTGGAGGATAAGTCGCTCCCAATAGTGTCTGACTAGGTCCTTCCAATAAGACAAAGTGTTTTTTTCTTTCACCGAAGAACAAGAGTCTCTCCTCTTCGTCTTTATGGATGTACAAATTTTAACCAAATAGGTTTTCCGCCGAAACTAGCTGCTAATGAACAGCCTCAAAAATGTTTCTTTGGAATAGTCTTGATACGGACCTTTATTTAGGTTACGTATATTATTCTTGATAAAAATTTTGACTAACCTTTATTTTTTATCTTTCCCTTTCTTTTGTTAATTTTTTCTTTTTTTTTTCTTATATTCGTTAATCTCCTATTAACGAGTTGCAAGGCAACAGTTGTTTTTTTTTGTTTTCCTTTTCTTTTACGTTGAGCCTCAGGTTCTTACCCAACGGAGCTAAATGCTTCTATATGCCATTTTGGGACTAGGATTTCTCCTTTCACCGGACCCCGTGAAAAGGCAACCTTTCTCTTCCTTAGCGAAGCTCGAAAACTAACTTTTTTGGGTTTCGTTTCTTTTTTGGCGGTAAAGCGCCCTCCCTGTCTCTTCTCTGCTGCTTCTCCCCCTGTTGCTAGGGCTCGAAGACTCGCCAATCGCCTTCCCCCACTTCCGGTCCACATAGTAGTTCTTGCACTATAATCCTACCGTGGCCGGTGGCCGTAACACCAGTCGTGTCTCGTCTTGTACTCCTTTTGTGCTAACTTACTTTATTCGCTTATTATGTACTTAATTGTTTCGTCTCTATCGCTACATAACCTACATTTGCTATCGTGTTGCGCCTTATCATTTTTTTCTTCTTTTTTTACATTAATGTAGTTTATTTAGATAGCGATGTTTTATGTTGCTATTAGAAGAGATTTGGTTTGCATGTTAAGGTTTCTCTTTCATAGCCAAGCTAAAGTCTTTGCTTGTATGTCGCTTGAAATATACTTACATTTTTTCCCGTTTCTGTTTTTGTTGACCCGTTGATCCTTTTGTTGTTTATGCTTTTTCAAGTCGCTGTAATCAATCTTTATTGGCCTTTTTTATATGTAATCTTTGAGTCGGTGTATCGAAGCATGCTGCCGAGTACTCTTCCTTTTTCTTTTCTTGACATAAATAGAGGGTCTATTTCATCTCTCGGATATAAGGCCTCATTAATTTTCTTGTTCTCTGGTCTATTTGTTTAATTTCTTTGTCCATTTCAAGATAGCTCTCGATTATCTTACGAAAAAGGCAGCAAAGGCGTTTATTCCTTTGATGATTTTCAGCAATATATTTAGGTTTCGAGTAATTTTCTCGTTCTCCTAAGATACTGTTTTTATTTATTATCATTTTTTTTTCATCTCCACTTGTTTGATGAGTTCCGCTTCCAATATTCCCGAGGACTTATCAGTTTCTTTTCTCTGTGGAGGTGCCCGTGGAGTAATTGTCATCGTCGTAGGAAATGAACACGGCGACACGAGTTCAAATCCTGGACGAGACTGATTACATTTTACATAGCACTAATACCCTTTGGAAAGTTATGAATCTAATTATTCTCCCTCCATCTATGGGTAAATAGTAGGGCAGACTGATTTCCTCAGCCTTGGTGACGCAACTAGTTCAGGAGAAGGAAAACTCTGAATTTAAACCTGTTAAACTCCGCTTAAAAATTGACCTTGTGTCATATCCTGCCCGAGCGGAGGGGTTGGTAAATATAATAAGTTTCTTTTCTTCTAGTGTTTTGGTTTTATTTTATTTCTTTGAGAGTTTTTATACAAGCGTTAGCCGTTTTTTCGCCATGGGATTGAATGACAGCAAGTCTCCTCAAGTCTCCAGGACTCTTCTTAGTATTTTGGCCGATCTTAATAATGCTGTAGTTTATATCATTTCTACACTTCCTCCTATTTTCAAGTCTTCCAGTTCCAGTACTAATCATTTGGGGACTGAACCAAGTGTTTATTATAATTGTTTTTAATGTCAATTTCATTTTCCATAGATTTTTCAGTTCTCTAACAAGGTCTTAGTACTTATATCTCTTTTTGTTTTCCTTCAGTTTTAAACTGTGGTCAGCTCGAAAGCCAAAGTTCACTATTCAACCAGTTAGCTCTCTTTTTTTTTTGTGGTTGACCATTTCTTGGTCGGGTTATCTGGGCGTGATTAGTTAATCCGTTTGTATCTCAAAATCCCAAAGAATTTTGCGCGTCTCCTTTTCTTGCACAAATTATTATTATTAACGATTACTATTTATCTTGGTACTTATCTCCTTGCGAGTTTTCCACACAAGTTGATTCTTTTAAGTATTCTTGTTGATTTTAATTGTGCTGTAGAAGAAGAAAGATTAAACCAAACCAGCTTTACTCCCCGAAAAAATTGTTCTTGTGTCACATCCTGCATATTATGTACTTAGAACATCGATCGACAAAATCAAAGAGAATGGCTTCGAACTGACGAAGAAAAGAAGCAGAAGATACCCCGCAACAACAATTACCGATGCCGACTACGCCGATGACATAGCGATACTGGCAAATACACCTGACCAAGCCGAAACACTTCTGCATAGTTTGGAACGAGCAGCAGCAAGCATAGGCCTCTATGTTAATGCACACAAAACAGAATATATGTGCTATAACTAAACGGGGGACATCTCCACTCTAGAAGGAACCCCACTTAAACTAGTAGACAAATTCACGTACCTAGGAAGCAGCTTCGAATCAACCGAAAAGGACATCGAAACGAGGTTAACGAAAGCATGGACAGCTATCAATAGGCTATCGATTATATGGAAATCAGACCTAACCGATAAAATGAAACGCAGTTTCTTCCAGGCAGCGGTCACATCGATACTGCTATATGGATGCACTACATGGACGCTAACAAAACGACTGGAGAAGAAGCCAGATGGCAATTACACAAGAATGCTGCGTGCAATCCTGAACAAGTCCTGGCAGCAACACCCCACAAGACACCAACTGTACGGCCACCTACCCCCTATCACGAAAACTATCCAAGTTAGACAAACCCGACATGCAGGACACTGCTGGAGAAGCAGAGATGAACTCATAAGAGATGTACTCTTATGGATCCCCACACATGGCCGCGCAAAAGCAGGACGACCAGCTCGAACGTACATTCAGCAGCTATGTGAGGATACAGGCTGTTGTCCTTAAGACCTACCTAGGGCGATGAACGGTAGGGAGGAGTGGCGAGAGAGGGTCAGGGATATCTGTGCTACCAGTGCGATATGATGATGATGATGATGATGATGATATCCATATGCACAGCTTACCACCGATATTTAAAGTCATTTTACTGTACTGAAGATAGCAGCCGTGTACATCAAAAATTTAAGAAAAGCGATCTCCTGGAGCTCAACTTTGACACAGGTGACACAACTTCAGATTTTTCAAAGGAGCCTTACTGTCTGCCCTATATCAAAGGCCAAGAAAAAAATGTTCGAAATATATGTAGTCCATATTAAATCAGGACAATGTTTTCGAGTAATACAACTCGTGTTACATAGCCAGATATGAGTATGTGAAATAGACATATATGTAAAAAAATGTTCACAATGTTCATAACGCATAGTAATCCGAAAAACACGAAATACTTACGACTCTTTTTTTTTAGTTCAGGTACGAAACTTTTTATTACCTTTTTGAGTTTAAGGTTTTTCGACATGAGGAGAGAGAGACACAATTTCTTTCTATGCTGACTTTTTCATTTGACCCCACCACGTGCGGCCCCCGCCGCAAATTACTGGTCTGGCCTCGGCGAGCTCCGAAAATCGATTTGCTTCGTCCAAGCCCAAATCTCAACTCACTCGTTCGGAGTTTAAATCTCCACTAAGTGCTTTTTTTTCAAATCCTCAAATCCTCAGCTCATCGCTTCCGGACATGACGCCATTCACGTCCCCGGTCATATTTCCTATCTGGGGTTTTTATTGTGACATCTGTGATTGTCACATCCACCCCGCGCGCGCGTGAACACCTGCATTCAATGTGTGCACCTAACTAACCCATGCACTTAGCCAAAAGGATCTCAGCCTAACAAAACCGAAAGGCAAGATATATAAAACGAAAAATGATAATATAAAAAAAAAATCCCTTCGCAATTATATAACACTCACCGAAAATATTTCTGCCAAGTTAAGCTCCCAACAGAATACATGATCAAATATTGCATGTTACTCTATCCCATGCAGATGTGGTAAAGTATACAAAGGTAAAACATGTCACCCACTAAAAGGCAAGAGGAACATCAGAAAGAAGTATGTGTGGAGTCGTCGAAAGGTCGGCTATGGCAGACCATATATGGAAAGAAAAGGAAAACCATCTGCACATGTGATATGAAGTTAAGAAAATTGATTGCGAAGAACATTGTAGAATGAGATGTCTTCAAGAAGCAGAGCATACATTGGACTACCAAGTATATAGATGAATGCGATTTGGGAACCACTAATCATAAAGACTAAAAAATGCAATATGAGCTTGGGTAAAAAAAAAAATCCAATATGACTGTCGAGAGAATTATCTCAGAGGTTTATGGAGACATTAGGCTGATAAGTCCCCCAAAATTTGCTCTGAATTGTCTGCAGTGGATACATGGTGCATTGGAAATGGGGAAGGGCTGGAAAGTAGTTATCAGGCAAATCATCAAGAGGTTGCTGGTTCAATCCCAATGAAAAGTAACAATAAGAAGGAATATTTACTTAACATTTATACTCGGTTAATTGAATTGGAACAATCTATCCCCCCTGTTCGGCTTGTGGTTCTGCGCAGGATCACGCGTTCGACTTGAAACCTCTGAAAAATTTCAACTGATATATCGGCCAAAACATTCTGATTATTACAATGAAGATGAGGTCAATAATTTGAATGTTCTGTGGGATAAAAAAATAAAACCTTTTGATCCAATGTCCAAATACTTAAGAGACTCCTTGTTAAGTTACAATTAATTTTAAAAAGAATTTTTTTGATAGGCCGTAGAAAGAAAAAAGATCTCGTCTCCTGAAAAACTAACGAAAATATCAAGTGATTTTAAAACAATATCTCTTGATAATTGCGAAATGAAAAACGTTTCATGATAACAAAATTCTAAAATAAAATAGCAAAAAGTAATGCTTATATCTAGCTGCAGCAGTCGAGAAAATCTTCCGTTAAGTGTCACAGACTGAAGAAAGAAAAAAAATCATTTAAGGAACTTTTGATAATTTGCAAGTTTTCAGGAAAGTTCAAACAAAAACAAAGAAGTAAAGTGAAATAAGCAAATCTCTAAGTCAAAAACTAGTTATATATATTGATTTTTCTTAATGCGAATTTTGGAGTATCTGTCGGCACGTATTATCTTTCGTTTAAGGATAACTCAATAATTTACACAACTAGATGAAACAAGCATTACTTGTGATAAACTTATAACTAAACCATCATTTTTCATCCTGACCAAATTTTAATATGAATGAGAATAAATCCCTTTCCAGGACTCTTCAAAGCATTCAAACCTATCTAAGCCGTGTTGTAACCTTTATGTCAGAAATCCTTGCAAGGATTTCCACTTCCCCAGCCATTCTATTTGGTAGATTCGAGATTGTTTCAACGGCTCAGTTACCATTATGTTTCATAATTTCATCAACTCTCTATCAAGGTCCAAATATTTACCTATTTTCGGTTTTCCTTCTGACACATATATGGTATTTCTGTTACTGTCATGTTTCATAACTTCGTCAGTTCTTGATCAAAGTCCAGTTATTTATCTGGTTTTCCTCTCTTCGATCTGTAGGAACAGTGAGATCACCAATTTTTCTATATATTTTCTTCTTTTTGACTAAATCCATGTTTTATCTTCTGGGATTTATTGGGTCAACTCATTCTATCGGAAAATTCCGGTGAATTTTGTTGAGATTTTTCACGCCTGATTTTAACAGGTCATTTTTCACTAACGTCTGAGTGGCAGCGAGTCTTCTCAGGTCCCCTGTACTCTTATAAATCTCAAAGCCGATATATATATATATATATATATATATATATATGTGTGTGTGTGTGTGTGTGTGTGTGTGTGTGTGTGTGTGTGTGTGTATAAAGAGAGAGAGACAGACATAGAGAGTTCGGTAGATAGAAAGAATTTCCCAAGAGAAATATGTACATTCAACATATAATCACAAGTATTCTGTTATATAAGGCATTTTTAAATAGCTGTAAAAGTTTCTATTTCTGTTTAAAGTCATGTTTGTATTGATATCAGATTGTTATGCAATAAAATTATATATATATATATATATATATATATTTGTGTGTGTGTGTGTGTGTGTGTGTGTGTGTGTGTGTGTGTGTGTGTGTGTGTGTGTCTGTGTGTTTCTGATTCTCGTCGCATTATTTTGAAAATTATTAGGATGCGTGCAAAGTTTTTCTGTATACATTTTTTTAGTTCGTACTTATGGTACGTTCTGACAAAATTATATACATTTGTTAACTCGATTCATTGCAACAAGAAAACGGCACATGTTTAATGTCTTGCGAAAAAAATAAAATGAAAAAAATAAAAAATTATAAAAAATGAAACCAAATGCTAAAAAATGGATCGCTGTACGCAGGAAGATAGTTCCAAATTGGAAAAAAATATTTTGGAAGAAAAATAAAACGAGAATTCGCGAAAGGAAAAATAGTATCGTATTGGGTTACATGAATAAATTCTAGAAATCTATTGTCTGTTTCCTCTGCAGTAGAAAAAAGTAACCTGCACTTCTATATGCATATGTAAAATCTAACAGGTGTATTGTAAAGAGATAAGTATATATGTTTATGATGTATGACAACTCTATATACATTAGTTTTGATTGATTAATTTTAACGGCATGTCAACCTGTTTAGAGTTATTTTATGCCTACAGGTTTCACAATCCTATTCATGGTATACTTATTTTCACATTTTTAGCAGTTGTTCCAGATTTTCTTTACTTTTTGATAATTAATTTTAACGTTAGAGTTAAAATCTTATGGAATAATTTTAAAAATCAATTTGCATGGTGCTAATTATGTAATTATGTAATGTTTGGTATAATATTATTTATCTCAAGGACAAAATGTCCCCTTCATTGGTCCCATATCCACTCTATCCCGTAGTGGTAGCACCGGATAGGGTCCTATCTAGGGGTCAAATAGAACTGTTTAACATTTAAGCTGATTGGTTTGGTTTGGTTTCTTTGTTTAATGGCATATCAACTCTTTTTAGGTTATTTAATGCCAAAGCCATTCTCCTAGAAGAACAGTAGTGGTACTATTTAACCCATAGGTGGGAGGATAAGGGGTTTCATACCTTTCCCAAGGCTATTTGTACGAAAGTGAATGTAATAACGCGACTAGAGTACGAACTCGCGTACTACTATTCCGCAATCCATCGCTTTAACAATTACACCACGAGGACACCCCCTAAACTGATTGGTTTTGTATCTTTGTATAATGGCATATCAACCTTCTTAAGTTATTTAATGCCAAAAAAATCTTCCTAGAAGAAAAATAGTGGTACTATTTAACCTATAGCTAGGAGTGTAAGAGGTTTCATGCCTTTCCCAAGGGTATTTGCCTGAAAGTGAAGATGGTAATACAGAGCAATGCTTGCAGCTATTTAACCTTCTTGATGTATGCTGAATTGACTTTTTTTAAAACGAACAATTAGATCATTTAACTGTGCCTAAAAATGATTGATGTTTAATTGTTGACTCGTTTTTACAAATCATATGTGGAGGTGCCCGTGGTGTAATGGTTACCGTCGTAGGAAATGGACACGGCGAAACGAGTTCAAATCCTGGATGAGACTGATTACATTTCACATAGCACTGATACCCCTGGGAAAGGTATAAATCCAATTATTCTCCCTCCAGCTATGGGTAAATAGTAGGACAGACTAGGTTCTACAGCCATGGTGAGGGCAACTAGTGGAGGAGGAGGAAAGCTCTGAATTCAGACCTGTTAAACTCCGCTTAAAAAAATGACATTGTGTCATTTCCTGCCCGAACGGAGGGGTTGGGTAAATATAAATATGTCTAATATGAATGTGTACATCGGACTTGGCTTTTAATGACCAACAATGGTTGATATGCCATAAAACCCAACCAAACCAAATCCTATATATCTAATATATATGTATAAAGACGATTTGGCAGTTAACAACTTACAATGGTTGATATGCCATAAAACCCAACCCAACCAAATCATATATATTTAATATATATGTATAAAGAGGATGTGGCATTAAATGACTTACAAAAGTTGAAATACCATACAACCCAACCCAACCAAATTTAATATGTATGTATAAAGAGCATTTGGCATTAAATAGCTTATGATGTTTGATATGTCATAATACCAAACCAAACTAAATTGCATATATTTAATATATATGTATAAAGAGGATTTAGCATTAAATAACCTACAATCAAATCAAACCAAACTATGTCTGATGGTGGGGCTTCAGTCCTGAAACTCAGGGCAGAGTAATGTACTCATTTCCGACATTTGATTAGGGGTCGCGTTATTCACCCAAAATGTAATTTTCTTATCGTACCAAGGAAGAAGCGCGAGGGTGGAACATTTATCTTCATACTGTAAAATGAAAATCGACGAGTAAAATAATTCGTACTTAACCAATCCCTCTTCCAGGGGTAGAATATGACGCAAGATCAAGTATTAAAAGGAGTTATGCTGTTTTCATTCTCCCATCATACTCATCATCATGTCACGCACGGATTTCCCTGACCCTCTCTCACTATCCGACTCTATCGTCCATCGTTCCCAGGAGGTCCTCCAGGCGTCATCCTGTATTGGCACAGAGATGATGTTGATAGGTTCGTGTTTGTAGTCCAATCTTTGCTCGTCCATGTGAAGGGGTCCACAGGAGTACATTGCTGTACTATATATATATATATATATATATATTACTGGAGTTTCACCATCGGATTGTTTTGTGTCATGCTCTCTTTCTCACCATCCGTCCCTATCATCCATCGCTTCCGGCAGGTCTTCTAGACGACATCCTGTGTCCGCACAGAGCTGTTGTCGGTAAGTTCATGTTAGTCAGCCAACACTCGGACGTCTATGCGCAGGGGTCCATTAGAGAACAACACTTATGAGTTCATCCTTACTTCTCCAGCAGTGTCCTGCATGTCTGGATCGTCTAAGTTGGATTGTTTTCGTGATGGGTTGTAGGTGGCCGGAGAGCTGGTGTTTTGTAGGGTATTGCCTCCAGGACTTGTTTAATACAGCTCGCAGCATTCTTGTATAATTTCCGTCAAGCTTTTTCTCCATACGTTTAGTTGGCGTCTATATGGTACATCCATATAGAACTATGGACACGACACCTGCTTGGAAAAAACTGCATTTTATTTTATCGGTCAGGTCTGACTTACATATGACCGATTGTCTATCGATAGCTCTCCATGCATTTGCTAACGGCTAAATCCAGATTGGTCCCATAGCTTGTGGATTCATGCTTTTCACAAGAAAAATATAAACAGGGTCGTCTAGGATTTGCGCTAGGGTGACTCATTCCATTTTTTAAGACGATAACTAATAATACTGTAATTGCCGTCAAGCTTTTTTCCATACCTTTAGTTAGCGTCCATGTAGTGCATCCATACATGTCTGCTGCTTGAAAGAAACTGCGTTTTATTTCATCGGTCAGGTCTGACTTCTATATGACCGATAGTCTATTGATAGCTGTCCAAGCCTTTGCTTGTCGCATGTTGATGCCTGTCTCGGTTGATGCGACACTGCTTCCTAGGTAAGTGAACTTGTCAACTAGTTTCAGAGAGCTACCGTTTAGTGTGGAGATGTCTCCTCTTTCATTAAAGCACATATATTTCGTCTTGTGTGCATTGACATGGAGTCCTAAGCCTGCTGCTGCTCCTTCCTGACTTGGCGGGTGCATTTGACGGAAGCGTTATGTCATCGGCATAAAAAGTCATAATCATGACAAATAGTTATGAAAACAGCTGGAAGAAAGTGTCTTTTCATTTTAGCGCCAGAAGCATATCGAATAACGCAAAGTTGACCCAAGCGTGACAAACGTCGTTGCATCTAAACGCCTACAGCATCGTATCTTGTTTGCAGCTTCAAGAATTTATCTCCTTAAATTTTCAATCCAGTCAGCTGAGGTGGTAGAATACGCCGACTGTATCACAGCAGAAAGGTAGAATTCAATTAACGAGTGTTCTGGATATTATAAAAACGAGCGTCTCAAACAAATAACTGATAAATTTAATTATTAGTGATACATAGCAATACATACAACTATATAGCTTTGTGCTAATAAAACTAGTAGGGTTGGTTGGTTGGTTTTACGGCGTATCCATTATTTTCGAGTCATTTAACGCCGAATTAAATTTCAGATAATACAATTTAGTATCAGTATATTTTTTACACACAGTTAAATGTCAAAATAGTTTTTTTTCAAACAATTCATTTTAAGAGAAGTATATAGTTAAATGTCAAAACAGTTCTATTTCAAATAATTCAGTTTAGCATAAATACAAAGTTTCATTGTCAAAACAGTTCTATTTCAAACAAATCATTTTAGCATAAGTACACAGTTTAGTTCCATTTGACACATACCTGGTGCTACCACTTCGTTCTCGAGTAGATCTGGGAGCGATGGCAATGAATGGTGTATTCCGCATTCCCCAAAACTCCAGCATTACTTGAACGTCAACATCAGATTTTTTAGTGTCATATCCATGACACTCGTGGTAGGAGGGTCTTACCCCTCTAAAGAGAGACAGTCGGTGTGTTCTGCAGCCCCAGCTGACTCGGCCACTATTAGTGTTAGATAGTAATACTTGCAGCCATTGAACTGTGTGCAAACAATAGAAATACTTAAAACCATTTTAAACCATTCTCAATTAAATTGTTAATGGTAAGTAGCAATGTTGTATATTGACCTCCGACCCGGCCAAGCTGTCAAAATAGCAAATGCACCTGTGTAAATAACAGGTGCATCCGGTCGATGAATATCAGGATATAACCTTGACCGTGGAAGGGTGAATTGAGTGCGATTTGTGACGCTCACAAGAAGAAGGTGGATGTCGAACAATTATATAACCCGGGTGAAGACAGGAAGTCAATCAGTTGGAGAGAAGAAGCTAAAATTAGGACCATGTCCAAGAGAGGCTGGGCCCCCAGGCCCCCGGTTGAGCAGCCCAGGAGAACGGGAAAGAAACGCTGTTATGGCCATAAGAGTGGGGGTCAATATGTTGCAGTTCTGTTCAGTCTCCAACTCACCTCTCATACAGTAAAACCTTTCATAACCCTTTCGAACCATTTCAAATAAAGTGAGAAGTATATTTTTCTAAAAAACAGTGTCCGCTCGTCCTTATTGTGTTGAATATGTTTCTGCATTTATATGTGTATGTATAGTTGGTTGTGACTATACAACAGCAATACTTAAAAGCATTAATCTGTGTGCAAACAATTGAAATACTTGAGACCATTTAATTGTGTTCAAAGTATTTGCTGTCATCTAAAAATAGAACCACCAATAAACTATTCACTTGCAAATGAAAAATTTAAAAACAGGATTGGATATTAAATAACCATCCAAGGTTAATGTGCTTTTTAACTGTTGTGATGCTCACAAATGAAAGACTCAGGGAACACAAAAAGGTTTGATAGAAAAACATATATATTCAATTAATAGAAACAAGATACAAGTGAGCCTGGTTAAACAGTCATTATTTGATAGGAAGCTGAGAGTCCAGCGGGGTTTGACTATCCATCCACTACGCAAATGTTATCACACGTGATTGTGTCACGCTGATTGGAGAACTGGTATTTGTTATACACACCACCAAGCGTACAAGTGTGGCACAAGGCCGTTTTATTAGGTGGGTCCGGTCGCAAGTCCGTAGTCCAGATACATCCGGCAGTCCCAAAAATGCCTCAAGCCCTGTCGGCATTCTCCTTAAAAAGGGCGCCTAAGGCGCCAGGGCAATGAACCTAACCCCTCCGAAAAGGGTTAAAGCCTGAGGGACAGACCTATGAGGCTAGAGGTATCTCCAGTGATGAGAAACTCTAGGCCGAAACCGTGCAGTTCACAACACGGCCGGCCGAAGTGTAATCCAAGCAACTGGAGAGGCGCACCAATCACGTGGCTCTGGCGAACTGCGTCTGACGCGCTCGTTGATGTGTATTTATGGAGAAGGGCGAGTCCATTATGTAGGGAGTACAACATTAACCAAAGCAAATCTAAACCTAAATTTTCTCCAACTTTTACTTCAGTTACGCATTTTAATATTATCATAAGGACTACATATATTTTGAATCTTTTCCGCTTGGACTTTGACTGACAGTGGTGAGTTTTTGGTATTATTTTCTGTCGTACGATCCAGATTTCTTGGAACTGAACTTATACCCTCAGAGAAAATATTGGCGATAGAAGTTGTTTCTTTAATTTTTCATTTCATCTTTATATTTATCACTGTCCATACTAATGGTTTTTGCTCAATGTTGTAGGCAACGAATGATTCCTTACTTAACATTATATGGATGAGGGGAGTTGAAATTTCGTTAATATTCGGTAAAGGCCGGTTATCGATACACAAATGAACTGAACTCTTGCTCTGTACGAGTTATTAATATATCTTGGAAGGATAATCCGTTGCCTTCTTTTTCCTTAGTGATGTAGATGGTCAAATTTAGTTCACATGATCCAGTCGTATTCGAGCGTCCACCTGACGAGGCCAGAGAATGAATGTACCATCTATGTATCTAAGCTACAATGATTGCTTCAGTGATAAATACCCTAATGTCATTTCGTCGAATTATTCCATCTATACATTAACAAGTACTGGTGACAACAGAGATCCAAGATTCAGTCCTTCTTCTTGTCGGTATATGTCAGACTCAATCCCGAAATAGGTCGTTTCCACACAAAAAGCCAACATCTCCATCAGATTATCAGTGCGGATACAGGAGCCTTCTTTTAGCGAGGGATCTGCAGCCAACTTATGCCGTAATGCTGTTAGTGTCTCACCAGTGGGTACACTCGTGAAAAGGCTTCCTACGTCTACACACACCATCTGAGCGAAATGGATGGGGGCATTACGAATTTTTTTCAACGAAGTGAGCAGAGTTCTTGAAATATTATGAAGACTTACCCATTACGGGAATGACAATCTATATTAGGAAGCAGCTCAGTGAATGAAATGCTGGCCTTTATTGCAGACAATAGGTTTTAATGGAATACCATCTTTATGAATCTTAAGTAGGTCATATATGTGGTAGCTTGCTGTAGTGTTGTGTTAGCTGTCTGTATTTCATTTGTGGTTTGAGCTTTTTTGTTCTTACTTAGGATCTGTGACAGCTTCCTTTTCGTCTTAAGGGTCGATTCTTTTTTCAATACAATAGCTACGATAGGCAATCAAGCCTGACAATTTATTGCAGTATTCCCCTTTATCCATTACAACATTAACGTTGTCCACTGGTAGGATTATAGTATTTTAATTGATTGATTATTGATGTATTGATGTATTGATTTGATGGCCAATCTTTCGCCCTTTTAAATGTTTGGTTTTCGAGGCTTTGATTCACCGAGTGCATGTTTCACTTTCGATCTTAGCTCATCTGCCGGGGCCTTAGGAATTTTCAAGGCTTTTTCCATAATTAGGGCTATCAAATATAAGTAGGGGATACGCTTGAAATTCATGGCGAAGTTGACTTCTGTTTGGGACTAACTCATCAGCTAATATTTACTGATGTTAACAAAAACATTGTGATAAGAGCAAAGGTCGAAAAAAAAAAATAGTTGTAAATAATATCTCATAGGTTGATGAAAGCATTAGGTTTATAAGTTACAAAAATATACACCGAATTGGCCAGCAGCTTACATGACACTAAGAACCTAGGCGTTTGGTTGAAAAGTGCTTCAAGGAATACTTACACAATCTATCCCTGTGGATTAATAAAGGGTTCGGTTCGAAATTATGTGCAGTCCCCTGAGTTCGATATGATACACCTAAAGAAGGTCGAAGGACATATCGGCCGAAATGTTTTGCGTATAAAGATGAATACTTCAAATGATAAAAATTATCAAACTTCACAGAAATTTAAATCTCTAATTTTTTTCTTATTTAGTTTCATTTTCCGGCTTTTATGTTTATTTTGACTTCAAATGTTTTTTTTCTGTACATGTCATTTGACCTTCAAGTCGGCACAAATTTTGGAGCTGGTCAGTTTTAATTTATGGTTACCATCTGATTCTCAGTACCTTGATTCAAATTCAACAAAAATTTATGAATAAATCTGGATTACTCCTACTTATGTATAGCTAACCACTACCCCACCTGTACGACATGACACAAGGTTAATTTTAAGAGGAGTACGGTATGTTTTAAATCAAATTATTTCTTCTTTTATACTGGTTGCATTATCAACACTAAAAAGTTAAGTCTGGCAAACTGTTTAAACTTAATCAAAGTTTTAATCTGTTGTATGTTGTTAAGGATAATTTTTGGTCTTTAACTTGACACACTTGTTTTCGTGCCGATCAGTTTTCTTTTCACATGAATCTGTCGAGGACATTTACTAGGTGTAAACCATAATAGAGAGTCAGTATATGTCTAAGTCAGTTAAAAAGTAATCAATTCTCGTCTCCAGATTACTATAAATGTTCACCAATTGTTTGTCTTTCATATAGTTTCTACTACTTAACGAAATCGTCTAAACCTTCATCGATATTTTGTGATATTATCATAATAGATTTTCTTTCACATTTCAATCAAGCCCTCTGTAAGTGGAGCTTTGAAAATACTGTCTGTATCTTCTGCAGAAGAAACATACACTTAACTATATCTGATGGTGAGACTCTTGTTCGGTTGCGCAATAAAATGTGAGGCATCTTTACATTGTCATTACTCTCTGATCCAATCTGACACATAGTGGTAGTACCTTTTAGGGTAATGAAATAGATCCGTTTGAAAATTGTTTGTATTAGATACGAATACTTGATTTAATATAACTGCATGAAAATTATTTGTATTAAAGAGAGTAACTTGAAGCTGATAACGCATTATTATTAATTATTACTTGAAACCATATAACTCTGGAAAAATAAATGAATATAACCAAATAGAAATAATTGCTTGGAACCATATAATTATGTATACATTATTAATATTTGATAGGATTACTTGAGAGAATATAGTAAAAGTTTGCGACCTTAGTCGAGGGTGACTAGAAGGCTCCCTTTTCGATAGCTACTACACCGAAGTGTAGGAAAGAGCGCTACTCCTTTCCATTGATTGCTCCACTTTATTCTTGATCCGTACCTTATAATGCTGAGTGTTAATCAAGTGGCATCAAGTACCATTTTTTTAGTCTTTGGTATGACTCGATCTGGAGATTGAACCTAGGTCTCCCGGACTATTGGCGAAAACTCTACTGATTTTTTTTTTACTGAGAGAATATAACTGAGAGTAAAGTATGTGTATTAGATAGGAATATTTCATATCATACGATTGTGCACAGAAAGAGCCGTCATTTCAAATTATAATTGATTAAAAAGGATTTTTTACTAACCATATTTACCAGCCCCTCCGCTCGGCCAGGATATGACACAAGGTCAGTTTTCCTTCTCTTAGGCGAGTTGCCACACCAAGGCTGAATAACCTACTATTTACCCATAGCTGGTGGGAGAATAATTGGATTCATACCTTTCCCAAGGGTATTAGTGCTATGCGAAATGCAATCAGCCTCGACCAGGATTTGAACTCGTGTCGCCGTGTCCATTTCCTACGACGATAGCCATTACTTGAACGATATAACTTTGTGCAAAGAAAAGACCCTCACTTAGTATAAATAATTACTTTAAATCATTTGAATGTGTACAAATTATTACGGTTTCGCAGTCCAGCGCTTAAACCATTAAACTACGAGGACACTCCCGTTAGAACAATGATTCTACTCATTAATATACTTAGGCAGAGTATTTGGGGCATCATATTTTCCAAATCACAAGAAAAGCTTAATCACTATATGTACATGGACGTCGCATATTGCACCGCTAGACAAACAATGAAGGACTCGTCGATATATAAACATATAATTTATAGTTTTATTCTTCGACGGCGACGATTGTGTGTAGTAGGAATTCACTCAGAGAGCGTTCGTACATATCTGTCTTCAGGGGTGTGAACCCTTTGTGTGTATGAGAGCAACGACCGGAGAACACACATGACAGGTATGCTTGAGTGACCAGCGGGTCTATCTTTTCACTTGAGAGACTCGCAGACTTCTCCCCTTCACTTGAGTGACCAGCGGATCTCTCCCCTTCGCTTGAGTGACCAGTGGGTCTCTTCTGTTCGCTTGAGCGACCACTGAATCTCTGCCTTCAGTCCAAAATTACAGACCTTATATTGTCTTTTCAGTTCCCATGCGGAAATATGTACATCCTCTTTGCCTCACGTATTTTCTGTTTATGGCTGGTTATCGGAACTTACACACTTCCGTTTTTTCCGGTAATTTGTTGATCTTATCTGCGAACGTAAATATCTGTCACTGGATCCACAGGCAATAAATTATATTCTTTGCCATCCTCCTTTCCTCTGACCCACTTTGTTGATGTTATCTTGCGACCGTATTGAACCTGCTAAGTTCATCCACGGCACTCTGTCGCTAGCTAAGCTAATATATTACATGGACAACATCAAACTATTCGCAAAAAGGGAAAAAAACATACAGCCAAGATATTTAAAGGAAATTTGGCATTGAAAAATATGCCGCGCTTAAAACGATGAGTGGAAAAAGACGACAGAAAGAATGGAAAGAATGGAAGTAAGGAAACAACTGCGGAGAAGGAAAACTACAAATACTTGGGTATATTAGAAATGGACGCCATTAGAAGAGTGGAAATGAAAGAAAAAATAAGAAAAAAATACCTTAGAAGTGCGAAAAACCTTCTTGAAACTAAGCTCTGAAGTAGAAAGCTTATCAATGGGATAAAAACCTGCACAGAAGAAGGAACTCTCACAAATGGAATTACGAACAAGGTTTTGTTTGGTTTGGTTTTATCTGTCTTTCTGACATATCATCTATTGTTGGTTATTAAATACCAAATCCTGTTTTTACATATCATATCATATCATATAGACATACATATACACATATAAATGATTTGCAAAGACGTTTTTTAGATACACACAGTTAAAACATCAAAGGTCTATTTCAAGAAATTCAATTTAGCATAATTCATTTGTTACCACTTAGTTTAAATGTCAAACTGTTCTATTTGACCCGTAAATAGGACCCTATAAAGTGCTACTCCTTCCGGACACAGTGGAGCTGAGAACAATCTCAATGAAGGAGTACTCCATTTTCCCTAAAGCTCCTACTGTTGCATTCTGGTTAGTGAACGCTTGTAATATTAAATAAAGGACAAACCACGATATGAGAGGAAATAGAGATATATTCTCAGGAAAAAGTATATACAATAGAGCGACTATTAGTAGACAAGAACACAGGATTAGTGAATACAGAATATAGTCCAACGATAGTATTGGCTTCCGTTATTACGGTAGCAAGTAAGGTGATCTAGTGCGATCTCCAGTCTCCAACGCTCTAATACTATTCCTATAAGAAGCTGCTCTTCACCTTCTAGTCTGCCCTGGTATTAGTAGCTACTGCTATATATCGCAGATGGATGAGTTCATTGTATGGAAAAAGGTGGGTGATACACAACACCAACAATCCTGGAGTCTCACCATCAGATTTTTGTGTCACATCCAAGACACTCGTTGGGTGAGTGTTACCCCTCTGCAGAGAAGCAGTCAGTGTATTCTACAGTCTCAGCCGACTGGGCTATCAAGAACTAGGAAATTGATTACGATGGACAGGCCTTTAGATACGGGTGCGGTTTGGTTTAGTTTAGTTTCTATGGCATCTCAATCATTGCAGCGTATTTAATGCCGAATTCATTTTCATTATCAGTTCTATTCCAAACAATTCAGTTTAGTATGAGTAGGCAGTTTAATTGTCAAAACCATTTCTATTTCTAGCTATTCGGTTTAATCGAACAATTCTTATTCAAACAATTCAGTTTTATGTGAGTATAGATTGTGTTTAAATACAGTTAAATGTCAAAAACAGTTCGATTTTAAACAATTCAGTTTAGCATAAGTAACCGTTTAAATATAAGTACACAGTCTAATTTTCAAAAACTTTTATATTTCAAGCTTTTCAGAGTAGTCAAACATTTATATTTCAAGCTTTTCAGAGTAGTCAAACATTTATATTTCAAGCTTTTCAGAGTACTCAAACATTTATATTTCAAGCTTTTCAGAGTACTCAAACAGTTATATTTCAAGCTTTTCAGAGTAGTCAAACAGTTATATTTCAAGCTTTTCAGAGTAGTCAAACATTTATATTTCAAAGAATTCCGTTTAGCATTAGTACGCAGTTTAGTTCTATTTAACCCATAGATAGGGCCCTGAAATGACCGGGGAGCAATGGCAATGAAGGGGTACTCCGCTTCCCTAAGGCTCCTACATCACTGGAACCTCACCATCAGATTGTTTTGATTCATGTCCATCAGAATCGTTTGAGGAGGTCTTACCCCTCTGTAGAGGTGTAGTCAGTGTATTCTACAGCTCCAGCCGACTAGGCAATTACATACTATATATAAAAAATGAAAGAGAAAGAGGACAAACGTGCATTGTGAGCTACATAGATGCATCAGAACAATTAATCGCTGACTACATTAGAAATAGCAAAGAAAGAATAATCACATCAGCCTGTAACTAAATGATAACCCGAGACAAGACAGAAAAAAAAAATTTAAAAAATAAACCAAAACTTGGAAAAAAATGAGAAGAAATACAAATATATAGAGATTTTAAGAAACTCACTGAAGAAATTGTACAGAAGAAACCTGGAAATGGCTTTAAACGGAAAACCTTACTACAAAAACAAATCTGTACACAAAACAACGATATAACGACGAATTATATTAAAGCAAAAATTGATGATATACAACAGAATAGCAAATATAGAAAAAAGACGAAATGGTTAATTCCATTATTAATTTCGTACAGTTAATTATAAGAAAAGAAATACAAGACTAGGAGCGAATGGTTGGGAAAGGTAATTCACTGGGAATTGTGCAATAGATTGAAATTTGCCCATTCATGCACAAAATAAAATAAGTTCTAGAAATTGAGACCTTTAAAATTCTTCGAAATTTTGAGATGCAGAGCATCAAATACCAACAGAAAATGAGAGTTAGAGTGAATTAATAAAAAAAAAAAAAAGATAATTTTATGTTCTTTTCGATTTTTTCGTTCCGGCAAAGTAAAAATTTACAAAACGAAAAGGTAGACAAATACTGGGAACAAATACGCCAGTAACTGTCGATGGTTGACTCGAAACTGTCCCCAAGGGCCCGCATAAGGGACTGGAGTAAGAGAAAATCAGTGTGAGAATCGAAACCATCCAGATTAGAGCATTGTAGAGATCGGCTAGAAAACTGAAAGGAGTCATTGAGACCTGATGAGACTTACTGTCACTCATAAACCAAAGAAATACCAACTGTTAACGTTTTTAACTTGGAAGTGCCCGTGGTGTAATGGTTATCGTCGTAGGAAATGGACACGGCAACACGAGTTCAAATCCTGGACGAGACTGATTGCATTTCACATAGCACTAATACGGTATGAATCCAATTATTCTCCCTCCAGTTATGGGTAAATACTAGGGTAGACTAGGTTCTTCAGACTTGATGAGGTAACTAGTCTAGGAGAAGGAAAACTTTGAATTCAAACCTGTTAAACTTCGCTTAAAAATTGACCTTACGTCATATCCTACCCGAGCGGAGGGGTTGGGTAAATATGGTTAACGTTTTTAATGTAAAAGAAAGTGAAAAGAAGGATAAATACCTTGACCCTTATAGGGAACTGAAAAAAAAACTTTGGAACATGAAAGTGACGTTTATACCAATTATAATTGGGGCTCTTGGTACAGTCACTAAAGGATTAATAAAGGGACTAGAAGATGTGGACATAAAAGAACGATTGGAGATCATACAAACTATAGCATTACTGAGATCGGCCAGAATACTGATAAGAGTGTCTGATGACTTGAGGAGACTTGCTGTTACTCAAACTCTACTGAAAGACTATCAGCTAATGCTGATGTGAAAAACTCTCAGGGAGTAATAATAATAATGCACAAAATTATCTCGGATAAAGACGGATCACCCAATTGAGGCAATATGAGAATACATAGTTTCATTTAAACTGAAGAAAATAACTTGTCAACTGGCGGATTTTGCTTGTTCAACCGATCACGAAGAGAAAATTTAAGAAGGCGAAAAGGTGGACAAATAATTAAATCTAGCCAGAGAACTACAAAAAAAGATGACAGTGATACCAGTATTAACTGGAGCCCTTATAAAAGTCCCCGATAACCCGGAAAAGGGACTCGATGGACTGAATATTAGAGGAAGGTCCGTGACCATTCAAATCACAAAACTACTAAAATCGATCAGGATACTAAGAAGAGCCTAAAATAAAAAGTATTGTCAGTGTTTTGTTTTTTGGGGTTTTTTTTGTTTTGCTTTGTTTTCTTTTTGTTGTTGCGGATGTTTTCTTTTTTTTTTTTTTTTCTTTTTTTGTTCCATCTCCTTGAAACTCTACTTGTGGGTGGCTACGAAGTAGAGTGGATATCATAGAAACGACATTCAGCCTTCATTAGTCTTGATTCAATCCGCCTCTTTCGTAAGATGCCCGTATCAGTTCACTAGAAAACATGTCACGTGACATTTATAGAGACAACACAACCATAGCCAACTCTCTCCAGACATTCCCACTCCAACTTTGTTTTACGATGACTCTCTCTCTCTCTCTCTCTCTCTCTCTCTCTCTCTCTCTCTCTCTCTCTCTCTCAGTTTCTACGTCACCCTTCCCCTCTAAGTTTTTCACTCAGTCACTCTCTCGGTCACAACTCTCACTCTGTTTCTTTGTCTCTCTCTCTCTCTCTCTCTCTCTCTCTCTCTCTCTCTCTCTCTCGCTCTCTCTCTCTCTCTCTCACTCTACGAATCTCTTTCTCTCTACGTCTCACACTTACTCGCTCGTTAGTTCTCTACTCTCTCTTTCTACCTGTCCATCTCACGCTCCTCTCTCTTACTCTGTCTCCTTCACTTGGATTTTAACGAAAAGCCTGCTGAAAATGCTAGATGGCAACTATATAAGAATCTCATGCTGTTTTTTAAAAATCCTGGAAGTAGCACCTTACAAAATATCGGCTTTTCGGCCACTTGCCACCCATCTCAAAAGCTATCAAAATAAGACGAGCCAGAAAGAAGGACGAACTTAAAAGTGGCGTTTTCATTTGGACTTCTACATATGGACACATGAGTGTTTAACGAGCAACGAAAGGTTACATTCACCCTCTCTATACGGACACTGCGTGCCGTCTAGAGCGTTGACAGATCGGGAAAAAGGTCATAATAAAGACAAAAGAATCTGTACTATAAGTTATTAATATATTCTTTCCGAATTTTTCACATCAGCGTTAGTTAAAGGTATTTCACTGGAGTATGAGTGACAACAAGTCTCCAGAATGTTTACAACACTGCAGAGGGGTCAGAACCCCCCCCCAACGAGTGTCCTGTATATAACACTAAACAGTCTGATGGTGACGTCCCAGTAATCCTGAGGCCTTGGGGAATACGGATGCCATCGCTCCCAGGTCCACTCCTGCCTGAAGTGGTAGCACCTGATAGGGCCCTATCTATGGGTTAAATATAACTAACGGCATACTTATGCTAAACTGAATTCTTTGATTAAATGGAATAGCTTGAAATAGAAATGTTTTTGACAATTAAACCGTACTTACATTTAAACTGATACTTATGCTAAACTGAATTTTTCGAAATAGAACTGCTTTTTGACATTGAAACTGTATTTACACTAAACTGAATTGTTTAACACAGAACTGTGACATTTAACTGTGCGTAAACAAAATCTGTACTTATACTAAACTGAATTAGTTGAATTATGACTGCTTGACTAAACTGAATAGCTAGAAATATACATGTTTTTCTCAATTGAACTCTACTTAAATTTAAACTGCGTGCTTATGCTAAACTGAATTGTTTGCAATTGAACTATTTTTGACAATGAAACTGTACTTACACTAAACTGAATTGTTATATATAACTGCTTGAATAAACTCAATTGTTTGAAATAGAAATGTTTTGACAATTAAACTGTGTACTCATGTTAAACTGATTTGTTTAAATAGAACTGATTATTTACATAAAAATGGATTTGGCGTTAAACAACCAACAAAAGTTGATATGCCGTAAAATCCAACCAACCAACCAAACAAACCAGGATTTTTCCATGTATTCTGATCGATCTTAAAAATGCTGTAATTTGGATGGTCTGGATTCGTCCTCCGATCTCCAACTCTTCTAGCCTCCTTACTATGCCTTTGGATACCGTACCAAGCGCCCCAGTTACAATTAGTATCACCGTTACCCTCATATCCCACATTTTTTTTTAGTTCTCTAGCAAGGTCCAAGAACTTGTGACTCTTTTCATTTTTTTTTTTTTTTTTGATTTTCACTGTCTAGTGCATCGGAACAGCCAATACCACTATTTGGCGGGTTCTCTTTATTTTGTTAATTATCAAAAGATCTTGTTTTCTGGCCAAGATTAGGTGATCTATTTCATCCCAGAATCCAAGAGAATTTGGTACGTCTTATTTTCCTGGGTGAAAGTTGGTTTTTGTATGAACTAGTTGGTGATATTATTATTTGCACCTTTTGAGTTTTTACTTCAGCGTTAGCTGATGATCTTTCACTGGAGTTTGAGGGACAGCAAGTCTCCTCAGAATTTTATCTGTACTCTTATCAGTATTCTGGCCGATCTCAATAATGTTGTAGTTTGGATGGTATCCATCCGTCCTCTTATTTCTAAGTCCTCCTGTCTCTTTGATAATACTTCGTTGACTGTGCCAAGAGCACTAATTACAATTGGTAGAAAAGTCAAATTAATGTTCAACAGTTTCTTCAATTCCCTAGCAAGGTCGATATATTTATCCTTATTTACTATTTCTTTCAATTTTACTCTGCGGTCAGCCGGGACAGCAACGTCCACAATTTTGCATGTTCTCTCATTTAAAAAAAAAGTTGATTATTTTAAGGTCTAGTCGTCTGGTCGAGTTTGATTGGTTTGGTTTGGGTTGTTGGGTTTTATGGCATATCAACTTTTGTAGGTTATTTAACGCCAAATCCATTTTTATGTAAATTATCTGTTCTATTTAAAACAGTCCAGTTTAGCATAAGTGCACAGTTTGTCTAAAACATTTCTATTTCAAACTATTCAAGCAGTTATATGTAACAATTCACTTAAGTGTAAATACAGTTTTAATATCAAAGTACGATTTAATTGTCAAAAACATTTCTAATTCAAGCTATTCAGTTTAATCAAACAATTCAGTTTAGCATAAGTGTGCTGTTAGTTTTATTTAACCCATAGATCGGGCCCTATCAGGTGCTACCACAGAGGGGACCTAGGAGCGGTGGCAATGAAGGGGTGCTCTGCATTCCTCAAAGCTCCGGCACTGTTGGAACCTGACCATCAGATTGTTTAGTGTCATATCAGGACACTCGTTGGGGAGGTTTTACAGTCAGTGTATTCTACAGCCCGAGATTTGATGATCCGTTTATAAGTCAAAATCCCAGGGAAGATTATGTGTCTCATTCACCTGGACAGACGCTGGGTTGTGGATATACAATTCGTTCGTATGGTCAAATTTAAATGTCTTGCACAATTCCGAATGGATCACCTTGCCCATCCAGTCGTGTCTCGTCTTATTCTCTTTCTGTGGTAACTTGCTGCATTCGCTTGTTGTTGTTGTTGTTGTTGTTGTTGTTATTATTATTATTATTATTAGCGGAATGTTTTTGTTAGAATTTATTTGCTGTTTTTAGTAAAAAGATTTTTAAACTGTTTTCTCGAAGAAACTTTCTTTGCTAAGCAACTATTCAGGATTTATAGATTAAATCAAACTCAAAAGACGGAGGCTGGATTATGATTTTGCTTTTTTATAATACGTTTCTTTTTCCTACTTTTACTCAGTTCTTTCTTCTTTTATCTCCGATTCCAGCATTTGTATTTGCTTCGTTCGTGACATTTGTCCGTATAATATTTCCCTTTAAGTTCATACAGTTTCCCAATGTCTAAAGAAAAAAACAAAAAATGTAGAAAACGACCTTTTTAATATACAGGAAAACATTAAATTACAAAGTATCTTCATATTACGAATCTTTTGCGAACGATCCCAAAATAGACACAAAAGTGCAAAAGAATGCCACTATTCACACACACACACGTGCGCGCGCGCACACACACACACACACACACACATATATATATATATATATATGGAGAGAGAGATAGAGACAGAGAGAAAATGTTTATAGATACCAACCAAATTAGTTCAACTTTTTTCAGGATTAGAATATACAACATTTTTTAAAGATGTTTTTAGATGCCTTAATCAAAAAATAAACCCCTAGTATCATTGGAAGAAAATTACTTTTATATAGAATATTTTATTGTATGTACTGATTTATTGCCAGTACTTTACACACACACACACACACACACACACACACACACACACACACACACACACACACACACACACACACTCACCAAGATATTTACTTGCATACATTCACTCACAAATATATATATATATATATATATATATATATATATATATATATAAACATATTCATATAGATATAGATATATATGAGGATGGGTGGAAGTATAGGCACAGAGTCGTGGTTGCATGGCTACTAATAGTGTCTCTAGCGAAGGTGAGGTTTGATGTTCGCAATTCTTATTGAAAGTTAAACACAATATCAATGACATTTAGCACTCATTATTTATAAATATAGCAAACTATAATATCCACACACACACACACACACACACACATATATATATATATATGTGTGTGTGTGTGTGTGTGTAACATTAAATTGCTTATTAACAAGTTTCACTAATTTAATGCACTAGTTTTCTTTTTGTATTTAGTTTGTTTTTTTGTTGTTTTTTTTTGGTATTTATTTATTTTCTTAGTGTTTATTTTAATTTTTTTAAAGAATGAATCGTCAAGTAATTATTCGTGCACACGTTGATGTTCAGTGTTTGTCGCAAAGCGCGCATATGTTCCACTTCCATAAATTCAAATTCAACTGGTAATATGAAACAGTTTACTCGGAGGAAAGACAGGCGTATTCGAAAATTTCCAACAAATTTTTTACCGATATTGAGCTCCACTTCCTCAGCTGCAAATAAAAATAATGCATTTTCACATAAGATAAGAATATGAAAAAAAATTATAAAAATATCATATATATATATACATATATATATATATATATATATATTGTCATTCACAGACAGACTGTTTCGTTGTATCACAACTCTTCAATGTGGCTAGACACGTAGGACGCTTGAAGCTGGGATCGAAACCCGCCCAACTTTACGTTAATCTTAATATGAGACAACTCAGCCAAAAAGCGAACCACGTCAGCTAGGGAATTATAATGTATTAAGTTGCAGCAGCAGCAGCAGCAGCAGCAGCAGCAGCAGCAGCAGCGGCAACGCTCGTTTATTTACATTTTATACTTTTCCGGATACCAGAGTGCTCAGTTGGTTCGAAGAGCTTAGCATTATATATATATATATATATATATGTATACACGGATGTACATTATGGAAATAAATCGACAGTATATATATATATATATATATATATACTACCCTCTGTAGATTAACCACCCGAGTGGGGAATTACCGGCTGCCACATATACGTAAATGCAAACCTTTTCTCATGATATGAGCACTCCGATAGCGTATATGTAAAAGAAGAGAATCTACGTTCTCCTATCAATGAATATGTCGTCAGTTTCTATTGAATTATACGCATTCTATTAAACGGAGTCATACACGGTGCATCCAATAAGTTTCCTGGCTTTTTTGTGCAGGCGTTTAAAATTGTCGTAGACTCTTGAAAATCCCCTATGTTATTGCTATACATCTTATGAGATGACTGACCAATTTTTAGGATTTCAGGCTCAGATGAACAGATACAGCAGGATTTGAAATACACCCTACTAGAGCATGATTGTCACAGCTGGTGAATTTCAAAAATGCCATCTGGACGTGAAGACACTTTAGAAGAAAGATATGCAATACAATCATGTTTTAAACTAAGAAAAAATGTCTCAGAAACCTTGGGAATGCTTCAAATTGCTTTTGGAACATCTTGCATGAATCGAGCAGCAGTTTTTGAGCGGCATAAGAGATTCAAGGAAGGCAGGGAATCTGTGAGGGATGATGAGAGGTGTGGGAGGAGTAAGGAAGTCAACAGACCAGAGTTGATTGGCGAAAGGGTTAAGGTTAGGGTTACTATGTTGAGGTTTTAAAGGAGTTCAGCAAGAGATTCCTTGGGAAGAGGCCAGCACTGGTGACATTTCCACCAGGATAATGCACCAGTGCACAACTCCATCCTTGTCACAGACTATTTGACCAAGATGGGCTTCAAGACATTTCCTCACCCTCCCTATAGTCGAGACCTTGCTCCCTGTGACTTTTGGTTATTCCCTAAGCTCAGAGGCTGTCCTTATGAGACAATTGGGGAGATGAAAGAGGCTGTGACGAAGGTCATTAACTCGCTCACACAAGAGGACTCCCATGGGGCTTACCAGAAGTTGCTGGAATGGTACAACAAGTGCATTGCAACCAGAGGAGATTACTTTGAATGGGACTAGAGTTCTATGTGTGTACTATCAATAAAAGTGTCCATACGCAAAATGTCTGGAAATTTATTTAATGGTCCTCGTATATATATATGGTGTGATGTGTAAAGTATCCTTAGCATAATGCAAACATGAAAATAACACTGGCATTGTTCAGTCTCAGATATTTCATGTAATTTTGATGAAAACATTTTAAAAAGTACAAATTAAATTAATTCAAAGAAAACAGGGTTGGCTGCAACCACAGCCTTGTAACAACTTTGGAATTTTCTGCAAACCTTACCCATGGTTTTCATGGGATTTTTTATTGGTAAATACTTCTCTTATATATCCGATTCTAAAAATGTAGGGAAACCAACTATATAAAAGGAAAATAATTTTGTTCAATGGTATTAAAAGCAAAGAAGCAACAGCCATCAACAAAAACTTCATGAAAATGGATGAATTCATCATCCCTGGAAAATTTAAAGGAGAAATTATACCCCATGACAAAGAGGAACAAAAAAAGATCAAAACAAAACAAAACCTCATGAAATGAAAAGCTTAAACAGAAATATTAGAAGACAGAGTTATACACTACAAAACAAAATATCGGGAAATCGACCAAGAATTAATGACAGAAATCAGACAACTTTGCACTACAAAGACCCGACAATTCCTATCAACGCTATGGGAAAGAAATTGCAAAAGGGAAGAAGATAAATTAAAAAAATCCTTGACAAAAACTACATGGCTGAGAAATCTACTCCAAAAGGATAAAGAAAAAATTGCATGTTTAGCGATCAATAATCTTAAGCGTTCTAAAATAAAACATGTATGAAAAATAAACCGAACCCTTAACAATCCATTTAATATCGGTAGAAAGATTGTACTCACACGAGCACGCAATTGCACCGATGGCAAGGGAGTATTACCAAGTTAGAAGATGCCCAGAATGTTTGAAACTTTTATAAAAACTATTACATCGGACTATTTAAAGCCATTTAATTGTGCGCAAAATATTAGATAAGAATACCGGCAACTGTAAAACTTCCTGGCCTTGGCTGGGCCGTCTGACATTCGTGCCGGATGGGGTATCGAAATAAATGGCAGATTCCAGGCTGAAAGGCCCTTGGCTTCGGCTGGGCCACCTTTTGCTGGGCAAGTTGACACATTGACACCTTTGTAACCCTAGTATAACACTGAAACTTGCAGTCCAGTTTAAGCTATAAGCAGGCATACGTAACTGGACCCAGATTCGGGTCCAAGACCAGCTAGGCTCATCAGGCCCACATTGCACTAAGTGGGTCGGTGACCAGCATAGACCACCAGGGTTCGAGCCTCGGCCCATGCCCGATCTTCCCCTCCCCAAAATCTCGACTTTAAGCCGACCTTCGGTTCATTGACCTTGTGTCAAGTTCTGTCCTGTAAATCTATGTGCAAAGAAATTATTATTATTATTATTTTTATTATCATTATCATGAATATATTTGAAACCCAATGATATTATGCAGATTACTTGTCTTCGAGTAGAATACTTGATATTATATAAATGTGTACCGAGAAATTATTCTAGACGAACAAAAAACTTAGGTTTGAAATTATGCAATAAACATAAAAAAAGTTTTTATTGTTTACTTCTTGCAATTTTTCGCACCAGAGTAAGTTGTACGGACACTCGGAGCCGTCTAGGGCATTGACTGATTGGAAAAGAGGGTGTGAGAGAGACAAAGGTATCTGTGCTATCAACACGTCTTATTCTTGTCATTTAATTCTTCTGAGGGTTTTTCACACTAGTGTTAGCTGATGGTTTCTCACTGGAGTTTGAGTGACAGAAAGTCTCCTCAACTCTCCAGGACTCTTCTCAGTATTTAGGTCGATCTTAGTAATGCTATAGTCTGGATAGTTTCCTCTTGCCCTCTGATATCCAAGTCTTCCTGGCCATTTACCAATGTTTTAAGGATTGTTTCAAGTGTACCAACCTCCATTGGCATCACCGTCACCTTCTTGTTCAGTAGTTCTTTTAGTTGTCCATCCGGGTCTTAGTACTTATCTCTCTTTTCACTTTCTTTTATTTTCCCTCTGTAGCACGCTGGGATGGCAAAGTCTACTATTCGGAAGGTTTTCACATTTTGATCACTATTACTAGGTCTGGTCGTCTAGCTGGAATCTATGTGTATCTTAAAACCCGATATAATTCTCCTGGACGAATTCTAGTTTGTGCATATACAATTTACTAATATGGCCAAACTTCATTTTTTTTGCACCATTCTTCGTGGGTCACCTTTCCTACCCAGTCATGTCTAGCCTGGTACTCTTTTTGCGCTAGTTTGATGCATTTGATTATTATTATTATTATTTACTTATTATAGTTTTTCACACCACCGTTACCTGATGGTTTTTCACTGGAGTTTGAGTGACAGTAAGTCTCTTCATGTCTCCATGACTCTTCTCACTACCCTGGCCGTTCTCAATGATGTAGTAGTTTAGATGGTCTCCACTCGTACGCCAACTTCCAAGTCCTCCAGTCCCTTTAATAATCCTTTAGTTATTATGCCAAAATCACCAATCACGATTGATACAACCGTCACTTTCATGTTCCACAGCATTTTCAATTCTCTAGCAAGGTTGTGGTACTTATTCTTCATTTCACATTCTTTCAGTTTTATTCTGTGGTCAGCTGGGACATCAAAGTTGACAATTTTGCAAATTCTCTTTTTTTGTTGATTATGATAAGGTCTGAGCTTCTGGCCGAGAGTAGGTGATCCGTGTGTATGTCAAAGTCCCATAGGAGTTTATATGTGCTATTTTCTTGGATAGGTGGTAGGTTGTGCATATACCATTTGTAAGTGTGGTCAAATTTAAATTTCTTGCACATTTCCCAGTGGATCACATCGCCGACCCAGTCATATCTCGTCTTATACTCCTTCTGTGCTAATTTGGTACATTCACTTATATGAATCTTCGTTCTGTCACCGCATAGCCTACATTTGCTATTTTGTTGAGTCTTATCTATCCTGGCTTTGATATGACTGGTTCTTATGGCGTTGTCCCCTGCTGCTGTTAGGAAAGATTCTGTTTTTCTCTTAAGGTTTCCTTTTCTTGTTTCACACTAGCGAGGGGTGATGTTTTTCCGCGGAATTTGAATGGCAGCAAGTCTCCTCATGTCCCTAGGACTGTCTTCCTAGTATTTTGGCCGGTCTTATAAATGCTGTAGTCTACATGGTTTCTACTTATCTTCTTATTTCAAAGCCACCCAGCTACCCCTTTACCACCCCTTTGGGTATCGTTTCAATCGGACCAATTACAATTGGTACCACCGTCACTTTTATGTTCCATAGTTTTTTTTCGTTCTTTGGTAAGATCTAAGTGTTGTATAGCCGTGATACAACTATACGTATACATATACATGTGGAAACATAATCAACAATAATGACGAACGAAGAAACTTCTTTAAAAAATATTCCTCTCACGCTTTATTCTCGAAAGGGTTGCGAAATGGTAGTGTGTAAGAGGTGAGTTGGAGACGGAACAGACTGCAGCATATTGACCCGAAATTCCTCTTACTATAGCAGCACTTCTTTCGCATTCTGCTGGGCTGCTCAACCGGGGGTTACTGAGGGCCGCAAGCCCTCTGTCTGGAGCTGGTTCTCACTGCCTCGAACTGAAACTCGAAATCCCACTGCAACTGACTCCAACTAACTCAAGCCGTCTGTGGCACCTCGTTACATAATTGTTTGACACCCACCTGCTTATTGTGGGCGTCGCATCTGCACCGAATTAAACCCGTCCACAGGTCAAGGTGATATCTTCGACCGGATGTACCTGTTTCTTGATTGACGGCTCGGTCGAAGGTCCGTATGTTACATGTATCTCTTTTTTTTTTGTTTTTGTTTTCTATTTTCACCTTGTTGTTGGTTTACTATTCGGCAGGTTCTTTTTACTTTTGGTTATCACTAAGTCTCGTCTTCTTGCCGGGATTGGGTGATCTGTTTGTATCTAAAAACCCCAGAGAATGTTAAATGTCTCATTCTTCAAGACCAATTCTGGTTTGTGCTTATTATTTTACTCTTTGAGAGTTTTTCACATCAGCGTTTGCTGATGGTTTCTCACTAGAGTTTGAGTGAGAGCAAGTCTCAAGTCTTATTCCCAAGTTTTCCAGTTCCATTACAAATGTTTAAAGATGGTTCCAAGTGCACCAATTATAATATTTATCATCGTCACCAAATTATTATTATTATTATTATTATTATTATTCCTTTCGAATGTTTCATACCATCTCTTGCTGTTTGTTTTACATTAACTTCTTAATGACAGCAAATCTTTCATGTCTCCAGGACTCTTAAATATTCTTACTGATTTTATAAGTAAACGGTCTCAATTCTTCCTCTGATTTCCTGACCATTGAATCAATTTTCCAGTCTTTTTGGAACACTTCCAAGGACTCCACTTATGATTGGCATCACTGTGAAGCTCTCTGGCAAAATCCATATTTATTATTATTATTATTATTTTATTATTAACCGGAAACTAAACCTTTATTTTTATTTTCTGTTTCTTTTTAAAAAGCGTAAGTTAATTCTAAACTAACATGGGTTTTCCGGGTTCTAAGTAACTTTCGCGCCGGGTGAATTTTATTTTGCTGACCGCCTGGTTTTCACCCAGCCGTTCACTCGACCAATCGACGTCTGACTTCCAACGTGTGGGATCAAATTTCAGCTGAACTAGTCATCTGCCCACGTTGTGAATTTTCAAATCCAGACAACTGTTTACACCGAAAGCCGAAATAAACAGACCGGTTGATCATTCGATAATAAAAAAATATTTTAAAAAGTTTAAGAGTTAACAGTTTTTAAAAAAATATTGTTATTTTTTCTGTTCAATTCCCCGTAAATACGAACCAGAATGTCTCGGAATGTAGCCCCTATTTTGCAGCTCTCAGTCTAAGTACATGGTCTGCTTTCTTCACAGAGACTCACTCATTATTCTCAATGCTTTATGTTAATCCTTATCTTCAGCTTGTAGGAACAACAGAGATGTGAAAGGATCTGGTTATCTCTGAGTCTGGTGCAAGGCTCTTTTACTGGAGCTCCTTCCTGCAACTTCTCCGCAACTACTCTTAAAATTTCTGTCGCTTTGCAGTAAAAACTGAATATATGTAATTGTTTCTCTTATTTCCAAGTAAGTGTATCTTATCAACGGTCTTCTCCTTAATTAATCTTCAACATTAAACAGTATTTCTCGCTTTTTAGAAAAACATCCCAAACTGCTCTGTTATATGGTGCGAGGTGGCTGTCATCCTAAGCAATATCTGATCACAAGGCTAAGTTTATTGATTGGTGCCAGAAGAGCCTTAAAAGGAAAAAGTCGATGGCATCGAGTATTTTTTTTTTTGAAGGGGGAACGGCCTCTCTCTCATAAGTCTCGGTTTTTGCTGGGTATCTCGCAATAAAAATAACTTTTTTCAAATGAGACTTGATGGTAGATTTGATGAATGAATATCTGCTGACTGGGCCAGATGGAGATAATTAAGGTTTTGCCTTCGTTCAAATCACATTACACGCTCCAGTAGGTCCTGCCTACTTCCAGTTGCTCTTGCCTGCAACTACAACTGCTGTTTTTAAGACACTCCTTTTGTCACCACGACTACTATTGATATTTTCAGAGCAATCAAACGCCATTGATATATGGTATTGGAGCAGACAATTACAGGACCTTAAGTCACCGCCTGGACTAAAGACAACCGACCAGCAGTTCATCACCGAATTTTTCCAAGATGACATCCACTAGTCTGCCCACCCGAACGACCAACCACTTTACTGTTGTAACCCAGACGGAAAGTTCTTAAATAATTTCACAGAGTTGTTGTTATTTTTTTTGCCAAATAAAAACTGGATCTTTTAAAATAATCATCTTGCCTTTGTTTTTTTTTCCTTAACTGTAGTCACTTATTTAAAACCTTTATCATATTTACCCAAAAAAAGTCAATTTTTTAAGCAGAGTTTAACAGGTTTGAATTCAAAGTTTTCCTTCTTCTAGACTAGTTGCCTAACCAAGGCTGAAGAACCGAGTCTGCCCTACTATTTACCCATAGCTAGAGGGTGAATAATTTGATTCATAGCTTTCCAAAGGGTATTAGTGCTATGTGAAATGATATCAGTCTCGTCCAGGGTTTGAACACGTGTCGCGGTGTCCATTTCCAACGACGATAACCATTACACCACGGGCACCTCCTTATCTAAAACCTTTATGAGCTCGATATATTTATCAACCCCCAGCACACTACCACCTCCCCGTGAGTTTGCATTTATTTTATTCAGGTTAAAATCGACATTAACTGTGAGAACAAAATGACATGATAAATTGAAATATTGGAAATAGAACTGTTTGATAATTTAACTGTGTGAAAACAAATCATCGTTGTTTAATTCAATTGTTTACGATACATAGAGATACTTGGAACATGTAAACTGTGTACAAATAAAACTATTAGTGTGGAATACTTGAAACCATTTATCTTTATGCAAAATAGAAGTATTGATATTACATAGCAATACTTGGAATCATTTGACTGTGTATAATAAAGGAATAGTGTTGGATAGAATAATCAGTGTGAATAGAAATACTTGAAACCACTGTACTGTGTGCGAACAAATGATTGATATTGAATAGAAATATTAGTGTTAGATAGCAATAAGTGAAATCATTTAATTCTGTTAAAACAATAGCAATCCCGGTGTGCAAACAAATTAGTTGTAATTCATTTACGTATGAAATTACCGACAAACTAATCCCTTATGTATCATACATACCTATTTAAATGTGTACAAAGAAATGAATGATGTTAAATTGTTACTGTTACGTAGCAGTACTTGAAACCATTGAACTGTGCGTATAAAAACGGAACTCTATCTCATTTAAAAGTATTACCAATAGTGTTTACAGATTATATATATATATATATATATATATGTATATATATATATATATATATATATATATATATTAGGTTGACAAGAAATTTCTTGCGGAATTTTTAATTTTGATTTCAAATTATGTATTTTCAAATAAGTTTTCCTTATAATACCTTTACTTTATATATCATTTTAAAGAGCATTTTTCGTTCTATCTAATCGTCTAAATTACAATCGTTTTAAAACAAGTGTGTCTTCTTTTCTGAACGTTGAATACAAGATGGAAAAAAAGCAAATTCGCACAATTTCCTTATTTTAATTAAAGCTAGGCCGAAAAGCTGCAGAAACAGCTCGCGATATCAACGAAACGTTTGGCCCAGGAACCACTACTGAACGCACAGCACAATGGTGGGATAAGAAATTTCATGGCGGCGACGAGAGTCTTGAAGATGATAAGCGTTGTGGTCAACCATCGGATGTTGACAACGATCAATTAAAAAGTTAAAAACCGCAATAACTTTCTTGTCAATCTAATATATACGTATTGACAGGACTTGACATTAAATAACCCACAATGGTTGATATGCCATAAAACCAAACCAAATTATGCAATCATAATAAAGTGAGTATTTTATCTTGACAATAAGAATAAAAAAATATCTCTTATGAAAAAATAAGTGGAGTTCGACTTTTTTTTAAAGAGCTTGTGAAGTTTGGTTTGGTTTCTTTGTTTAATGGCATATCAATCTTTGTAGGTTATTCAATGCCAAAGCTTTTCTCTTAGAAGAACAGTAATGGTACTATTTAACCCATAGCTGGGGCTTGTGAAGTATTTTGTAAATTATAAAAATAATGTTAAAATGATAATAGAGTAATAAGATTAAAAGTGCCTCTTTTAGAATTTTAAAAATAAATATAATATTTATTCATATATAATTTGATTGTATGTATACGTCAGTTTTTCTCAAACATTCTTTAATGTGACCTTTGTAACCAAATTTAAACAACTGAATATTAATTTACATAACACAATTTACATAAGAAAAGAATCAGTGACCAATAAACGAGAATATACCAGTAGTTCTTTCTCTTTCAAGAGATTTTAAGTTGGTTCCTTTGTTGAACGGCGAATTATTCTTTGTCGGTTATATATTGGCAAAGCCATGCTTGCTGAAGAACAGCAGTAATATTATTTAACCCCTAGTTAAATCCAAAATATCAAGTAAAATGCGGATGACAAAGAATCTGTTCACAAATTTGTATATTTAGTCAAATTAACAACATCATCTAACCTATCCACTATCTTGAATTCAATAATAAATACATTTCTAAGTTCTCGAAATGCCTTTTGATATTTTATATTAGTGTCATTCGAGACACGATTTATCAGCCTTTATTAGTTGGGTTATGTTATGTGGGTTTGTCAGCCTTTATTAGTTGGGTTATGTTATGTGGGTTTGTCAGCCTTTATTAGTTGGGTTATGTTATGTGGGTTTGTCAGCCTTTATTAGTTGGGTTATGTTATGTGGGTTTGTCAGCCTTTATTAGTTGGGTTATGTTATGTGAAATCTTGTCGAATTATCTCATGCTGGACAATTACGATCTCCAAGCATATAGAGTACAAAATCTATAATCCCAATCATTTTAAACCGGTAATCCCTTCATTATCTCAAGCCGATCTATTTGACCCATAAATGGGACCTTAACTGGAATCAGGTCGACCTGGGAGAAATGGTAATGAAAAAGTACTTCACAATCCCCAGAATAGGAGCCTTGGCATTAAATGCTGTTTAGTGTCATACACAGGATTTACCATTTTTGGAGGAGGAGAATCTTACTTCTAGGCTTGCATTGGTTTCCTTTTTCAATGGCATGTCTTTGTAGGTTATTTAATGCCGAAGCCATTCTCCTAGAAGAACAGTAGTGGTACTATTTAACCCATACCGGGGAGGATAAAGGGGTTCATATCTTTCACAAGGGCATCTGCCCAAAATTGAACGCAATAGAACGACTGGAGGTCGAACTCGCTTACTATGATTCCACAGTCCATCGCTTTAACCATTACATGAGGAGGACACCCACTTCTCAGCTTGGGATCAAGTCAACTAATTCTAAGCTCCGATGATATGGTATCAAAGTGAAAGTATCCAATAGAGAGGTTCATTTGAAAGCTTTATAAGGACTCAAATGATCAGCCGAGGCTAAAACAATTCCGGATAAAACCTGTTAAAAGTTGTCTTGCCAACTGGCGGGAAAGAGTCTTGGAATTTAAATAAACCACAAGAAAAAATAATCACGATCTATAATCTTAACGTAAGTGAGAGCAGAAAGGAACAGTTACAATCAGAAAAGACAGATTTGTTACTTTGTGAAAGGTGTTCTAAGGATTCTTTTTTCGTACGGTTCACTTGCCGGCCGTAACATTAGTGGGCAGATTTTGGGAATGTTTCTCTAAGTGTATTCTATCCCTTTTCTCTCTTATCAAAAGATGCGAGAGAGCTTAATAATTACGGTAGAGAGATAGTTACAACGCAATTGATCAATAGATTCACTGGGAAAAACTTTTTGATAAATTTTCTGATTCTGTTTATAGATCAATCTGTGCATGTATTTATCTATCCCGGCCTGTTCATCTTTCTCTCCTCACTCTCTCTCTCTCTCTCTCTCTCTCTCTCTCTCTCTCTCTCTCTTTCTCTCTCTCTCTCAATATATATATATATATATATATATATATATATATATATATATATTTCTGTTTCTATCTATCTATCAATCAATTTCGGTCTGTTACTTATATCTCTATGCCTCTCTCTCTCTCTCTCTCTCTCTATATATATATATATATATATATATATATATATATATATATATATATATATATATATATCGCGGTGTTAATATCTTTCTATCTATTTATCAATGTATTTCGTTCTATTACTTATCTCAATCTATCTATTTATCTACGTCTATATATATATACTTACTTCTCTCTCTATCTCTCTATCTCTCTCTCTCTCTATCTCTCTCTCTCTCCCTCTCTCTCTCAGCATATGTATGTATATATCTTGGTCTCGTCATATCTATCTATCTATCTATCTATCTATGTCAGTTCATATCTATCTACCTATAAATACTTTGGTAGAGCAATGATACATCTTATATAGATCATATCTTTCCGGGTAGTTGCTGGTGAAAAGGGCATTTGATTCTTCTTTCTACAGTTGTTTCTTTCAAGTGCAGATCCCACGCCGGTCGATCGATTTCTAACCAGCAGAAGAACAAGTCTGCCGTCTAAATCTTTAAAAAAAAAAAACGCATGAAAGTCATTTAGTGATAATCATCTTATGTAGCGCCGGCAGCATACTTTTCTTCGCAAATAGTTTTGCTCATGACCCCATCTAAACATTTTGCTTTGAAGGCAAAACATTACAGGAACTAGTGATCTGAAACTAGTACAATCAAATGAATTAAATAGAGTATAATTAGCGATGAAGAGATGTTTGCTTGTTGTTTACCATTTCATTTTTGGTCAACATAAATACCGGAAAATTTCAAGCTTTATATGTTTTCTCCTCAAAGAATTTAATGGTTGTACAATTTACTTTTATTTGGCTATTCGTTAGTTAGATAGATAACATTCTTTTATTGGCTGGTTAGGTTAGGATTTTTGTTTTAATTGCATATCAACTCTTCTGGGTTACTTACTATCGAGTCCTGATTTTATAGATATTACTTATCATGGTGTTGTAGGAGCCTTACCCATCTCACCATAATGGACTCTTCTCACCGATATTAGTACTGAAAGATTTCGCTGCCAGAGAAGCAGATCAATATCGATGTTATCCGAACAGTACGAGACTTCTTACCTTTTCGATGTAACTCTATCTTTCTCGTGTGATATAATCTGTTATCTAATATCCGTGTTTGCGTTTTCATTAGTGACCCTTTCCGAGGCCACAACATACTGACGACGATGAACTCGAACGAAAAAAGGGACCCTCCAACAAGCAAAAGGGGTTAATCGCACAACATACTGGCGAATATACATCGCAACAACAAAGAGGTACCCAACAACAAGTTGTTAAAGAATCTACAACAGAGTTCCAGCATACAACGAACCGAACAAGATTTTTGTTAAACAACTACAAAGTATCAAATTGTACTAACGATGGAGTGTGTCGGATAGCGGATATTTTTTAAAAATCTGTGAGATTGTTACGTAATCAAAAAGTGATTTTCATATTTTTCTTTCTTCACCCCACTTCAGAGAGAAAAAATAATTTGGCGCGTACAGTTTTGTGTTGTACAAAAAACACACACACACAGTAATTGTTCTTGAGTTCTGGGGATATTTACTGAAGAAAAAAAAATTCCCCCCACCTCCAGAGAAAAAAAAAGATTTTTTTGAATAGAAATTTTTTTAAGTCTAAAAAAAATGGAAGACCTTAAAGAAATGTTTGCACAAATGATGAAGTTCCAAATGGAGTCTCAACGAAAAAAGGAAGAAAAACAACAACGGTTCTTCCTTGAATTTCAAAAACAACAAGAAGCACTTTTTGAAAGTCTAAGTAATAACCATCCTACAGATAGTACTACTATTTTCACTCTAAATGCAGTGTGGAACGCTCTCGAAACATTTTCCTACGCACCAGATGAGGATAACACAACAGGTTCGTAGATTATATCTTACCAAAAAAAACGAAAAAAACTTGCGAACTTGGCTTTTTAGAAACAGTTAAATTACTGAATTATTCAGCTCCAAAACGTCTCTATTCCACAAAAGATGGAAAAGTCTCAACTTAACAAAAAGGGACAGTTATGATTATTTAGCGTTTGTCTCGGTCGTCAATAAAAACTGTGACGATTTTAAAGTAGGCGAATTGTCATTGGATAAATTCAAATATCTGATATTCGCACAATGTTTAGTGTCGGCAAAAGACGCGGAAATCAGACGCAGAGTTTTGTCGAAATTAGAGAACGAACCCGATCACACACTTCAAAAACTGGCTGAAGACTGTCAGAGGATAGTGAGTGTCAAAACAGACTCTAAAAATACCGAGGAGTCTGGTGTTGCTTACGTAAGGAAATTCAAGCATAGATCCCAATCATACTCTCCGGTAAAAGAGAGAAAAAATATGATTACGCAAAATCTAAATACAGGCAGACTAGTGACAACCCCCCCCAAAAAAAACACCCAGCACTTGCTACCGCTGTGGAAAAGTACATTGGGCCAAGGACAGTCCCTATCGTACAAAAAAATGTCAAAACTGCGATAAATTCGGACATAAGGGCTCACAGTATAGAAACAGAAAAATAATTAAAAACAGAGTCAGACATACAAAAAGCGAGGACAAGTCAAAGTCGTTCGTAAATACATAACAATCAAAGTACTGAATAAGTCGGTAAGATTTCCGTTAGACTCTGGCTCTAATCTATCAATAATACACTTATACACTAGGAGAAAATTAAATAGGCCAATAATAAAGACAAGTGAGACGGTGCGAACGGTAATAGGAGACAAATTAAAATTTGAAGGTGAAATGATTATCCCAGTATCACTAAATGGTATAACCAAAAAATTGAAAGTCTTCGTACTGAAGAACACAGAAAATCTGTTTGGGTCAGACTGGTTTCAGAAATTTAATCTCATGGGGTCAACCAATTAATACGTTTTGCCAAAAAGTAGAATGCATTACAGCCGAAGCTGAAAAATTAAGTTGGAACTAACTGGTAGTTTCCCCGGTGTATTTTCAGCTGGTCTTGCCAGTGCTGTCAAAAAAAAGGGATCATCAAATGTTTGTGGGTGGATTTGCTCTGTCTGGCTTTCTTGGGTCTGGGAGAGCCAGCATGCTTCTACAGGGAACTTTGTCTCTTGGTCTCTGGGTTATAGCAGTAGATCAAGCTTTCATCGCAGGTCACTAGAGCATCAAGAACTGCAGGAACTGAATTGATCAGCTCGACCATCTCCCTACTGTCATGACAACGTCTTTCTTTCTGATCTTCTCTGAGCACCCTTGGGACAAACTACTCGCAAATCTTCTGCATCTTCAGTTCCTAGCGAATAATTGTGTGTACAGTTTCCACACTGACATCAAACTGTGCACTTATTGTCTGTATAGACACAGGACGGTCCTTATCCAAGAAATTCTAGTGTTCTGACTTCCTTACTGCTCCCACACCTCTCATCATCCCTCACAGATTCCGTGCCTTCCTTGAATCTCTTATACCACTTAAAAACTGATGCTCGATTCACGGAAGATGGTCGAAAAGCAGTCTGAAGCATTCCATACGTGGGTTCTCTGGCATTTCTTCCAAGTTTAAAACAGAATTTTATTGCATATCGTTCTTCTAAACTGTCCTCACGTCCAGATTGTATATTTGAAATTTACCAGCTGTGACAATTGGGCTTTAGTAGGGTGTATTCAAATTCCTGCTGTATCGGTTTCTTTGAACCTGAAATCATAAAAAGAGGTCAGTCATCTCATAAGCTGTATAGCAATAATATACTGAATTTCCAAGAGTCTACGACAATTTTAAATGTCTGTACAAAAAAAAGTCTGGAAACATAAAGTTAATTCTGTGTTCTTATCATATTTAGTTGAGGAGAATAATTAAGACGTTATATAAACTGGTGAATTTGGGAATTCCGAGTTGAGGGTCGGAGACAGTTGAGTTCAGAGATTCAGACCCTCGTGGGTCAATAAGACGAGCGGGGTGGGAAAAAAAATTCGATGTTTTTTCTACTACTAATGAATCTTACTGCATTTCTATGTGACATAAGTATATTTTTCTCTCTATCTTTCTCTCGAGTTTCGATGACTGCTACAATGAAATGTTACAATCAGCTAAAAAAATCTTTTCGTATTTATAGAAACAAACAGCCCGTCTCGTATTTGAGAAGTAAATATAACACCTATTAATATTCGAGATGGCGACATGTCGGAGAGGTAACGTTACATAATATCCTTAACATTTCCATGAGCCTGTCAGTGGGGCTAAGAAAAAAAAAGGACTGTATAGACTGCAGAGGAGTAAATGAAAGAGAATATTATTCATATGACACTAAACTGCATCTGGTCGTTGAGCTCCTATTCTAGAGATCCGAGAAGTTTTTGGCACCCTTTCATTCGACAATGACCCAGGGTGGTAATACCTGTTAGGGTCTCATCTATGGGTCAAACAAATCTGTTTAAAATTGATTTGTATTAAATAGGAATTCTTGATACAAAATAACTGGGAGTAAACTATTTATATTAAAAAGAGTTACTTGAAACTATAATTGTTTATACAGAATTATTATTAGTTAATGAAAATTATACAAACGTTTATAAACAAAGGATTAGTATTAAATAGAATTAATTAATTAAACCTATAGACTTTTAAGCATTAAATAGAAATAACTAAAGTTGTCTCCCTTTAGTCGAGGGTGACCAGAAGGCTCCCTTTTCAAAAGCTTCTACACTGAGGTGTAGGAGAGGGCGCTACTCCTTTCCCTGGATTGCTCCACTGTACACTTGATACGTACCTGATATTGCTGAGGGTTAAGCAAGGAAGTATCAAGTACCATTTTTAAAGTCTTTGGTATGACGCGAGCTGGGATTGAACCCAGGTCTCCTGGATCATTGGCAAACACTCTACCCATTGTGATATTCAGCCGGTTCGTTAGATATAAATAGGAAAACCTTACAACTGTTCAACATTATCTGTATTTGAGAGGGATACTTGATATCGCATAACTGTGTACAAAAAATCTCTTTTGAAACACAGCCATGTCGGTTGGGGGTGTAGAATACACTGACACCATATCTGCAGAAGAGTAAGACTTTGCCAAACGAATCTCCTGGATATGAAATTAAATAATCTGATGGAAAAGCTCCAGTAATGCTGGCGCTTTGAGGAATGCAAAGTACCTCTCCGCTGCCATCGTTCTCTGGTCTAATCTGGCTCGGTGTGGTAGTATCTGACAGGGGTCAAACAATACTATTTGTCAGTTAAACTGTGTGCAAACAAATCACTTATGACAGATGTTGAATTGACTTGATAATAATACGCAACTTCGTGCAAAAGAATGAGTAATGTTGAATAGAATAATTACTGTTAAACAGGACGACGAGCCACTATTTCCCTGTATGCAAACCAATGCTAAATAAATAAAAAAAACAACATTTTTCGTATTAGATATCAATACTTGAAACTATTTAACTGTGTGTAAACAAAAGCTAGATAATAAATAGAATTAGTGGTATTAGATATCAGTATTTGAAACCATTTATCTGTGTGCAAATAAATGCTAAATAATAAATAAAATTAGTCGTATCAGATAGAAATACTTGAAACCATTTAACTGTGTGACAATAAATGCTAAATAATAAATAAAATTAGTCATATCAGATAGCAATACTTGAAACCATTTAACTATGTTCAAACAAATGCTAAATAATAAGAGAATAAATGGACTAGAGGACAAGCCTTTATATCCGAAAGATGACGTAGAAGCAGTGAAGTGCAATCACCAGCATTTAAAAATAATTATTAAGAAAAAAAAAATTGGTTGAAAACAACTGTATTGTTATTATAAACGTCAAACCGAGGAAATCTCACAATGGAAACATGTACATGGCAATTTAAGGAGAGCCATAAGGAAGAAACTGAATTTCTTCTTTTAGCTGCACAATACAACGCTATAAGAACAAATTATCTCAAAACGAAAATAGATAATACGCTACAGAACAGTAAGTGTAGGCTTCGCGGTGATGAAGATGAAACGATTAATCATGTAAGTGAATGTTGCGAGCTAGCGTAAAAGAAGTATAAGACAAGACACGACTGGATGGGAAGGGGATCTACTGGTAATTGTGCAAGAAATTGAAAATTGAGCATACCACTAAATGGCATATGCACAAATTAAAATCTCCGTCATGGAGAATGAGACGAATAACATTCTCTTAGCTTTTGAGATTAAAACTGGTCGCCTAATCATGGTCAGGAGACCAGATTTAGTGATTATTAAGCAGAAATTGAGAACCTGCTGTTTACTTGATTTTGCCACCTCGGTGAACCTCACAGGGTAAATAAAAGATAACAAAAAGAGAGATAAGCAGCTGGACCTTGCCAGAGAGCTAAATAAGGTGTTAAACATGAGGGTAACGTTGATACTAGTTGTAAATAGTACACTTTGACCGATTCTTAAAGTTTTGGAACAGTTCCAAAAAACTTAGAAATAGGACTGGAAAAGATGGAACTAAGAGACCATACGAACTCGAGCATTTTTACGATCGGCCAGAATACTGGGAAAAGTCCTGGAAACCTGAGGAGACTTGTCCTCACAAAGACTCCAGTGGAAGATCATCAGCTAATATTGATGTAAAAAAGCTCGAAAAAAGTTAAGTTAGGATAATGATAACAACAGTAATCTTATACCTGGACGTTAACAGATATCTTGAAATGCATTGAAACGTAAAGGTAACGGTGCTATCAATTGTAGGTGGTGTCTTTGAAACGATCTCCAAAGTGCTTGGAAAAGATGCTCAACGGAATAATTGTAACAACTCAAACGACCGCACTGTTAAAATCAGCAAGAATACTAAAAAGAGGCCTGCAATCTGAGGAGACTTGCTGTAATCCAGACTTCATTGAAAAATTACCAATTAAAATTAGAGTAAAAAAAATTGCAAGGAGGATAATAAAACTGGGCCAATACCTCAACCTTGCCTGAGAACTGAAAAAGATGGGTAACTTAAAGGCGACAGAGATACCAGACGCAAATGGATACCTTAAAACAATTTCCCAAGAATCTGGAAAAAAGACTGAATTTAGAAGTTTGGGAAAAAAATGAAACCTTCCAAATTACAGAACTTCTAAATTCAGCTTGGATTCTTAGAAGAGTTCTGTAGAACTGAGGAGAACTGCTGTCACCCGGCCAACTCGTCTCCATCTAGAAGTATTGGCAAAATTCAATATCTCAATGGATCTCCTTTCCTATCGAATCGTGCATTAAAACTTATCCTCCGAAAAATGGGTACGATATTAAACTGCATCGGATGGTGAGGCATTATTTATGAAGTTCTGATGAATGTGTGGTTCTCTTCTTTATTGGTATTTCTTCCCTCAGACTTAGAATGATTATAGTCCCCATCTAAAGGTCAAATAGATCTGTTTAAAAATCATTTGTGTTTGGAATGCTTTATACCACAGAACTTTGCGCATTTTTTTTTATTAAGAATAGATACTTGATACTATAATTCTTTACTAAGGATTTTTATGATTAGTTACTTGAAACCGTATAACTGTGCGCAAGTTATTTGTATTAAGAATAGTAAATTAAAGCTATAATCATTTACTAAGAATTATAATTATTAATTACTTGAAACTATACAACAGTTTTATTTTAATTAAGAATAATAAGCTGAAATTATGATTGTTTACTAAGGATTATTATTAGTAACTTTAAAATATTCCTGTGTACAAATTATATTATTAAGAAAAGTAACTTGAAATTGTTTACTAAGGATCATCATTATTAGTTACTTGAAACCGTATAACTGTGTGTAAATTACCTTTATTTAGAATAGTATCTTAAAGCTATCATTGTTTACTAAGGATTATTTTGGAGGTACCCGTGGTGTAATGGTTATCGTCTTAGGAAATGGACATGGCGATACGAGTTCAAATCCTGGACGAGACTGATTGCATTTCACATCGCACTAATACCCTTGGAAAATGTATGAATCTAATTATTCTCCCTCCAGCTATGGGTAAATAGTAGGGCAGACTAGGTTCTTCAACTTTGGTGAGGCAACTAGTCTAGGAGAAGGAAAACTCTGAATTCAAACCTTTTAAACTCCGCTTAAAAATTGACCTAGTGTCCTATCCTGCCCAAGCGGAGGGGTTGGTAAATATGATTATTATTACTTTGTTAAGTGGATGGAGTGTACGCCAATGGTCCGGTAGACCTGGGTTCAATTCCAGGTCACGTCATATCAAAGACTTTAAAATAGATACTTGATACCACCTCGCTAAACACTCAGCAATATAAGGTGCATATCCAAAGTGAAGTAATCCAGGAAAAGTAGTCGCACCCTTTCCTAGAACTCGGTGTAGTAGCTATTGAAAAGGGAGCCTTTGGGTCGCCCTCGACTACGGTCATCAAGTTTACTTTTACTTATTATTTTTAGTCACTTGAAACCATATAACTGCGTGCAAAATATTTTTAATGTAGAATAGTATCTTAAAGTAACCACTGTTTACTAGGGATTATTGTAATTAGTCACTTAAAACCATATAACTGCGTGCAAATTACTTTTATTTAGAATAGTTACTCGGAAGTACAATTTCTACTACGGAATATTATTAGTTGCTTAAAAATATAACTGTAAGCATATTACTTTTATTAAGAAAAGAAACTTGAAATTGTTTACCAATGATTTTAATTCATTATTTGAAACCATATAACTGAATGCAAATTATTTTTATTTGGAATCTTGCGGCTAGAATTATCTAATAAGGTTGGTTTGGTTTGGTTTCTTTGTTTAATGGCATATCAACACTTTTTAGGTTATTTAATGCCAAAGCCATTCTCCTAGAAGAACAGTAGTGGTACTATTTTACCCATAGCTGGGAGGATAAGGGGTTTCATAACTTTCCCAAGGGTAAAACGTAATAGCGCGACTGGAGTACGAACTCGCGTTCTACGATTCCGTAGTCCATCGCTTTAACCATTACACCACGAGGACACCCCCTATCTAATAAGGATTAGAATTAGATACTTGAAAGCATAAAACTGGGTACCAATTATTCTTATTACAAACAGTAAACTGAAGTTATAATGGTTTATTATAATCATTTCTACGACTACCAGTCCGGCTCATCGGTCCAGTGAGTAGAGTGTTCGCCAGTGGTCTGGGAGACCTCGGTTCAATCCCAGGTTGCGTCATACTGTAACATATTGACCTCCTACCCGGCCGGGCAGTCAGATGAGAAATGCACGTGTGTAAATCACAGGTGCATCCGGTCGAAGATATCAGGGGATCAGGGGATAACCTTGACTGTCGACGAGTTGAATTGAGAACAAATGTGACGTTCACAAGAAGTAGGTGGACGTCAAATAATTATATTAACCCGGCGACAGGAAGTTCAGATCAGTTGGAGAAAAGATGTTGGAATAAGAACCATGTCCCAACAGAGGCTGGGCCCCAGGCCCCCGGTTGAGCAGCCCAGGAGAACGGGAAAGAAATGCTGCTATGGCCAGAAGAGTAGGGGTCACTATGTTGCAGTTGTGTTCAGTCTCCAACTCACCTCTCACACAATAATACCTTTCGTAACCCTTTCGAACCCTTTCGAATAAAGTGAGAGGTATATTTTTCTAAAGAACTGTGTCCGCTCGTCTTTATTGTGTTGAATATGTTTCTGCATGCATCTGCATATGAGAATGTTACAATACCAAAGACTTTAAAAATGGTACTTGATACCTCTTTACCTAGCACTCAGCAATATAAGGTACGTATCAAGGGTAAAGTGGAGTAATCCAGGGAAAGGAGTAGTGCCCTACCCTATACCTCGGTGTAGTAGCTATTGAAAAGGGAGCCGTTGGGTCGCCCTCAACTACTGTCGCCTACTTAACTACTTTTTTTTACCAGACCTTTGAGAACGAAACTGGCAAACCCTCCTGTCTGAATACACCAACGGTATCCTGTTCAAGAGTTATATCCCTCCCCACAAAATAGGGTACCCAGGGTACCAAACAGCATCTGGAGATTAGGTTCCAGGTCGGAAGACCTTGAGAGTGTGAGCAATCACCATCGTATTTTAAACATAATTTGCCCTTTCTATTCTTGGCACTCTCCGCTCGGTAAACAAAATTCTGACTTGAATATTTAATAGTATAATTAGCTGAGGTCAGCACGACATTTCAACATTTTAACCTTGTTTTGAAAAGTGCTCATTTTCATAAAGATTTTGCTTTGTTGTAATGCTTACTAAGACATTCCAGAAAAAAATGCATGCCTAAGCTTACATACCTACGTAGAAGCTAATTCTAGTTCAAATAGAGAACTAATTGCCTTCATACGTAAAGGCACACACACACACACACACATATATATATATACATATATATATGTATATATATGGGCTATGTAGTGTAGGTGTGTAGTGTGGGTATATATATATATATATATATATATATATATATATATATATATATATATATATATACGAGGAGTGTGGATGTGAGCGGGTTTGTGCTTTTATGGCTTTGAAAATCTATTAACGCAAAGCAAAAGTAAGGATATTTTGTATAGACAGATCCCAGGAGATATATTTACCATTCCACTAAAACAGTGAAGTTCGATGAAAAGTAAATTCATTCACTCCAAGGCAAATGTAGGGAATAAAAGGAATTGATATGTTGACTCTAATACATCGTCAAATATGCACACACACAAACACACACTTCATCCTCGCTCGATCGTTATTATGACACACACAAACACACACACTCACAGATATATATATATATATATATATATATATATATATATAGTATCACACAGAACGCATGTTTTTAAATGAATGAAAATTGGCATCTGAAAGAAAGATGCCATGATTTTGTTATTCTTAATTGAAGATCATAAAACAAAAAAATCCTAGTATTTATTTTTTGCCTATCACATACGCACACACACACACGCACACCTATATGCGTGTATATATATATATATATACAGAGAGAGAGAGAGAGAGAGAGAGAGAGAGAGATTAAAGAAGAGGTTTGATTTCTTTGTTTAATCGCATATCAAACTTACTGGGTTATTTGATTCCCTTGTGGGAGAACAGCAACGATACTTCTTAACCCGAAGCTGGGGGTATAACGGGGTAGATGCCTTTCTCATGTGCACTAGTACGGAATTTGAAGCAATAGCGCACATGGAGTTCGAACTCGTTTACTTCAAGACCGTAATGGGCACCTCTGGTGGTGTAATGGTTAGCAAACTACACGAGTGAGTTCGAGTCTCATTGGGTGTCCCATTCATTTGGCCTTGTGCTACATCGAAGCAAAGAGCTTCCTAAATTACTACTTCAAGACCGTAATCCAGCGATTTAGCCATTACACCACGAAGACTCCAACAGCAGGAAAAAAAAAAAAAAAAAAAGAGAAAATAGCAAAACATGAAAATACATATTTACGTAATATGATAAACTCACTTCATTCCGTCAACACATCAATAAAGTATACTTATGTTTTCTAACTGAATAGTTTGCACTATCTTATTTCTAAATGAGTTAGAACTAATATATTGATTCATAGTAAAGTATTGCTATTATTTGTTCACGGTTAAGGGGTATCAAATATTACTATCGTACACTAATAATTCTTTTTAATATTAATCAATAAACTATTGGTCATATGGAAATCAGACCTGACCGATAAAATAAAACGCAGTTTCTTTCAATCAGCGGTCGTGTCGACTGCTGCATGGATGCACCACTTGGACGCTAAAAAACGGCTGGAGAAGAAGCTAGACGGCAACTACACAAGAATGTTGATAGCAATATCAAACAGGTCCAGGCGGGAACACCCCACAAAGCACCAACTATACGGCCACCTGCCTCCCATCACGAAAACTATCCAAGTTAGACGAACCAAGCTCGCCGGACACTGCTGGAGGAGAAGGGACGAGCTCATAAGTGATGTACTTCTATGGACCCCCACATATGGCCGAGCTAAAGCAGGATGACCAGCTAGAAAATATATACAGCAGCTGCGTGAGGATAAGGGATGTAGCCCAGAAGACCTGCCAGAGGCGATGAACGATAGGGAAAAGTGGCGAGAGAGGGTCAGGGATATCCTTGCAAGCGGCACGACATGATGATGATGATTAATCATTTGTGTGCTCACAGTGTGGTGGTCTCAAATATTGGTACTTAACAGTAATAATTCTATACAACAGTATTCATTTATTTGCACACAGTTAAATTGTTCCAAGTATGGCTATGTTATCTGATATTTGTCGCTGCCTCCCACCAGACAGGACTCGATACAAGGTCAATGACCCGAAGTCCGATTACAGTGGGGGTTTAGGGGAGGAGAAGGTCGAGCAAGAGCCAAGATTCGAACCATGTTGATCTGTGCTGCTCATCGACCCACTTAGTGCAATGTGGGCCTGATGAACCTAGCTGGTCATGGACCCAAATCTGGGTCCAGGTACGTATGTCTGCTTATAGCTTAAACTGGACAGCAAGGTCCAGTGCTATACAAGGGGGACAAAAGTGTCAATATCGCAGCTCGCCCACCCGAAGTTGTATGGCTATGTAATATCAATATTTCAATTTTTGCATAAAGTTAAATAGTTTCAGGTACACCTAACATGTTGGAAAAATTCATTTTAATATTTTTAACTTGCCTGAACACCAAATATTACTATCTAAAACTATTTATTTTATTCGCACACGGAGAAATAGTTTCAAGTATTTCTATGTAGCACTAATAACTCATTTTACCATCAGGGCACTCTTTATGGACTGTAGCTGACAAGGCCAGAATATATATATTTCAGCAGCAGCAGCAACAGCATCTAAATTTATTTCAAAAATATTTATTTATACATTTTCGCCGAATTGAAAATTGTGACTCGAAAGACAGATTATCAAGATACAAAGTATATATTTACTTACCCCACCCCTGCTTGATGCAACATCAGGGCAATTTTAAATGAAGCTTTACAGATTCTCCCAGACCACATACACTACAAATTTAAAGAACCCTATCTACTATTTACCTATAGCCTGAGAGAGAGAGAGAAGAAATAGATTTATGTATTTCCCCAATAGTATTAGCACTATTGTAGATACAAACAGTCTCACCGAGGTATTGAACTCGTGTTTCTTTGTCCATTCTCCTTCACCGGTATCCATTACAGCACGAACATCAACACGAAGCGCGAGTATGTGTTTGTGAGTGTTTTAGTTTGAGTTATGTGTGCTCAGTCTATTAATTGGTTTTATGGAATATCAACTGTTGTAGGTTAATTAATGCCAAATATATCAAATACATTTATTAGCACATATTTATACATGCTAACTAAACGGATGGAGAAAAAAGCTTGACAGCAACTACACAAGAATGCTGCGAGCAATTTTGAACAAGTCCTGGAGGCAACACCCCACAAAGCCCCAACTCTACAGCCGCCTACCTTCCATCACAAAAACTATTCAAGTTAGACAAACCAGACATGCAGGGCATTGCTGGAGAAGTAGGGACAAGCTCATAAGTGATGTTCTCCAATGGACCCCGTCATATGGCCGAACAAAAGCAGGATGACCAGCTTGAACCAACGGACAGCAGCTCTGTGAGGATACTGAATGTAGAAGTGCCAGAAGTGATGAACAATTGAGAGGAGTGACGAGAGAAGGCCAGGGATATCCGTGCTGGCGGCACATGATGATATATATAATTTGTCAGTTATCTTATTTTTAAATGAATCAAAATTAACTTTTTTCACACAACAGTTGCAATTATTTCAACATACGTGGTGCATTCAATAAGGTTCGAGACTTTTTTGTACAGGCATCTAAAATTGTCGTAGACTCTTGAAAATTCAGTATGTTATTGCTATACATCTTATGAGGTGACTGACCAATTTTTATGGTTTCAGGTTCAAATGAACAGCTACAAATACCGCTTTTGGAGCATCTTGCATGAATCGAGCATCAGTTTTTGAGTGTCATAAGAGATTCAAGGAAGGCAGGGAGTCTGTGAGGGATGATGAGAGGTGTAGGAGGAGTAAGGGAATCAATACACCAGAGTTGATTGGCCAAAGGGTTAGTCTTAGGCTTAGGCTTACTATGTTGAGGTTTTAATTGAGTTCAGGAAGAGATTCCGTCGGAAGAGGCCAGCGCTCTTCAACTCGGGTCAGTGGCATTTCCACCAGGACAATACACCAGTCCACAACTCCATCCTTGTCACAGACTATTTGACCAAGATGGGCATCAAGACAGCTCCTCAGCCTCCCTGTAGTCCAGACCTTGCTCCCTGTGACTTTTGGTTATTCCCTAAGCCCAGAGGCTGTCATTATGAGACAATTGAGGAGATGAAAGAGGCTGTGACAAAGGTCATTGACACACTCACACAAAAGGACTTCCATGAGGCTTTCCAAAAGTTGTTGGAATGGTAGAACAAGTACATTGCAGCCGGAGGAGATTACATCGAAGGGGACTAGAGTTTCATGTGTGTACTATCAATAAAAGTGCCCATACGAAAAAAAGTCTAGAAACTTATTTAATTATCCTCGTAGTCAAATGGTTTCAATTATTTTTAACTCTGATGATTCATTTGAATATTGCTAATGTTTTTACACACAATTAAGTAGTTTCAAATATTCCTATTTAACCCTAATTATTTTATTGGTAACTATTCATTGATTTGCGTACAGTTAAACAGTTCCAAGTCTTGCTATGAAATACTATCATTCAGTTGATTGTACACAGTTAAATGATTCCAAGTATTGCTTGCCCAATCGGCTGGCGCTGTAGAAAACACTGACTGTTTCTCTGTAAGATTTCCCTAGATATGACACTAAACAATCTGATTGTGAAATTCCGGTAATGCTGGAGCTTTGGGGAATGCGTAGTACCCCTTTATTGTCATCGCCCCCGGGTTCACTCTAGCCCGGAGTAGTAGCACGTAAGAAGGGTCCTATCTATGGGTTAAACAGAATTATACCGTGGTTTCTGAATTTTTCTAACATTTAAACTTAGTGCTTATGCTAAACTGAATTGTTCGAAATGGAACTGTTTTTGACATAGAAACTGTACTTACACTAAACTGAATTGTTTAGCATAGAACTGTTTTGACATTTAACTGAATGTAAATAAAATCTGTACTTATAATAAACTTAATTAGTTGTATCATAACTGTTTGAATAAAATGAATTGCTTGAAATAGAAATGTTTTTGACTATTAAACTGCGTACTCAGGTTAAACTGAATTGCTTGAAATAGAATTGATTCTTTGTATAAAAATGGAATTGGTGCTAAATAACCCATAACTGTTGATATGCCAAACAAACAACCCAAACAACCAAACGTCCACATTTTGCTATGTATCACAAACAATTCATTTAAACATCAGTCATATTTTCATTATGTTAAATGGTCAGAGTTCTATTTCTAACTATTCAATTTAGCTTAAGTCAACTGCTTGCACATATACTTCCACTTGGCCCATAGATAGGATCTAATCAGGTGCTACCACTCAGGATGAGAGTTGGATTGGGAGTAATGGCAATGAAGGTGTGATCCACATTCCCTAAAGCTACGGAAATGGAGCCTCAATATCAGAAAATTTCGTATCATATCCAGGACACGCGTTGATGGGTTTTAGTCCTCTGCTGAAATGCGGTCGGTATATTCAACAGCCTCAGCCGACTGGGGTGGTGTGTGTGGGTTGATATATTAGCTAGAAGTTAAATTGATTGCAAAAAATGGATGTAATCTTCCTAAAACGGGACCTTAGGGAGTTTCTTATGTGGTATAGGTACTCTTGATATTTTTCCAGAAGTGGTTTTTACTATTCATTGGGAATGAAGTGGAATCGATGGAAACAGTTGCTTGGATTTAAATCGACCCGAAGTTATTCGACCATACTGTAACCTCCGTATTAATCAATCAAGAGCCGAATCATGAAAATCGGGAAAATCAATCTGCGCCGAAGAAACGAACAAAGGGTAACATATCTACAAGAGGATCTCAAAAATAATAGAACACTTTTGCAAAATTCTTGGCTTAATTCATGTCCAGCTTGGATTAATCCTCAATGATTCGCTTTTCTTGCTTACCATCTCTCTTTTTCACTCTCTCTCACACATACTATCTCTTTCTCTCACACAAACTCACTCTGTCTCTGTCTCTGTCTCACCATTAATTTTAGTATTACTGTATTATTATTGGGCTCTCATTTTATTTCCCTTTCTCATTCTTTCTGTCTCTGTCATCTCTCTTTCCCCACATTAAGTGAGGGATCACTGTATTATTTTGAGGCAATTATTTTCTTTCTCTTCCTATTTCTTTCTGTCTTTTTCTATCTCTCTCTCTCTCTCTTCATTGAGGAATTGCTGTATTGTTTGGGGGCAATTATTTTATTTCTCTTTCTATTTCTGTTTGTCTCTGTCTTGTTCTCTCTTTCTCTCTCTCTCTCTCTCTCTCTCTCTCTCTCTCTCTCTCTCTCTCTTTTCATTGAGGGATTGCTGTATTATTTTTAGGCAATTATTTTATCTTTCTATTTCTCCCTGTCTCTGTCTTTTTCACTTTTTCTTTCTCTCTCTCTCTCTCTTTCTCTCTCTCTCTCTCTCTCTCTCTCTCTCTCTCTAAAAAACCTAAAAAATAATTATATCCCACAAAAATTTCGACCAATGCAGACTTAGCAGACGATTTTGCAGGTCTTGCAATTACACCTGCCCAAGCCGAATCTTAGTTGTATAGCCTGAAGTAGACCACCAGAGATATTGGCCTCTATGTGAACAATATCAAAACAAATATATAGTGTATTTTAGAAATGATGACGCTCTCCCCAATAAGAAGCAAATCACTACAATTAGTAGACCATTTCTCATACCTCGAGAGCAATATCTCATCTACTGAAAGTCAAGTCAGAATAAGCGTAGCAAATGCATGAACTGAATTGACAGGTTGTCGATCATATGGAAAACTAATAACTCTGATATAAACATACGGGATTTCTTCCAGACTGTCCGTGTTGGTACTACTGTAGTGATGCTTCAACTGAAGTTTAACGAAACATTTGGAGAAACAACTTAATAGGAATAACACAAGAACGCTACAAGCTGTTTTCAGTCATTTCCTGAAGCAGCAACAAACAGGCAAGAAACTATATGGCCACTTATCTCCCATCTAACAAAACATCGAAGTAAGACGTACAAAACATGCTGGCACTAATCAAGAAGTAAAGACAAACCCTCCAAGCGATATTTACTTATGGACTCCTACTTGTGGACTCTTTACTGTTTGCGACCCGACAAAGACATACATCAGATCTGTCTAAACATCCAATGCAGTTTAGAGGACGTGTCAGAAAGAATGAATAATTGGAATGGATACGGGCCCATTGGCCTAGTGAGTAGAGTGTTCGCCGAAGGTCCCGGAGACCATGATTCAATCCCAGGTCGAGTCATACCAAAAACTTTAAAAAGGTGCTTGATACCTCATTGCTTAACACTCAGCGATATAAAGTAGGCATTAAGGGTAAAGTGGAGCAATCGTCTACAACTCGGTGTAGTAGCTATTGAAAAGGGAGCCTTCTGGTCGCCCTCAACTACGGTCGCCAACTTTTACTTAATGATGAAAATGATTATATATATATATATATATATATATATATATATATATATATATATATATATATATCATTCAATCCAGTAAATCCGGAATAGGAAATAATTCCAATCAGGACCAATAAAATATTCAAAAATAGAATATAAAATTTGAATATTCGAGGTAAAGAGTTCAATTCAAATAAAATCCACTGAGCAAATAATTAAAAAAAAGCAATAATCGGTGACATTAAGATAATAAATTTATTTCCATCCTGTTAAAAGCGTTGATATAAATCAATGCTCTAAAAAGATTAACAGGACTTCATGAGATCAAATACGAAATGGAAATAAAATAAATTTTACACATTTACAACCAGACAAAAAAAAACTATTTCTCCTATGTTTTAAAGCTAGCCTAAACCTGCAATTAACAATAAGTAGCCAGAATTATGATAAGTATATATATATGTATGTGTGTGTGTGTGTGTGCAGAAAGTTTGGAATGACAATTCATTTGATGTATCCACAGTGAGCTGATGGAGCATGTGTTTAAGCAGTGACATACGTTTAAAATATTATTCATTGCTGGTAAACGTGCATAACCAATGGTGATAGTTATGGAATAATTTTATTTTTAAAGTGAAAACGTGCTCTATTCAAAGTTATTTTTGTGCTCTTTATATATTGTTGTTGAATATTGACCTTTGACAAAGCCGTCATGTTCCAGCAGTGTATACAGGAAGACAGTGATCCGTGGATGTAAGCAGCTGATATGGTTTGACAGTCGGAAATGGGTCACGAGGGAAATTATTTAAATATACTCGGGCACCCACGTCAGACTGTCGGTTATGGAGATACAGAGTCACGAGAATTACAATCAGCAAGTTCCCAAACGGAGTGGGGGCAATGGTCCACCGCGTACCTGGTCAAGCAGCAGTGCTAGGTAGGGCCCTGAATATGGCACACACACACACTCTCTCTCTCTCTCTCTCTCTCTCTCTCTCTCTCTCTCTCTCTCTCTCTGACAGCAATTTTGACTCTGTCGAGGAATAAAGTGTGATCGCAATATCTTTAAAAAGAAGTGTCAAAGTCATTCATTCCAACATCATGATATACGACATTGTATGCGCCGTGAAAGTAAAAAGGTGCTATTGGGTCCCATGTCTGAAAACAGCCTCAAAAGTAATGAAATTTACTCACAATTTCTGGGTTGGCAACCTAGATTTAAATCAGCAGATTTAAATCAACGTTGTTACTTGAAACAATCAGGGATACTGCTAAAAAAGCTAGGACGAAATCATGAGACACGTCCTTCAATGGAACCTTACATATGGACGTGCCAGTTTTGGTCAACCAGCAGGAACCTATTTACATCAGTTCTATGCGAACACCGGATGTAATGTGGAATACCTTCTGAGAGAGATGGATGATAGGGACAAATCAAGAGCTAGAGAGAGATAGAAAAAAAAAGAGAGAGAGATAGAGAGAAGAAAATCTGCACTGTCAACGCATCTTGGTGGTGATGATACAATCTAAATAGATAATCCGTTACCATGCATAAATGCAAAAATACGCACCCACACACCAAGACACCCACAAAGAAATCTATCTTTTCAACACACACACACACACACACATATATATATATATATATATATGTGTGTGTGTGTGTGTGTATGTGTGTGTGTGTGTGTGTGTGTGCAAGCCAAATGATGAAGAAGTTTATAAGGAACCAACAATAAAATCTGCTAAATTTATATCCTACATAAGATTAGGTTATCAACACAACCGATTTTTTACCCTCCAAATAGTGTTTGTCAAATCCCTCTGCTACCAGCAGGATGAGATATAATTGATTGATTGATTGGTTGATTTTAACGGTACGTCAAATCGACTAGGTCTATTTTATGCTTAGAGGTTTTAGAATCGCGTTCATTGTACGTTAATATTCAAATATTTCATGTAGTTTTTCGGAAGACGTTTTTTTTTTTTTGACACACAACTATTGATATCAAGTATCCCTATTTAACAGAAAAAATTGTACGTACAGTTGTATAATTTCAACAATTACAATTTTCTAATAATATTTTCCTCCAAGTAAGAGAAATATGACATACCGGAATCTGCTGGAGAAGTAAGGAAAAGCTCATAAGTGACGTTCTATTTTATTTCCCTTTCTCTTTCTCTCCGTCTCTGTCATGTTATCTCTCAGTCCCTACATTAAGTGTGGGATTACTGTAATATTTTGAGGCAACTATTTTGTTTCTCTTCCAATTTCTGTCTGTCTGTCTCTTTTTTTCTTTCTTTCTTTCTTTCTCTATTTTTATTGAAGGATTGCTGTATTGTTTTGGGGCAATTATTTTAATCTCTTCCTATTACTCTCTGTCTCTGTCTTGTTCTCTCTCTCTCTCTCTCTCTTTCTCTCTCTCTTTCTCTTCACTGAGGGATTATTGTATTATTTTGGGCAATAATTTTCTTTCTTTTTCTATTTCTCTCTCTCTCTCTCTCTCTCTCTCTCTTCATTGAGTGATTAATGTATTATTTTGGGCAATAATTTCCTTTCTTTTCCTATTTCTCTCTCTCTCTCTCTCTCTTTTTTCATTGAGGGATTGCTGTATTGTTTTTGGGCAATTATTTTATTTCTCTTCCTATTTCTTTCTGTCTCTGTCTTGTTCCCCTCTCGCTCTCTTTCTTTCTCTCTCTCTCTCTCTCTCTCTATGTCTCTCTCTCTCTCTCTCTTTTCATTGATGTATTGTTGCATTGTTTTGGGGCAATTATTTTATTTCTCTTTTTATTTCTCTCTGCCTCTGTCTTTTTCCCTGCTTCTTTCTTTCTCTCTCTAAAAACCCCTTCACATAGTTGTGTTGACCGACAAGCAAGAACGTACATACAACAGCTCAGGGCGGGCATAGGGAGTAGTTTAGATGACCTGTTGGGAATGATGGGTGGTAGGAACGACTGGATAGAGTAAGTGTCTGAGAACTCGTGCAAACAGCCCGACTTGACGATGATAACAATGATAAAAATTGTCATATATCATATTGTTTCAACTAACAATTCATATTTAGTAAAAAAAAATGTTTGCATACGTGTATGGTTTCAAGTGATTAATGATAAACCTTAGTTAACTATTTGTTATGGTGGCCTATCTACATGATAATGAACTCTTCGTCCTTCAAGAATACTAACCCTATTTACTCTCAGAGAGACTTCCTCCTAGCAGTCGAACCTGACAGTTTTCAAGCGGACACTTCTACCTGCTATACTAACAACCTTTTTTTTTTTGTATATATTTTTTGTTCTTCAATACATTTGTTCTATCTAATTGCTCTTCTTCTGTGTCTTTCTCTGGCTCCGAACAGACCACAACACTATTATAACTATTCTTTATACCAATAAAGTACAGTAATATGGTATCAAGTATTTCTATCTAATACAAAAAATTTTCAATCAAACCTTGGTGTAATAGCAATGGAGTAATACACCCCTCTATCAAAATCTCCAAAGCCAGAGTATCAACATTAAATTGAGCTTAGCGTCAGACCCAGGACGCCCGTTTTAGGGGCTCTTGCTCTTCAGCAAAAGAAAGCAGTCAGATGAGACACAAGGTAAATTTTTTGTCGGATCTCCAATGGCTGGATAGCTGGTTGTAGTCAGTGCGAAAATTTCCTACTTTTGTAGACATACATTAGACACCTTTTCTCTTTTGAGAGGGGCAGGTGCTGTCTGTGATGACGACCCCATAAAATCAAGTCCGACAAAGGGAGCTAACTTCCGATTTCAAATAAACTTCTGAGAAGCCTGCTATTTAACTTTGTTAAATTGTAGCCATTTTTCATTATATATATTTACCAACCTCTCCGCTCGGGCAGGATATGACACTAGGTCAATTTTTAAGCGGAGTTTAACAGGTTTGAATTCAGAGTTTTCCTTCTCCTAGACTAGTTGCCTCACCAAGGCTGAAGAACCTGGTCTGCCCTACTATTTACCCATAGCTGGAGGGAGAATAATTGGATTCATATCTTTCCCTAGGGTATTAGTGCTATGTGAAATACAATCAGTCTCGTCCAGGATTTAAACTTTGAATTTTTCCTTATAGGATTTGCTAGATTTTCATCGCTAATACAAAAAGACAAAATAAGAAAAAAGAAAAAAGAAAATGAATTATCAGAAAAAAGATTGTTTAAGAATGTATTTTGAATATTAATCAGCAAATAATAAATAAATCATTTGGTGGAGTCTTTATTTGTACAAGAAAGAAGCACTGACCTCTTCATAGATAAAAGTACTAATATCATCATGGACTGCTATTATAATCAAATGAAAGTGTAAGTTGTGATGGTCACCGGGTCATCAGCACTTACTTTCCAATCACGCTTTTATATTCACTTACTGACTAAAACCATTTCAAAAGGGTATTACTCTCATCTCCCTCTTGTTATGGTTTAAATGGCTCCACTACTGATCTTCAACTGGAACAGATTTGGTATGAATAACCCAAGAAGCTTGATATGACATTAAACAAAAAAAAAAACAAAAAAAACAGACCTTCCAGGGGATCAAGAAACATTAAATCTTAAAGTTGTAAATTGAGTGATTGTTGTCATATAGTAGGTATCATACAATAACTGATATTTGTAAAACAGCATTGCTTCCATCAAAGCCTTCATCCGATGATCACTCTGTGTTCAGGCATGGTTTCGGGGCCGAAGCATCATTACCACTAGCCCAGAGCGCCCGAGCGGTATCTCACGAAACCGCCAGACTTTGTCAGATTGTTGTCACTCTATGGGATTGCCATATCAACGATGATGCAGTTAGAGCCTTATCTTGGATCTTTTCCATGTATTTCGTCTTAACTGATGGAAGAAGTCCAAGATTAGTCAAGAAAACGGAGGCTGAGTTGTCAATGAAACCTCTGCATCCGACTTCGATAGGAAATATATATATATATATATATATATATAATTTTATTAAAAAATTACGGACAAGGATTTCACAAATGGGTTTTTAATGAGATTTCTTTTTGCCGAATGACATGACGCAACTGTAGTTGTCGACAATTTAAAAACTGCTCCTAATCTCTTTTAGTGTAATATGAGTGCGTGCCCTTTCGACCATTTTCAGTCATTAGGTACTTCACTCTTGGAGAGTGTTCGACTTGTTTTGTGTTCAAGAATTTTTTGAGACACAGGACAAATGTTCTGTTGCACCAAAGGCGATGGAAATTATGTCACCGTTATCCGTCTGTTCAGAAACACACCTTAAACTGTATACTTTTCAAGAATCTAAACCCTTATCATATTCTTAGTTTTTAACAGGGGGTTTTATTGACTAAGTTGGAGCTTCTTAATTTTTATTTTCATTTCTGACTTTTCACCGGGAAAGTACACAAGAAGTTGTAATGAAAGCGGTAATAAGACATTTCCGGTTGCATGAAGACTTTTTCTTCCCCTGCTGTTTTTCAAATGATTTCATTAGTTATTCGGTGATAAAAACTGCTGGCTGATCGTAATTCTGTTTGTCCTTAAGGTGTGTCGTATCCAGTTGTGCATTCTCCATCGACAAATGATGTCAATTTTAATTCAATAAGAATACGTGATTCGTTTGGCTCTATTTCCACTAGTAATTGCGTGACATTCTAGTTTGTTTCGTAACTTTTCTTTTGCTTATACTTTATTATTCATGCAAATCAATATATATGTCCACACCTATCCCTATATTTTAGTCTTTTCGATACATTTATCAGTCTATCTGTCTATTGCAATCTTTTTACATTTATCTCAGTCATTAATTTAACAACCCACATAAGTCTGCGAACAACTACCAATCCTACATGTTACTAAATACAGAAGACCAATATATCCTTTGAAACCTCCGGAGTGGAATCGTTCTAAGGTCGAATATTAAAAACATATCTGTCCCTCGTATCAAACAGCATGTGATCATTCAGAAGTTGAATATAGAAGAAATATCTATCCTTTATTACTTACAGAATGGAACCGTTCTTAGGTCGAATATTAAAGATATATATTTCCCTAGTATTAAACAGCAAGTAATAATTCAGAGGTTGAATATTGAATATATATCTCCCTTATCATATTTACCAACCCCTCCGATCGGGTAGGATATGACACTAGGTCAATTTTTAAGCGGAGTTTAACAGGTTTGAATTCAGAGTATTCCTTCTCCTAGACTAGTTGTCTCACCAAGGCTGAAGAACCAAGTCTGCCCTACTATTTACCCATAGCTGGAAGGAGAATAATTGGATTCATACCTTTCCCAAGGATATTAGTGCTATGTGAAATGCAATGAGTCTCGTCCGGGATTTGAACTCGAGTAACCGTGTCCATTTCCTACGACGATAACCATTACACCACTGGCACCTTATTGTCTCCCTTATTACTTACAGAATGGAATCGTTCTTAGATCGAATATTATAGATATATATATCCCTAGTATCAAACAGCATGTAATCGTTCAGAGGTTGAATACTGAAGACATATCTACCAACAGAAAGGAATCGTTCATAGGTCTAGTTCTGAAGGCCTGTTACCAACGGAATGAAATCGTTCGCCAATCGAATATTAAAGACCTTCATGTTTCTTCTTACCACCAGTATGGAATTGTTCTCTGGTTGAATTTAAAATACCTATGTGTCCCTTGTTACCTAGAGTATGGACTCGTTCACAGCTCGAATTTCATACCTGTCTATTTTCAACAAACATATGTACTATTTTATAAGTCCAATACTAAAGTCTTATGCGTCCACTGTTTGCAAATGTTTGTAGTTGTTAATTGGAAGAATATTAAAGAGTAGTATCTAATCTTAACTACATTTAACTGATTAATATGTGGAATATTGAAGATCTTGGCTTCACTTTTTCATTAACCGATGTACTCGTTCATTTATATATATATATATATATATATATAGAGAGAGAGAGAGAGAGAAAGAAAGAGAAAGAGAGAACGCGCGCGTGTGTGTGTGTATGGATATTGATAGAATTAGATTCATATATTCATATAAAAGTAAAAATTGAAGTTGACGACCGTAGTCGAAAGCAACCAGAAGGCTTCCTTTTCAATAGCTACTACACCGAGGTGTAGGGGAGGGCGCTACTCCTTACCCAGTATTGCTCCACTTTATCTTTGGTACCTACCTTATATTTCTGAGTGTTAAGCAAAGAGGTATCAATTACCATTTTAAAAGTCTTTGGTATGACGCGACCTGGGATTGAACCTAGGTCTCCTGGACTATTGGAAAACACTCTACCCACAAGGACAATGAATTCAAATTAAGAATATTAGTAATTTCCTCTTCTTGTGATCATTTGTCGTTCATTTTTCTCTTGAAGATTTCGGAATTGAACTGCTTGTGTATTAGTTCTGTCAGCCATTGAACAAATATTGTAAGAATGAAACAATTAACTCGTAACAGAGTTAGCGGTTTCAAAGTCACGATGAAAAGTGCCCTAAATATTGTCCGCATTTTTTTTTTTTTTTTTGCTGCTAACTTGGGCTTAAGTGATAAATACTCTGAGAAAGTAAATCTAATTGAAACGTGAAAAAGAAGCGTTGTTCGTTCAGAAGTGAGAATCTAATGTTAAATTGCCAAGTGAGACTTCCAGTCGCTTGATATCGGACAATACCCAAAAGCGGTTGAATATTCTTCCTATATATCTTCCGACTATAGTGTTGCTTCCCATCAAAGCTTGGCCTTTATTGTGAGACTTCAAATCATCAGTGGAACGAGAGGAAAGGTCCCCTAGTTTTTCTCTCTTGAGCTTAAAAGCTCCCATAAAAGAGGGAAGTATTGGGTATGATATTGAACTGCATCTGATGGTTAAGCTGCGTTTCTTGTAATGTAGGGATTACCCCATCACTACCATTATGGCTGACCCAGTCGGCTAATACGGTAGAATACAATGACTGCATCTCTGCAGAGGGATGTGACATCCCCAACGAGTGTCCTGGATTCAACATTAAGCAAACTGATTGTGAAGCTTCAGCAATGCTGGAACTTTGGAAAACGCGGAGTACCCCTTTATTGGCATCTCTCCTTGGTCCACTCTGGCCTGGTGAGGTAGCACCAGATAGATTCCTATCTATAGAGCAAATAGCACTGTTTAACATTTAATCTGTGTACTTATGCTAAACTGAATTGTTTGAAATAGAACTGGTTGATAATTTAACTGTGTGTAAACAAAAAAGTAATTTTTAATTTAAATGTTTTTGTTAAATAGTAATACTTGAAAACATTTAACTGCGCGCAAACAAATAATTAATTGTCTATAGAATTAATCGTATTGATGAGAAATAAGTGAAACCATTTAACTGTGAGCAAAAATGAGCTAAGGCTCATTGCAAATATTGCCTAGAAAATGTGTATAGCCATCTTATATTCAAATATTTATAAAGATGATTTGCCATTAAATAGTTGATATGTCATAAAAAATTACCAAAAGAAATTATAGATATTTGATATATATATATATATATATATATATATATATAGATATATATAAAGAGGATTTGGCTTTTATAACTAACAATAGGGTATATGCCATGAAACACAACCAAACCTAGTCCTATATATTTAATGTATTTGTATAAAGAATTCACATTAAATAACGTACAACGGTTGATATGCCATAAAACCCAAACCGTCAAAATTATATATATATATATATATATATATGAAGATGATCTAGTATTGAATAACCAACAATTGTTGATATACCATAAAACCTAAGCAAACAAATCATATGTATTTAATATATGTGTGTAAAGAGTATCTGTAATTAAATAACCTACAATGGTTTATATGCCATAAAACCCAACCTAACCAAATCATATATATTGAATTGAATTGCGAGGCATACTCCTCTTTTGAGGGTGTGTCCACCGATCACCGAATAGTCACGGCGAAAATACGGTTAAGCCTACGAAAAAACGCCAAACGAACAGCGACCACCAAACACTATGACTGGGCCCTATTGAACAACAAAGATATAAGAGATAAATACGTATTAGAATTAAGAAACAGATTCGAAACACTACAAGAAAAGACGGAAAAAAGTACACCAAACGACGAATATGAAAATTTCGTCAATGCACACCTCAAGGCAGCAGCAAAATACATTCCAACAAAAATTAAAACTAAATATAGAGTCTCATGGGAAACTTTAGCGGTGAGAGAAAAACGTGCACTAGTGAAAACAGATTCCAAAAACTATCGAAAAAACCCAACAAACACAAATGCCTTAAAACTAAAAACGGCACAATATCAATTAGCAGGCATATATATAAAGGAACAGACAGAATACACCCAAAATCAGATAGATAAGATTAGAGACTCGATGGAAGATAGACAATCTAGAATAGCCTGGCAAACAATAAACGAAGTGAGCAGAAGGAAGAACACAGCCAAAGCAAAACTTAAAGCAGCAAACCAACAAGAAAGAATAAAACTGTGGAAACAGCACTTCGAAAACTTACTTGGAAACCCACCAAAAATAACGCATGAACCAATCACCAGAATAATTAGCAAACAATTAGACATTAAACTAGGACCGTTCACACAAGAAGAACTCGACTCGGTTCTCAGAAAAATTAAAAATAGGAAAGCTGCAGGGCTGGACGAAATTCCCCCGGAAGTATGGAAGACCAGACAATTCGACGACATACTGCTCCGACACTGCAACGCAGTATACAATCAAAATCCGATAGATAGATGGATGAAGGGATGCATACTCCCCTTCCCTAAAAAGGGGGACCTCGGATTAGCCAAAAACTACCGAGGCATAACACTTACATCCATAGCTGCCAAAATCTACAATGCCCTACTACGAAACCGAATAGAACCCAAAATCGACAACATACTTAGAAAAAACCAAAATGGCTTCCGAAGAAATAGATCCACGACCTCACAAATATTAACCATCCGCAGAATCCTTGAAGGTGTACGGGCAAAGAACCTACAAGCGACATTAATATTTGTCGACTTTACCAAGGCTTTCGACTCCATTCACAGAGGAAAGATGGAACAAATCCTACTAGCGTACGGCATACCTAAAGAAACCGTAGCGGCAATAACGATTCTCTATAGAAACACTAAAGTAAAAGTACGATCACCGGATGGAGACACAGAATACTTTGACATTGTAGCAGGAGTACTACAAGGGGACACGCTGGCCCCGTACCTCTTTATCATTTGTCTAGACTACGTACTTAGAACATCGATTGACAAAATCAAAGAGAATGGCTTCGAACTGACGAAGAAAAGAAGCAGAAGATACCCCGCAGCAACAATTACCGACGCCGACTACGCCGATGACATAGCGATACTGGCAAATACACCTGACCAAACCGAAACACTTCTGCATAGTTTGGAACGAGTAGCAGCAAGCATAGGCCTCTATGTTAATGCAAACAAAATGGAATATATGTGCTATAACCAAACGGGGGACATCTCCACTCTAGAAGAACCCCACTTAAACTAGTAGACAAATTCACGTACCTAGGAAGCAGCGTCGAATCAACCGAAAAGGACATCGAAACGAGGTTAACGAAAGCATGGAAAGCTATTAATAGGCTATCGATTATATGGAAATCAGACCTAACCGATAAAATGAAACGCAGTTTCTTCCAGGCAGCGGTCACATCGATACTGCTATATGGATGCACTACATGGACGCTAACAAAACGGATGGAGAAGAAGCTAGATGGCAATTACACAAGAATGCTGCGTGCAATCCTGAACAAGTCCTGGCAGCAACACCTCACAAGACACCAACTGTACGGCCACCTACCCCCTATCACGAAAACTATTCAAGTTAGACGAACCAGACATGCAGGACACTGCTGGAGAAGCAGAGATGAACTCATAAGAGATGTAATCTTATGGATCCCCACACATGGCCGCGCAAAAGCAGGACGACCAGCTCGAACGTACATTCAGCAGCTATGTGAGGATACAGGATGTTGTCCTGAAGACCTACCTAGGGCGATGAACGAGAGGGAGGAGTGGCGAGAGAGGGTCAGGGATATCCGTGCTACCAGCGCGATATGATGATGATGATATGTAGAAACAAGGTTTGATTGTAAATAACCTATATTGGTTGATATGCCATAAAAACTAACCAAACGAAACCATTACCATTACCCCAAAGGTCAACATGAACCAAAGTATAAATGCCTCTTATGACAAAAATTTGGATGTGCCCGTGGTGTAAAAGTTATCGTCGTTGGAAATGAGCACGGCGACACGAGCTCAAATCCTGGACGAGACTCATTGCATTTCACATAGCACTAAAAGCCTTGGGAAAGGTATGAATCCAATTATTCTCCCTCCAGCTATGGGTAAATAGTAGGTTCTTCAGCCTTGGTGATGCAACTAGTCTAGGAGAAGGAAAACTCTGAATTCAAACCTGTTAAACTCCGCTTAAAATATTGACCTTGTGTCATATCCTGCCCGAGCGGAGGTGGTTGGGTAAATATGGTTATGAGAAAAATTGATCTGCTTAAACATTATTTCTATTTGCTTAAACCATGTCCCTGTATTCCAGTGTGACTAGGGACTTAATATACGAGAATCTTTTTTGAGTTGGATTACAACAAAAGAGATAACAGAAATATTTACTTGAAATCATGAACTGTTTTAGTATTAAATAGAAAAAGCGGAAAACATGCAACAATTAGTAAGCTATTTGTACTGTAAAGGAATACGTGATATCATATAATTGGGAATAAAAATACAAAGAAAAAAAAAAAAATATATATATATATATATATATATGTATATATATATATATATATATATATCAGAGAAACTACTGCAGAAAAATATGAATATGAACTTACAATGAACACGATTCCCTAACCTCTATGTATGAAATAACCCTGGGTGATTTGATATGCTTTTAGGATTAATATATTTATCAATCTAGTCATGTTTAATACAGTAGTTAGAACCACCTCTATATGTTTTCGATTTCAACGTTTATCTGCAACTCTGATATCTCACTGGAAAATGTTAATATAAACAAATAAAAAAACAGCGTGTTTACTAAACATTTGTTTTAGTTTCGGTCGTCAAGTATTTCCTGACAAGACACCGACCATAATTACGAAAAAAAAGCCCATTATTAAGCCGATGTCGAAATGAGTGGATTTCTCCGTGGGACCTCGTTTTCTATTTTACAGGAAATAAGAGTGGCAGGCAGAGAAAACGTTGTCAATTTGAAAAAATAAAATCTTAGCCATTTCTTATAAGAGGAATATTCGGCGAATTCAGTTTGGGGTGCATTTCGAGCTTTGGTAACATCATTAGGTATTATTTATTATCAAATTTTATTTGGTTTTATTATTAGATATTATTCGGTATTATTTGATTTCATTTATTACCAAACTTTACGGAAATTGAAATTAATCACACACACACACACACACACACACACACACACACACACACATATATATATATATATATATATATATATATATATATATATATTTAAAAAAAAGCAATTTTAGACCAAAATTTTATTCCTGAATAAATGAATTTTGACAGCATTTTAATCAGTCAAAATACGATCTATGAATATTTATGCATTAGTTTTTTCTTATGTCAGTAAGATAAAATTCGAACAGTTTTGATGCGAAGAAATCTTTGAAATGCACATTCTTCTTCTCTTTTAAAACAGAATGTTTTGGGCTCAAAATGTCTCACGATCCTTTAAAAAATTGCAGTTGGTCAATGAGAGATCAGGCGATCATGGTGGATATAGTAAAGTCTCATCTTTTCTAGTCAATGAACTTCTGCAGTGTCATCCAGGCAACATATGGCCTAGAATATTATGAAGCAAAATTATATCTTGTCAATTAACCAGAGCCAGTAACATTTTATCAAGCAGCTGATACTTGGGTTAGATTCCAGAAAGCTGTAACGAACAACGCCAATGGCAGATTATTAGATAAATGTGATCTTCTGTTCCTACAATTTCTGGTATGGAAAGTGTTTAGGCACTTTATCCTTATGAAGCCATTGAGCCGATCGTTTACAATTAATATCAAGGATCCATTTTTCGTCACAAATCATTATTCACTCAAAAATGGGATCATTATACTTCCTCAGAAACGGCACTTAACACACTTTAAACCAACATGCTTTTTGACATTCTCTTAGTTCATGTGGAACCCATTTATCGAGTTTCTTTACCAACTTAATTTTCTTTAGATAATCCAATATTGTCAAAATGCTGACACCAATTGCTTGAGATATTTCTCTGACACTTTGACACCGGTGTTGTTCAACAAGTGTTTTCAGGTATGAGTTGTCAGTTGCGGATAAACGTTCTCTGCCCTCTTAAACTTCAAGATTCCAATCCCCACACCGGATGTTCTGAAACCAACAGATCACAAATTGATCCTTCACCCGATGCTCCTCTGATATTGGCAGCTGTTTCAGAGACATTATCACCAGGTTTGAAGTCATACAAAAAAATAAATAAAACAAAGTCATCATTTCTTTTTTTCAGGATCAAGATTTGTGGCATATAATTTTTAAAATCAGATTATGAAAGAGGATATTTCAATCATTAGGACTGCGATTATTTTGTGCGGCTACTATTAAGAATTTTTTTAAAATTAGTTAAATAAAAGTTCCTAAAATATTAGATTCTAGTTTGGTTTTATTTGGTTCGGTTAAGAGACATTTTTTGTACAGGCATCTAAATTGTCGTAGACTCTTGAAAAGTCAGTATGTAATTGCTATACATCTTATGAGATGACTGACCAATTTCTAGGATTTCAGGTTCAAATGAACAGCTGCAGCAACAATTGGAATACACCCTATTAAAGCTTGATTGTTACAGCTGGAGAATTTCAAAAATGCAATCTGGACGTGAGGAAGAACGATATGCAATAAAATTATGTTTTAAACTTGTTGCCACAGAAACCTATGGAATGCTTCAGACTGCTTTTCGACCATCTTGCATGAATCAAGCATCAGTTTTTGAGTGGCATAAGAGATTCAAGGAAGGCAGGCAGTCTGCGAGGGATGATGAGATATGTGGGAGGAGTAAGAAAGTCAATACTCCAGAGTTGATTGGCCAAAGGGTTAGGGTTAGGGTTAAGGTTAGTGTTACTATGTTGAGTTTTTAAGGGAGTTCAGGAAGAGGTTCCTAGGGAAGAGGCCCGCACTCTTCAACTCGGGTCAGTGGCATTTCCACCAGGACAATGCACCAGTCCACAACTCCATCCTTGTCACAGACTATTTGACCAAGATGCGCACTAAGACAGTACCTCATCTTCCCTATAGTCCAGACCTTGCTCTCTGTGACTTTTGCTTATTTCCTAAACTCAGAGGCTGTCGTTATGAGACAATTGAGGAGATGAAAGAGGCTGTGGCGAAGTTCATTGACACGCTCACACATGAGGACTTCCCTGGGGCCTTCCAGTCGTAGTTAGAACGATAGAACAAGTGCATTGCTGCCGGAGAAGATTACTTCGAAGGAGACAAGAGTTTCATGTGTTTCCTATCAATAAAAGTACCCATACGAAAAATGCCTAGAAACTTATTTAATGATCTCGTAGCATATCAGCCCTTGTAAATCCTTTATATATATATTTGATATAAAATTCCTAAACATATTTTGAAGATATCGTTTTTAACAACCCTTAGCTCGTTTATTTTGCATACACTTTATTAGTTTCACTTAATTTGAAACAATTCTGTACGCTCGTTTGTTTACATACAGTTAGACACTGGCTTAAATAGTTTTGTTTACACGCACGTAAATATAAAAACTGTTCTATTTTAAAAAATTAGTTTAGCTTAAGTAATTTAAAAAAAAAGAACTGTTTGATTGTTTAAGAGTGAGTAAACAATCGAACGATTCTATTTTAAACAATTTAGTTTAGCATGTCAAGAAAATTAATTGTTCCAAGTATTGCTATGTATCATTCGCAATTTACTTAAAACTTCAGTCATTTGTTTACTCAAAGTTAGATGATCAAAGCGTTCTATTTCAAGCAGTTCAGTTTAGCTTAAGTACTGTTTTTTGTTCATAAACATTTAAGCGTCAAAAATAGGTAATTTCAAACAATTCCGTTCAGCGTAATTACAGTTTGATTCTATTTGGACCATAGATAGGACCCTTTAAGATGCTACCAATCCAGGCCAGATTAAACATATCTTATGGGACACATCTAGGACACTCTTTAGGGAGTCTTACCCCTCAGCAGAGGCAATCGGTGTATTCTACTGCACCTGCCAACTAGACCAACTAGATTCTAGTCATATAAAAGATTTTAGAACATGATTTATACAGTTTATGCTAAAATTGAGCAGTGTTTTCATAACAACCTCTAATATATATATATATATATATATATATATATATATATATATATATATATATATATGAAAAATTCAAACAAGGAAAGTCTGCATAAAATCGTACTCGATATTATTGCAGTAGAGCAGGTGTAAAAGGAGGTGCCCGTGGTGTAATGGTTATTGTCGTAGGAAATGGACACGGAGACTCGAGTTCAAATCCTGGACGACTCTGATTGCATTTCACATAGCACTAATACCCTTGGGAAAGGTATGAATCCAATTATTCTCCCTCCAGCTATGGGTAAATAGTAGGACAGACTAGGTTCTTCAGGTTCATGAGGCAACTAGTCTAGAAGAAGGAAAACTCTGAATTCAAACCTGTTAAACTCTGCATAAAAAAATTGACCTAGTGTCATATCCTACCCGAACGGAGGTGTTGGGTAAATAGGGTAAAAGCATTAAAAATCTTTCAACAAGAACTCCATTACATGAAGTTTTTTATGGTGTGCACAATTATCAGACAGAAATGCATGATAAGTCGCTAAGCAACCGGATTTATTTTGCAAGCGGCTTTTTTTATTCTGTTTGGTTTGCTTTTATAACATATCAACCGTTGAAGGTTATCTAATACCAAATCCGGTTTATGCCTATACATTAGATATATATATTTCTTGTAAAGATAAGTCAAAAAAAGTTAAATAGTTCCAAGTAGTGCTATGTATCACTACCAATTTAATTAGGCATCTGTCATTTGTTTACTTCCGTTCAAATGATAAAACACTTCTATTTTATACAATTCAGTTTAGCATAAATCATTTGTTGGCATTCACTTTAAATGTCAAACAGTATTGTTTGATCCGTAGATAGGAACCTTTCACGTGTCGCAACTCCGAGCAAATTGGACCAGGAAGCAATGGAAATGTAGAAGTACTCCGCATTCCCCAAAGCTCAAGCAATCCTGAAGCCTCACCATCAGATTGTTTAGGGTCATATCCAAGACACTCATGGGGTGTTCTTACTCGTCTGCCGAGATGCAGTTGATGTATTTTGCGGCCCCTATCACATGGACTGACACTTGTTGAGAAGGAAATACATATTTTTTCTTTAAATGCCGTTAATCAACAAATATGAGAGGGCATTTATGATTCCTTTCTATAAACTGTTCATTTTAAAAAATAAATCTCTTAAATGAAAGACTATCAGTCAAATCCAAACGAAAATCAAAACTGAAAAGAAATAAAAAGAAAAGAAGAAATAAAAAGAAAAGAAAAGAAAAACAATGAAAATATAGAGAAAACCAAAAGATCAAATGACCTGGTCAACTGGGGCAGTAGAATACACCGACTGTATCTCTGTAGAGAGGAAAGACTTCCCCAACCAATGTCCTGTGGCTGAATCAGCTGGGGCTCTAGAATACGCCGATTGCATCTCTGCAGAAGGGTAAAATTCCCCCAACCAGTGTCCTGTGGATCAGTTGGTTGGGGCCGGTAGAATATACTGACAGCATCTCTGCAGAGTGGTAAGACTATCCCAACGGGTGTCCTGAATACGACAGAACACAACCTGATGGTGAGGCTTCATTAATGCTAGAGTTTTAGGGAATGCAGAGTACCCCTTCATTGCCATTGTTCTAAAGTCCATTATAAACCGTAATTGTAACTCCAGATAGGGTCCTATCTATGGATCCAATAGAAATTTGACATTTTAACTGTGTACTCAGGATAAACTGAATTGCTCGAAAAAGAACTCTTTGATCATTTAACTATGTGCTAACAAGTAAATGATATTTTATTGAATTATTTTGATACACGGCAATACTTGTTACTCTGTAGCTTTGCTAACATGCTAAACTGAATTGTTTGATATACAATTGTTTATAGAGTTAACTATGAGCGAACACCAAATGTATTTAAACTAATGACTAACTGTATATAAGCAAGAAACTGTGTACATATGCTAAATTGAAATGTTTGAAGTAGAAGTGTTTGATTATTTAACTATATATTTGAATTTGATACAAATAGGTAAAACTGATTAATTGTGTAAAAACATTACCCCAGGGTCATATATTTAATGTTTAATATTTAATATATATGAATAAAAAGGATTTTCCCTTAAATCACCTACAATGGTTGATATGCCATTAAATCTAATCAAACCAATTCATATATATTTAATATATATGTATAAAGATGATTTTCCCTTAAATCACCTACAATGGTTGATATGCTATTAGACCCAATCAAACCAAATCATATATATTTAATATATATGTGTAAAGAGGATTTGGTATTAAATAATTTGTAATGGCTGACATGCCATAAAACCAAACCAAAAGATTAAAGCAATAAAACGTTGCAAAAAAAGCTCTTCAAATTGATATGTGCAAATCAAAAATCCCATATACAGATCTAAAACCAACCATAAAGAAATTTATATCAGACAAATGGCAGAAATCATGGGACAATCAGACCCAAAACAAACTCCATGAAATACAAGAAGCTATCGGAGAGTGGCCAACAGGCTACAGAAGTATCAGAAGAGAAGAAGTAATACTTGCTAGATTGCGTATTGGGCACACCCACATTACTCATTCACACCTGTTAAAAGGGGAGGATGCCCCAGTGTGCCCATCATGCTAAGTACAACTCACAACCAAACATATCCTTCTAAATTGTAACAACCTTAAACATATCCGTACTAAGTACTATCAAGCAAGAAACCTGAGGGTCATCTTTAAGAATACAAACCCTGAAAACATTTTTAATTTTCTAAAAAAAAGCAACTTTTTCAGCAAGATATAACCAAACATCTCTATAGAACCGCTATTTTAATGAATGAAATTAAAAATAACCTTTTTAGCATTAAATGACCCACAGGGGTTGATATGCCGTTAAACAAAACTCAAACTCAAACTCAAAACGTTGATTTTAAAGAAGTATGCACAGAAAAAATCAGTCCAATAAATGATAGAAGTTGAAAATTTAATGCTAGAATCATCTCTTTAGAATTCTATCAAAATACAGTCAGAAATGCACAATGTAAACATGGCAGCTATATAAACAAAGTTGGCAATTATTTGATATAATTATATCAAAATAATCGTATTGCGAAATAAAAACTCAAAAATTAATTTCAAACCCATAATTGATATACAAAGGAACCAAATGAAGAATGCTGACAAAGAAAGAAAGAAAGAAAGAAAGAAAGAAAGCCCATGCAAAAATAAAGAAACGAAGAAAGAAAAAAGTTTTTAAAAATAAATGAAATAGAAATGAATAAAAATTAAAAAGAAAGAAAAGGAAAAGGAAAGAAAACAAAAAGGAAGCAAATAACGAAAGAGAGATATAACGACAAGAAAGAATTTCAAAGAGGACGAAAATTTGGAACGAAAAAGAAAAAGGAAAAAGGGAGAAAAGCAAAAAGAAAGCAAATAAAGAAAGAGAGATATAAAGACAAAAAACCAAAATGAAGAGAGAGAAAAAAAAAAAAAAAAGCATTGAAAAAGAACATTTTAAAAAGAAAAGAAAAAGAAAACAAACAAAGAAAGAGAGATATAAAGACAAGATACAAAAATAAAGAGGACGAAAAGAACGGAAGGAAAAAGAAACCGGAAAGAAAAGGAACAGAAAAAGAAAAAAAAAATCGAGAGAAAAAAGTCTGAATATTGAAAAAAGACAAAATAAACAAAAACACAAAATAGAGAATGAAGTATGAAAGCTTAATGTAAAATAATAAGAAGAAAGAAACCTGAAATAAAAGAATAATTTATAAACAAAAAAATCAGATGAAGACAATATAATGAGAGATATAGAAAACGAAGAGAATCAAATTTAGAAGAATGAGGTACAAAAAAAAGAAAGAAAGAAAGAAAGAAAGAAAGAAAGAAAGAAAGATTTATTCTTTTTAGAAAGAATAAAAAAAAACAATCGCGCAAAAACGTTAAAAAAGAAAGAAAGAAAGAAAGAAAGAAAGAAAGAAAGAAAGAAAAAAGAAAGAAAGAAAGAAAGAAAGATTTATTCTTTTTAGAAAGAATAAAAAAAAAACAATCGAGCAAAAACGTTAAAAAAGAAAGAAAGAAAGAAAGAAAGAAAGAAAGAAAGAAAGAAAAAAGAAAGAAAGAAAGAAAGATTTATTCTTTTTAGAAAGAATAAAAAAAAACAATCGAGCAAAAACGTTAAAAAAGAAAGAAAGAAAGAAAGAAAAAAAGAAAAAAGAAAGAAAGAAAGAAAGATTTATTCTTTTTAGAAAGAATAAAAAAAAACAATCGAGCAAAAACGTTAAAAAAGAAAGAAAGAAAGAAAGAAAGAAAGATTTATTCTTAAAAAAAAAAAGAAAAAAGAAAAAACAATCGAGCAAGAACGTTAAGAAAGAAAGAAAGAAAGAAAGATTTATTCTTTTTAAAAAGAATAAAAAAAAAACAATCGAGCAAAAACGTTAAAAAAGAAAGAAAGAAAGAAAGAAAGAAAAAAGAAAGAAAGAAAGAAAGAAAGAAAGATTTATTCTTTTTAAAAAAAATAAAAAAACAATCGAGCAAAAACGTTAAGAAAGAAAGAAAGAAAGATTTATTCTTTTTAAAAAGAATAAAGAAGAAAAATACAATCGAGCAAAAAAGTTATCAAAGAAAGAAAAAAAAGAAAAAGAATAAAAAAGAAAAAAAAACAATCAAGAAAAAACGTTAAGAAAGAAAGAAAGAAAGAAAGAAAAAAGAAAGAAAGAAAGAAAGATTTATTCTTTTTAAAAAGAATAAAAAAACAATCGAGCAAAAACGTTAAGAAAGAAAGAAAGAAAGAAAGAAAAAAGAAAGAAAAAAGAAAGAAAAAAGAAAGAAAGATTTATTCTTTTTAAAAAAAAATAAAAAAGAAAAAAAACAATCGAGCAAAAACGTTATCAAAGAAAGAAAGAAAAGAAAGAAAGATAGAAAGAAAGAAAGAAAGAAAAAATAAAGAAAGAAAGAAAGAAAAGCCAGAGGGACGAATTCATATTGATCAAAGAAATACAAACATATGATGAAATGAAGTAAAAAAAATAATTGGAATAGAATCTGTAAACTGTAAATGAGAGAAAAATTCAATCAATCGAAAACGTTACGAAAGAAAGAAAGAAAGAAAGAAAGAAAGAAAGAAAGAAAAGAGTGATCGACAAAGGAAGAAAGAAATACGACGTGATGGATGAAGTGCAAAAAAAAAAAATACAAAGAAAAACAAAAACAAATGAAACAAAAAACAAACAATACTCATGTCAATAAAACGTAAAATGAAGAGAAACAACGAAAAAAAAAAAACAAACAAAACAAACAAACGAAAAAACATTTCAAAAGAAAACAAGTCTGAATTGAAAAAATCTTTCACAAATCAAAATATAATGATAACCATCGATTTCAGCTTAATCGATACCCTCCAGATATTAAATAAAAACTTACACAATTAAAACTCACAAAGGAAACACGATGAGCATTACGTAAATACATACATACATATATATATATATATATATATATATATATATATATATATATATATATATATAGGGGGGGTTGAGATGTGCGTGCATATATGTTCATGATAAAATATTTCAACAGCTGACATGAAATCCAAAGTAAGTGTAGGTCTGTTACATGTTTCGTACATGCGAGTCTGTAAAAATCAGATAATGATGTCGCCTATTAATTATAATGTAAGCAACGGCTGATGCAAAGAAGCAACCTGAGATAGGACAAATAATAACATGGTAGTGTCGTTTGAATCTGGCCTGTAATTTCAATTAATAATATGACAAAATGAATAAAAGGCCTCAGGAAGTTTTAGTGTCTTGCTTGACAATGTTTTGGTTTGTTTTTACAATGTCTTTCCCAACAGTTTTAGAACGCTCTGAAAATTTATCGTCTTGCATATTGTTCACTGGTTTTCAAGCAATTAAAATGGGCATTTCGTAAAAACAGATTTGGATTTTAGTTCTTGTTCATATTTAAACTTCATTCTGTTTACAAGTGCATCGATTTAGAGCATTTGTCGACTAACGAAAATACACCAACACTATAATCTGTATGATATGTCTCTATACCTATATCTGTAGATATGTCTATAAAGGAATATCTCTAAACACAATACATAAAAGCGTAAAAGTCGATAAGAAAGACATTTCTAATTTTAAATAAAGGATGTAATTTTCTTCTCATTTGAGTATTGATCAAGATTTAAAAGATGTTTCAAACCGTAAGGAACCCTATTTTAAATTGTCCACGAAGAAAGGACTTATTCTACAAAAAATATCAATGAAAACTTATTTAATAATTTCTATTCATTAAAGTAATTAAATTCTTTCTATTTATTCAAAAATTATTTCCATCTTGTCAGTGATGCCGAGAATACACAAGCTGTATACTTGCGGAGGGGTAACACTCCCTAAAAGGAAAGTCCTTTATAGGGTAAAAAACTAGTCGTAGATTTCAAGATCCTTATTTACCAACCCCTCCGCTCGGGCAGGATACGACACAAGGTCAATTTTTAAGCAGAGTTTAACAGGTTTGAATTCAGAGTATTCCTTTTCCTAGACAAGTTGCCTCACCGGGGCTGAAGAACACAGTCTGCCCTACTAGTTACCAATAGCTGGTAGTAAAATAAATTGATTCATACCATTCCCAAGGGTATTAGTACTATGCAAAATGCAATTAGCCACGTCCAGGATTTGAACTCGTATCGCCGTGTCCATTTCCTACGACAATAACCTTTACACCACGAGATCTGGGGAGTGTGGAGTACTTCTTTATTGCCATTGGTTTACACTGTCCCGGAGTGGAAGAAGCTGTTAGACTCTTATCTATGAGTGAAATATATCTGTTTACAAATTATTTGTATTAGCTAGGAATACTTGATCCCAGATGTGGGTTAAGTAGAAGAACCGATATTATTCTACAAGGACTGCTTTAGCGTTAAATAACATACGAAGGTTGATATGCCATTAAAACAAAGAAACTGAACCGGGCGCCTGAATGCATGTAACTGTGTTTAAAAAAAACAGAAGAAGATAAACAAAAATCGCCAATATAAACGTTCACAATTCCCTAATGTCTAGACGTTAAATAATCCCAGACGTTAAAATCCATCAATCAATCAATCAATCAATCCAAAATGATTTTTCTTTAAAAAATAAACGTTTAATCTCCTTAAAACAGTTCTCTTATAAATCCCCAGTCGAATAAATGTTTCTTTTCCACCCCTGAAAATATTATTCTTCAACTTATGCTATCTTTTGTTGGTTTTCCCCAAACTGTTTCAGGCTCGCAAAAATGAAGAAATGACTTTAAGCTTTTGGAAGTATAAAACCGTCAGAATGATTCAGGTCACCGAAATAAGTGTGCTATCATATCAATATATATGTATGTCTGTATGTATGTGTGTATGTGTGTGTGTGCGTGTTACGCAAAGAGAAGAAAAGTTGACGCACTCTTTCCGTGCCATTATAAATTTATTTTAATGTGGTATACCCCTTTTTAAGATGGCGTAGAAATTCTGCCGTGATATTCAATGAATATATATATATATATATATATATATATATATATATATATATATATATATATATATATATATAAATTGTCAGGTGAATAGCCATCTGAATAGGCTAGGCTTCGAATCGGCGAAATTAATTCATTATAGCATGGTTATTGTACGTTGAGGTTTCTTCAATTTGTGTTACATATATATTCGCTCTGTAAGTGAGTGTTTTTATATTATATCCTGATTGATCTATAAACTAATAGCTATACATCAAGCACTTCTGTTGAATCATATTAAAGTTTTCATCTATTCTATATATGAATCTTCCAATCTCATAGTCTCTGGACACTAACCACGCACACACACACACACACACACACACACACATATATATATATATATATATTGTCATCCACAGACAGACTGTTTCGTTGTATCACAACTCTTCAGTGTGGCTAGACACATAGGACGCTTGAAGCTGAGATCGAAACCCGCCCAACTTTACGTTAGACTTAGTATCAGACCACTCGGCCAACAAGTATACCACGTCTGCTAAGGAATTATATTATTATTATGTAGCAGCAGCAGTAGCAGCGTTCGTTTGTTTACATTTTATATCTTACCGGATACCAGAGTGCTCAATTCGTTCCAAGAGCTTCACATTATGTGAGCGGCAGCCGAAAATTCCTTCGCCAGTGTGCCCAACCCCCATGGGGAAGCGTATATATTGTCATCCAAAGACAGACTGTTTCGTTGTATCACAACTCTTCAGTGTGGCTAGAGACATTGGACACTTGAAGCTGGGATCGAAACCCGCCCAACTTTACGTTAGACTTAGTATTAGTAGACAGCTCGGCTAACAAACGTACCACGTTGGCTAAGGAATTATAAGGCATTATGTATTGGGTGTGAAAAACTGGT
>OY757910.1:22267134-22282134 GCA_963585895.1 Sepioteuthis lessoniana | reverse complement strand
GTCAAAAACAGTTCCATTTCAAATAATTCAGTTTAGCATTAGCGCGCAATTTAAATGTATGTACGGTTTAATTGTTAAAAACATTTCTATTTCAAGCTATTAAGTTTAGTCAAACAATTCAGTTTGGCATAAGTTTGCAGTTAGTTCTATTTAACCCATAGATCGGACCATATGAGGTGCTACTGCGCCGAGCAAAAGTGGACCTGGGAGTAATGGCAATAAAGGAGTACTCGACATTCCCCAAAGCTCTAGCCTTACTGGAACCTTACCATCAGATTGTTTAGTGCCATATCCAGGACACTCATTGGGGGGTCTTAACTCTCTGCAGAGGTGCAGTCGGTGTATTCTACAGCCCCAGCCGACTGGGCAACTAATTATTTAACACTTACAATTCTGTTCAACAGTAATCATTCGTTTGTACACAGTAAAATTGTTTCAAGTATTTATATATTACACTACAATTCAGTTAATATCAGTCATTCGTTTCCACCCAGTTAAATGGTTAAACAGTTCTATTAGCCCCATGGATGGGACCATCATAGGTATAACCATTCTGGGTGAGGATGAACTTGGGAGTAATAGCGATAAAGGTGTAATGAACATTCCTCAGAGATCCAGGACTGAAACCTCAGCATCAGGTAGTTTAGTGACATATCCAAGACACTCGTTGGGGGTCCTTATCCGTTTATAGAGAGACAGTTTGTGTATTTTAGAGCCTCAGTTGATCCAAAGAGAGAATAAAACATTTTAAAATAGGTAGGTCCACGAAGAGATTTGTATTTTTTCAATTTGTTTATTCATTTATTTTGTTCCTACATACGTGTATGTTTCCAACTTTTTACTTTCGTCAGAGAGCATATATGGCACAAGGCTTTGATAAAGAAGTTCTGAATGAGACTTGAACTCACTAGTGTTTGCAGTTTGAATGATTTTCAATTTGTTATGGGTTGATATAGAGGTCATCCTGTCTTTTCCTCTGAGCAAGTTTACTTTAGTCTGCTTTACCCGTCTTTGATTTTGGTATGTTTTTGTCGGTGTGTGTGTGTGTGTGTGTGTGTGTGTGTGTGTGTGTGTGTGTGTGCATTGGAGTAGTTTTGGATTTCACTAACAGTTCTTTTTCCTCTGTGTGTTTGTGAGTGTGTGATCAAAGACGGTTAAAGCAGACCAAGGTAAACACCCTCTTCCTCTGACGAAAGCAACAAGCTGGAATCATACACGTATGTAAGAACAAAATAAACAAATAAACAAATTCAAAAAATACAAATCACTTCGTGGACCTACCTATTTTAATATATATATATATATATATATATATATATATATATATATATATATATATATATATATTATCAGTAGTATTTAAAACAAAAGTCACTTTGTTTTGCCACTCTGTCGGCTATAGAAATGGAATACGCCGAATGTAATTCAACGGATGTGTAATAAACTCCAATTGGCCACGTATTGTGACTAGTGATGCTCGAGAATGAGAACACTGTGTAAGCATACCGGAATCCGGTAACCGAAACGGTCACGTGACTTACAACACTCCATTGTGGCCCTTTCTGGACTTGACAAGTGGTTGGAAATGCCAGACCTAACCAATCGGCTGCTTATGTCAATCCCTAACGCCTACATGGTTTCCCGACTGTATTCTTTAAATTGCTCTTGAGTAAAGCAACTCTATTTTATCTTAAAAGCGTTAGAAGACAGCGACTGAGTGTCAATTTCGCTGAGATAACAATAGCTGAAACCATTTAAACTATGTGAAAACAAATGATTAATAGTAATCAAAATTATTAGTATTCGATGGATACCGGCTCGTTGGCATTATGGTTAGAAAGTTTGCCAATGGTCCGGGAGACTTGGATTTAATTCCAGTTAAAATCGGTGTAGTAGTTATTGAAAAGGTGTCTTCGGCTCGCCCTCGACTACGGTTGACCAATTTACTTAATGGTATTAGACTGCAAAACTATTTGACTGTTTGCAAATAATTAATATTAGATAGAACTATTATTTTAAGATAGTAATATTTCAAACCATTTTCCTTTGAGCAAACAAATGGTTAATATCAAAGATAACTATTAGAATTAGATAGCAATACTTGAAACTATTCAACTGTGTGTAAACAAATTTGAGAATCCTGACGAGACCTTAATGACATCCGATGATGAGGCTCCAATCTCGAAGTTTGGGGAATAATGAATACCTCTTCATCAACATTACTCCGAGCTCCACTCTGGTTCGGAATGGTAGTATCCGTTTAGGTCCCATTAATGTGTCTAATAGAACCGTTCAATAATTTAATAAGAACTAAAATTTGGGCCATCCTCAGGGGAGGATCTATCACAAAAGTGATGTAACTTTTGTTTTTGCATTACCACTATGTAAGCAAATGCTACACACTCCAACGGTATAGACGCTCTTTCATAGTTGTAATGCAAAAACAAAAGTTACATCCCTTTTGTGATAGATCCTCCCTTGATGATGGCCCAAATTCGGGCAGAAAGTACTTGGGATATATAAAATTATGGAAAATACGTCAATCAATTCCTGTCGAACACGATAAAAGCAATACGGCAATATGAACGGATCAACAAGAAAATATGTAGACACAAATTGTTTATTATCTTCAATGAAATGTGTATTAATGAAGAAATGCTGCCAATATATATATATATATTTATATATATATATGAATGTGTGTGTGTGTGTGTGCGTTTGTGTGTGTGTGTGTGTGTGTGTGTGTGTGTGTGTGTGTGTGTGTTGAGAGTGTTTGAGTGTGTTTGAGAGAGAGATAGAAAGAGAAAGAGAAAGAAAAAGAGAGATTAAGTAAATCGCTTGAACCATTTAACTCTGTGCAAACAATTGAAGAATAGTACAGAGAAATATTCATATTAGATAAAAAATATTTGAAATCATTTAACTGTGTACAAAAGAAAGAGCTCAACCTCATTTAAAACTGTATCAACCAAAGAGTTAATAAATTATTTGATAGATGCAAAATCAGGATTTGACATTAAATAACCAAAAATGGTTGATATGCTTTTAACCTAACCCAACCCAACCAAACCAAACCAAACATCGTTCTCTCTCTCTCTCTCTCTCTCTCTCTCTACACACACACATATATATATATGTATATATATATATATATATATATATACGAGGCTCTACCAGAATTTGCTCCATCAACTGGGGCCGCAGAGTACACCGATTGCACCTCTGCAGAGATTTAACACCTCCCCAACGAGTGACTGAGATATGAAACAAACAATATGATGGTGACGCTCCTTTTGGGAATGCTGAGAACCCCTTCATTGCCTTTGCTCCCTGGTCCACTCAGGACCAGAGTGGTAGCACCTAATAGGGCCCTATATATGGGTTAAATAGAACAAACAACATACTTATGTTCAACTGAATTGTTTGACTAAACTGAATAGCATAAATAGAAATATTTTTAACAATTAAACCGTACTTACATTTAAACTGCGGGCTTATGTTAAACTGAATTATTTGAAATAGAATATGTGTCAAACAAAACTAAACTGTGTACTTATGCTAAACTGAATTGTTTGACATCGAAGTGTTTTTTGAGATTGAAACTGCGTACTCATGCTAAACTGAACTGTTTGATATAGAACTGTTATTTGACATTGAAAATATGTATTTATGCTAAACTGAATTGTTTGACATCGAAGTGTTTTTTGAGATTGAAACTGCGTACTCATGCTAAACTGAACTGTTTGAAATAGAATTGTTATTTGAAAACATGTACTTATGGTAAACTAAATTGTTTGAAATCGAAGAGTTTTTTTTATATTGAAACTGTGTACTTATACTAAATTGAATTGTTTCAAATAGAAATGTTTGTATGAATAAAAAGGATTTGGCATTAATAACTTACAATAGTTGATGCGTCATAAAACCAAACCAAACCGAACCAAACTCAACCATAATATATACTGAACTTGGCTGTGAAAAAAATTATATAGCATCTCATTACGAACCTTTTTATCGGAGAGTCCCCGTGGCACAGGGCCTAAAATGGTGGATAGTTACATTGCGATAAAAGAGTTCCAACGCCAGTTTTGATATTACATTCACGTTCGGATTAATACATTTGGGAAGTGGGCCGAATATCCTTCGACCCATAGCTATGGATTAAATAGTACAGAAATAATTCTTGAAAAAATATAATTTTGGCGTTAAATATCTCATGAAGTTTGATATACAAAGAAACCGAAGTATCATTTTTGAACTGGTGTTAGTGGCCATCTATACTCTTATCTCACCAAGGATAATCACCAAAACTCAGGAACAGATTTAGTGAACGTATTTATTTATACGTGTGTACATTAAGATTTCTCTGTGTCTGCAAATGCATATATTCTCTAAAGTTATATACCAGAGAATTTAAAAATTTATTTAATGCGCCTATCAACGCAACCATTCGTAAAGAGGAATTATTGAGGTTTCTGTATAGTTAGACAATAAATTTTCAAATTAAATTTTCTGGAATGACTAAATATCACTAAAAGGAAACGATCACCTGCCGTAAAAGCACTTTGTTTAAGTCTTTTAAATGCTGTCTCTCTCTATCTCACTCCCTCTGTCGCTTTTACTCAGTCTCCTCCTCAATAAAAATAACAGCGTACATAATTTTTTCCTCTAAACTTAAATTTGTGTAGCGTGAATATACTCGTAGGCGGGGCCTATAAAATGGAGCGTGCCTTGTTTAAAAAAATATCACGTTCGTTGAAATTTGTGGAAGTAAATTTCTTTTACTATTTTTGACAATCCTTTTTCATACTAGTTTTGCCTGTCTTTAGAATATATATATATATATATATATATATATATATATATATATATATGTATATATATATTTGGATAGATAGATAGATAGATAGATAAATAGATGTGGATTTCTACTGTGTTTGCAATCCAGCAAAGAATTACATACATTAGCTCTGTACGGATACTGAATGCAGTCTAAAGGACCTACTAAAAGTGACGTACGATGGGACTGGATGGTGGGAGTCTCTCAGGAAACTCCGTGCTATCAGCACAACCTGATGATGATGATGATGGTGGTGATATAGGTAACTATTATGTGCATACCTACACACACACACACACACACACACACATATATATACACACACACACACACACACACACACACACACATATATATATATATATATATATATATATATATAAAGATTGCTGTTGGTCGAGGAAAAGAAAAGTAAATATTTCAAAATCAATTTGTCCGACCGAAATGATTTCAAATTTGGTCTTTAGCTTTTATTATTATATTACTTTTGGCAAGACTATATTCTCATGAAAAACAAATGGAATGATAGCGCACTGAGTTGTGAAACATATTCCTCTTTTAAGGGTGTTTCCCCGGACCACTGAATTGTCACGGCAAAAATTCGTGTGAGCCTACGCAGGAATGCAACCCAAACAGCCACAAGCGCACACTATGACTGGTCCCTACTTAACAACCGGGATATTAGAGAGAAATTCACATTAACAGTAAGAAACAAATTTGATTCACTTCAGTAGATATCAGAATTACTTACTCCGAATGACGAATATGAAAACTTCCCCAATTCCCTCATGTAAGCAGCGGCTGAAAGAATACCAAATAAACTAAGAGCTAAATATAGAGTCCAATGGGAGACATTAGCGGTTAAGAAAAAACGTGGCAACGTGAAAACTGCATTCCAACGCAATAGGACGAACTCAACTAATATCAACGTTCAGAAACTTAAGAAAGCACAAAATGAACAAACTAAAGTATACTTAAAAGAGCAAATAGAATACATCCAAAATCAAATCAGTAAGATGAGAGGCTCGGTTGAAGAAAGACAATCTAGGATAGCATAGCAGACAGTAAACGAAGTGAGTAGAAGGAAGAGTACTTCAAAAGCTAAACTGAATGCTGCCAGTCAAGAAGAACGAATACACCTGTGGAAATAACATTTTGAGGATTTACTTGGAAAACCTCTGAAAGTTACGGATGAACCTATCACGAAAATTATTAGTAATCAACTAGACATCAAACTAGGATAGTTTACACAAGAAGAACTCGATTTAGAACAAATGAAATACCCCCAGAAGTATAGAAGACAAGGAAATTCGACAACATACTGGTCTGATTGTAATGTAATTGAACTGCTCATAGGGAATTGAATGAATAAATAAATAAATAAAAAATAAATAAAGCAGACAGTAGTCGCTGAATAACAAAGCAGAAAATAAGGAAAACTGGAAGTTCAACATCTCGTGCGCATGCGCCAGCGGAAGTTGATGTTTCTAATCCTAACATGACAAACGAAAGAGAGGGGAAAACTTGCGTTCTTTTAAGAGTTAATGACAAGACGTGATAAGGTGAAGACATCAGTAGAAAACGAGCCACGAAGCAGAAAGGAGAAGAAAGTTTACGAACTCTGAATTACGGGCCACTCCAAAGTAGGTGTTAGACACAGCGGACAAGCATGATAGAATCAGAGAAAAGCTTCAGCGTCTGTGTCTGCTCCTCTTTTTCTCACTAAGATATTTTGCTAATTGTTGTCTTGTTGACGGTCGTCTTATACTTCTATACATCCTTTCTTTTTCTCGGCGACTTTTGCTACTTAGTAGTAAATAAATTTAGTGAATGTTTAACAGGATTTCTTTCGTCGTCAACTTGTTTCCAAAGCAAGTTCACAACGGAGTCGGAAAAGTTTGTTTTAGTACACCAACGATACACGATATTGCAACGCCGTATACAACCAGAATAAAAAAGGCAAACGTACAAAGGGATGCATCCTCTCTTTCCCGAAGAATGGTGACTTCGGAATAGCCAAGAACTACCGAAGTATAACCCTAACTTCCATAGCGGCTACGATCTACAAAACTCTGCTATTCAACCGTATAGAATCTAAAATACAAAATGGCTTTCAGAGAAATCGATCCACGACATCACAGATATGATATCCAACGAATTTTTGAAGTTGTTCGCGCAAAAATCCTCAAAGTAACACCTATTTGTAGACTTCATCTTGACATTTGGCTCCATACACAGAAAGAAGATAGAGCAAGTACTTCTCGCTTACGGTCACCCCAAAGAAACCGTCGCAGCCATAATGATGCTATATAAAAACACAAAAGTAAAAGTTTGATCACGGGATGGAGACACAGACTAATATGACATTGTAGCAAGGAGATACATTAGCCCCATACCTGTTTATCATCTGCCAAGATTACGTGCTTCGAAGGTCTATAGATTTAATGAAAGAGAACAGCTTTTCGCTGGCAAAGGAAAGGAGCAGAATATACCATGCACAAACTATTACGGGCGTGGACTACGCTGATGACATAGCGTTTCTGGCAAATACAACCACCCTGGCCGAATCCCTGCTACATAGTCTGGAATAGGGAGCAGGATGCATAGGCCTCCAAGTGAACACAGATAAAACATGATACATGTGAACACAGATAAAACATGATACATCCCCACACTAAATGGTCATTCACTGATACAAATTCACCTACCTTGGAGGCAGCGTCTCATCAACCGAATATTACACCAACACGCGACAAGCAAAAGCATGGACTACTATCGATAGACTATCGATCATGTAGAAGTAAGAACTGTCATATAAAATAAAACGCAGTTTTTTCCAAGCAGCAATCGTGCCAATACTGATATATGAGTGAACCACATATACACCGACTAAGAGTATGGAGAAAAAGCTTGACGGGAATTACACAAGAATGTTATGAACTGTATTCAACAAGTCCGTGCGTAGGGGGTTGGTAAATAAGTATTGAACAAGTCCTGGAGACAACAACCTCACAAAACAGCAGCTGTACGGCCACCTACCATCCATCACCAAAACCATCCAAATTAGACGAACCAGACATGCGTGACACTGCTGGAGAAGAAAGGAGGTACTCATGAGCGATGTACTCCTGTGGACCCTGTCACAAGACGAACAAAGGTTTGACGACCAGCTAGTATCTATATACAGCAACTCTGTACGAATATGGGATGTAGCCAGAAATACTTACCGGGAGCGATGGAAGATAGAGATCAGTTGCAAGAGAGTATGCTGTTAGCATATATATATATATATATATATATATATATATATATATATATATTCATTAATACATATATCTAATTTCACCATTTTGATATATGTATTAATGATATATATATATATATATATATATATATATATATATTGTCATCCACAGACAGACTGTTTCGTTCTATCAGAGCACTTCAGTGTGGCTAGACACGTCGGACGCTCGAAGCCAGGATCGAAACCCATCCAACTTTAAGTTAGACTAAGTCTCAGGCCACTCAGCCAACAAGTGTACTACGTTTGGCAAAGGGAATTGTTAAGGTATTTATGCAGCAACAGCAGCAGCCGTTTGTTTACATTTTTATACCCAATCGGCTACCATAGTGCTCAATTTTTTCGAAGAGATTTGCATTATGCGAGCGGCAGCCGAAAATTCCTTCACCAGAGTGCTCAACCCCCATGGGGGAGCAACCTGCAGAAGACTACTTTTTGAAACACGTGTACAGCAAGTTATGCAAAATAAAAATCCAAAACACCTACTTCATATATTACACACACACACACACATATATATATATATATATATATATCATCATCATCATGTGCCGATATATATATATATATATATATAGAGAGAGAGAGAGAGAGAAATATCATGATATACATTGATAGAAACGTAATGAGATATTAGATAAATAAAATCATTTACAGGATCTGATAGATTAGTAAATGGACGGATTGAGCGGAACAGATAAACGTATCTATCTGTTAATATTCATTTTCTAGACCGTCTATCCATTTGTCAACTTACATTAGACAATGTTCTGTGTAAGTGGCGTATATCAACGAACATCTTATATGAATACCAATTCCATTCAAAAAGAATCCAAGAAAATGAATGATATCAAACTTTATGCGAAAGATTGGGAATGAGAGAGGGAAAGCGCAAGAAAGAATTAGGCAACCTAATTGATTGTTGAGTTTCCAATGGGTGTGTTCATGTATGATATTTAAAGTAAAATTTCATCTTTTAATGCAGTTTGTGAAGATTCAATTGTCTTGGTGTTTAACCAAGCATAGATATATGTACAATTGATTCTGCTTCATTATATATATTTTCAAAAAAAAAGATGGGCACATATGCTAATATCGTATAACTGTCGTTTTTTTTAGAAAAATAAACAAAATGGAATAATAATTTCTGTCAACTTTAGTTGCCTTGGTACTTTGGTAGCTTTTTGAGACTTCATAAGTGTACTTATTATCTGCTGTATATACATCGATGGGTAACTCAATTAGTAAGCTGAAATATTGCCTTAGAGGTTGACCATATGAACCACCGTTTAAAGTCAGTCATCATAGGTCCTTTCATGACACGAAAGATAGTCATCATGACTATCTTTATTGAATGCTGAGCCTGGAACGTTTAATTTACCGGAAAGTCAGTGCGTTTTCATTCAATGGTTTATTTTTGCACCCATATTTAACTCATCTGATAACAGACCTCTGTCCATGCCTGAAGAACTCTGTTTCGTTTGCTGTGATTTTGAATTTCCTCAAAGGAATTTGCGAGATTAAAAGATGTTTTGCTGTAAACCAATTCTAAGCAATGCAAAATTTATATTCATAAAAAATATTGCGAAAAAATTTATCTATTTTTCAATAAGATTCCTTTATCTATTAATATTAGAGAAATTTTACAGATTAGATGAATTAAAATTAACGACTCGACAGATTAAAGACATTAATCACTTATGAAGTCTCAGAAAGCAACCAAATTAGAGGAATCAGTTTTCATGAATTTATAGATTAAAAAATTAGGATTATCTACTTTAGTAGAAATTAGAATGGGCAGGGATCTAACTGAGACTTTTTGAATAATTAATGGAAATTTCTAATTATGGGATATAATTTTTTCAATGATTTTTTACGAACTAGAAACGTTCAAAAACTAAATTGACTAAAAAAATGGATTTTTTCTAATAGAGTAATGTATTTATAGAATAAATTGCCAATAAGATCGAAAATAGTGTAAAATAAATTTGATTAATGTGGATGATTTCAGAAATAAGGTAAGAACAAAAAAAAAAAAAATTAAGATATTTGTGGGGGACTATCGAATAAATTTCGTATCTGTATATAGATAATATATTGATAGTGTAAATATTCTGAATAAATATTTAACGGTTACTGTGAGGAGACATTAAAAAGGAGAGATGCCCAAAGAAGAAGAAGAAGAAGAAGAAGAAGATACCTGAAAGAAAGTGAAAAAAAAAAGGATAAGTACCTAAACCTTGCTAGGGATTTTTAAAAAATTGATTGGTGCTTTTGGTACAGTCATGAAAAGATGATTTAAGGGACTGGAGGACTTGGAAATAAGAGGACGCGTGACTACCATCCAAACTACACGATTGAGATCGGCCAGAATACTGAGAAGAGTCCTGGAGACTTGAGGAGAGTTGATGTCACTCAAACTCCAGTGAAAGACCATCAGCTAAAATCATTGTGAAAAACTCTCAAGGAATAAATAATAATAATAATAATAATAATAATAATGATAATAATCATAATTATTATTATTATTATTTTTATTATTATAATTATTATTAACCTGACAACAATGTTGCTTAGATCAGCCTAAATATTCAGAAGGTTCTAAAATGCTGGAGGAGATTTGCTGTCACTCTGACTCCAATGAAAGACAAATAACTAACTATAATAATGATAATAATAACAATAATAATAATAATAATAACAGTTTACTGAATACTCTCTCCAGGTTAAATAACCCAGATTACCCAGTTATTTTCCCATAGCAGTTGAAGAATTGTTCAATTAATCCCTTCTCTAAGAGTATTACTACTATGAGAAAGGCAAACAACCTCGACCGAAATGTTAACTTGGGTCATCAATAGAGTAAGTTGGCCGACCCGAAGTTTCCCTTTTTAATAGCTACTACACTGATGTGTAGTGGAAGGCGCTACTCCTTTCTCTCGATGGATCTACTTACCCTTGATAAGTACCTTATAATGGTGAGTGTTAAGTAAGGAAACATCAAGTACTATTTTTGAGTCTTTGTTATGACTCAACCGGGGATTGAACCTCAGTCTCCCGGGCCGCTGGGGAACACTCTAACCTATGCCAATGAGTCGGAATAGATTATTTCCCAGTCTATTAACCCAGTTGGCTATGGCGATAGAATACAACGAGTGCATCTCTGCAGAGGTGTTAGATTCCCCAACGAGTGCCCTGACATTAAACCATCTGATGGCAAGGCTCCAGCCTTGGAGCTTTGGGGTTTGTGGAGCACCCTTTCTCTGCTATTGCTCTCAGCTCCTCTCAAACCCGCAGTAGTAGCTCCTGATATTGCCCTATCTATGGATAAAATAGAACAAACCATGTGCAAATAAATGACTGATGTTTAATTGTGGCAGTTATTTAGCAATACTTGAAACCATTTAACCGAGGGGATGTCTTCGTGGTGTAATGGTAAAAGCGATGGACTGCGGAATCGTAGTACGCGAGTTCGTACTCCATTCACGCTATTACGTTCACTTTCGGGCAAATATTCTTGGGAAAGGTATGAACCCCCTAATCCTCTCAGCTATGGGTTAAATAGTACCACTACTGTTCTTCTAGGAGAATGGATTTGTCATTAAATAACCTACAAAGGTTGATATGCCAAACCAAACCAAACCAAACCATTTAACCGTGTGCAAAAAGAGAGCTCAAGTTCGTTTAAGAACGTTGTCTTAAAAATGTCTTTAGAAATCATATCTATTAAATATATATGTTTAAAGAACATTTGACATTAAATAACCTTAAATAAAAACAACATGTAAGGCGTTGTCTTAAAAATGTCTTTAGAAATCATATATATATATATATTGAATATATATGTATAAAGAACATTTGGCATTAAATAACCTTAAATAAAAACAACATGTAAGAATCTACAAGGGGCGATGAAAGATAGGGATGGGTTGAAAGTGAGAGTCAGGAACCGATGAGTTCTCAGCTCGACTAAATGATGACGAAGATCAAAGAAATTTTGAAAATAAAGCAACTTGAGAAATAATTGGTAAAATTATGAAAATATTTTTGGTGCATGTATATGTCATCCCGCACACGTTTGAAATAAATGACAAGCAGCAAAGGCAAGGGATATAAAGACAAAAAGCTTTGTTAAAAGAGCCGATTTTATTAGCAAGAAATAAGCAAGTTATTTTAGATAAATTCCCGTTTATATCGAAAGCGTAGATTCAATTGTCTTATAGTTCTTGACGATAGGGATTCTGGATTATACTTGAATAGGATGCTGGTGCAGTTTTGTGACCAGTAAGTCGGTCAAAGACCCAGGAGTCGGACGTGTCACCAAAGCAAGCTAGTCGACGTCCCTGTGTTTTATCAGCGGCAGACCTGGGTTTTTAATCGTGTTTTACTGTGAGCGAGATGATGAATTTAGCATGGACTACATCTGCTATATCTGGCTGATAGTTGGCCTCGGATAGTAACCTGAACTGAGGATATGCTTTTTGTGTGTGATGAGTCTCTTGCCCTTCTACGTGGGATGCAGTCAGTTTTATTACATAGTAAAATAATGTTGTAGTTTCAATTCGTTCTTATAAGTATGACATGATATAGTTTTTATGATGTTAAAGTAGATCAATAGATTTTTAATGAAGAAAAGACAATGGATTTATTCTTGAAGAGAAACGTTACTAATAATTCTACCTAAATCGATTGGAATAGTTCAAACAAAGAAGACGGTTTGTAAAGGTGAAACAGCACTGGTTTGTTTGGACGCTTGGGACATTGAACGGAAGAAAAAGAAAAAGAAAGAAACGGATTGGGAGTTATGTACCAAATTTTTGACAATATATCTGCTAAAGCGCCAGGTTCTTTCTTGGCATCTGCAAATGTTTCTTAACACCTGCTTCTCAAATTGGATAACTACTTTTCAAAGTTTTCTTTGGTTATTTGCTTATAGAATAAAACTAAAAAATAATAAAATATAAAGTAAAATATGTTTGTTTTCTTTCATTTTCTAATAGAGCATTAATTCAAACTCAAGCAAACAAACCAGCAAAAAAAGTTACTTTCTATGCTCGAATATAAGTCGATCTCGGGTATCGGTAGACCTTTGGTCACGAAATTGATGATTTATAAGTTTGTCTTTTAAGCTAAAGGTGGTTACTGTTCCATCGTATTATGTTTGATTTGCCAAAATCACCAATCACAATTGGTATAATTATCACCTTCATATTCCATTGTTTTTTCAGTTCTCTAAAAAGGTTTGGGTACTTATCACTCTTTTCACATTCTTTCCGTTTAATTCTGTAGTCTGCCGGGACACCAAAGTCAACAATTTTGCAGATTTTCTTCTTTTGTTGATTATTATAAGATCTGGTCTTCATGCTGAGATTAGGTGATCCGTTTATATATCAAAGTCCCACAGGAGTTTGTGAGTGTCATTTTCTAGGACAGGTTCTGGGTTGTGCATATACCATGTGTTGGTATGGTCAAATTTAAATTTCTTGCACATTTCCCAGTGGATCACCTTGCCGACCCAGTCGTGTCTCGCTTTATACTCCTTCTGTGCTAATTTGCTGTATTCGCTTATTATGTGATTGATCGTTTCGTCTCTGTCATTGCATAGCCTACATTTACTGTTTTGTTGCGTCTCATCTATTCTCGCTTTGATATGATTGGTTCTTGTGGCGTTGTCCTGTGCTGCTATTAGGAGGGATTCTGTATCTCTCTTAGGGTTTCCTTTTCTTAGCCAGGTCCAGGTTTTCTGGTGTGAGATGTTGTTTATTAGACGTTTAAAGCGGCCATGGAGTTGTTTTCATTATTATTATTATTATTATTATTATTATTTGAAGAAGAAGAAGAAGAAGAGGAAAAGATTAACAAGAAGAAGAAGAAGAAATAAAGATTAACAAGAAGAAGAAGAAGAAGAAGAAATAAAGATTAACAAGAAGAAGATGTAGAAGAAGAAGAAGAAGAAATAAAGATTAACAAGAAGAAGAAGAAGAAGAAGAAGACTAGTTGCCGCGATAGGTGATGGTATTATTTATGCATCGATAAAAACTTCAGCGTGATTATGAGTATTGAAAATGGGGCAAAGTAATATCAATCGTGTTTGCAAATACAGAACACAAGATCATCGTAAGCCCAAAGTAATTTCACATCTGTAAAAGAAAGAAAGAAAATAAGAAAGAATATAGAAACTGGTGGCAATCACAAAATTTTGAGTGAGAGTAATTCTTCTCAACTCACCTGGATTCTTAGCGAATGTTTTGTCTTGTAGTGGCTAAAGTACTGGACTGCGACATCAGAAGAAGCAAGTTTGAACTGCAGTGACATTTTTGCGTTTACTTTCGGACTAATGCCCCTTGAGAAAGGTATTAACCTCCCTATTTCCAATCTATGAATTAAATAGTATTCATGCTGTCTTTCTGCAAGGATGATTTTAGCATCAAATAACCCGCGAAAGTTGATATGCCATTGAAAAGAGAATACAAGCCAAATCATTCTTTGAGCCAATCTTATCAGTAGTGTGGTCTAAACGGTCTCAAATCTTCGAATTTTTCAGTTAACTGCATTTATGATGAGGTTACAATTCTGCAGCTTTGGGGAATGTGGAGGACACCTTGACATTACTCACAGGTTCTCTCTGAACAGGAGGGTTAAGGTTCAATCTCTGCATCAAACAGAATTGTTAAATCATTTATTTAAAAAAGTATTATTATTCATTTGAAATATTACTAATGTATGACAACTATTAGTATTAAATTGAAATACTTAATATTAACCAGCAATACTAGAAAACATACAACTGTGAAAACAAATGATAACTATTAAATAGAATTATTAATGTTTGATTGGAATACTTGAAATTATTCAACTG
>OY757910.1:22172078-22266934 GCA_963585895.1 Sepioteuthis lessoniana | reverse complement strand
GAGTGGTAGCACCTAATAGGGCCCTATATATGGGTTAAATAGAACAAACAACATACTTATGTTCAACTGAATTGTTTGACTAAACTGAATAGCATAAATAGAAATATTTTTAACAATTAAACCGTACTTACATTTAAACTGCGGGCTTATGTTAAACTGAATTATTTGAAATAGAATATGTGTCAAACAAAACTAAACTGTGTACTTATGCTAAACTGAATTGTTTGACATCGAAGTGTTTTTTGAGATTGAAACTGCGTACTCATGCTAAACTGAACTGTTTGATATAGAACTGTTATTTGACATTGAAAATATGTATTTATGCTAAACTGAATTGTTTGACATCGAAGTGTTTTTTGAGATTGAAACTGCGTACTCATGCTAAACTGAACTGTTTGAAATAGAATTGTTATTTGAAAACATGTACTTATGGTAAACTAAATTGTTTGAAATCGAAGAGTTTTTTTTATATTGAAACTGTGTACTTATACTAAATTGAATTGTTTCAAATAGAAATGTTTGTATGAATAAAAAGGATTTGGCATTAATAACTTACAATAGTTGATGCGTCATAAAACCAAACCAAACCGAACCAAACTCAACCATAATATATACTGAACTTGGCTGTGAAAAAAATTATATAGCATCTCATTACGAACCTTTTTATCGGAGAGTCCCCGTGGCACAGGGCCTAAAATGGTGGATAGTTACATTGCGATAAAAGAGTTCCAACGCCAGTTTTGATATTACATTCACGTTCGGATTAATACATTTGGGAAGTGGGCCGAATATCCTTCGACCCATAGCTATGGATTAAATAGTACAGAAATAATTCTTGAAAAAATATAATTTTGGCGTTAAATATCTCATGAAGTTTGATATACAAAGAAACCGAAGTATCATTTTTGAACTGGTGTTAGTGGCCATCTATACTCTTATCTCACCAAGGATAATCACCAAAACTCAGGAACAGATTTAGTGAACGTATTTATTTATACGTGTGTACATTAAGATTTCTCTGTGTCTGCAAATGCATATATTCTCTAAAGTTATATACCAGAGAATTTAAAAATTTATTTAATGCGCCTATCAACGCAACCATTCGTAAAGAGGAATTATTGAGGTTTCTGTATAGTTAGACAATAAATTTTCAAATTAAATTTTCTGGAATGACTAAATATCACTAAAAGGAAACGATCACCTGCCGTAAAAGCACTTTGTTTAAGTCTTTTAAATGCTGTCTCTCTCTATCTCACTCCCTCTGTCGCTTTTACTCAGTCTCCTCCTCAATAAAAATAACAGCGTACATAATTTTTTCCTCTAAACTTAAATTTGTGTAGCGTGAATATACTCGTAGGCGGGGCCTATAAAATGGAGCGTGCCTTGTTTAAAAAAATATCACGTTCGTTGAAATTTGTGGAAGTAAATTTATTTTACTATTTTTGACAATCCTTTTTCATACTAGTTTTGCCTGTCTTTAGAATATATATATATATATATATATATATATATATATATATATATATATATATATATATATGTATATATATATTTGGATAGATAGATAGATAGATAGATAAATAGATGTGGATTTCTACTGTGTTTGCAATCCAGCAAAGAATTACATACATTAGCTCTGTACGGATACTGAATGCAGTCTAAAGGACCTACTAAAAGTGACGTACGATGGGACTGGATGGTGGGAGTCTCTCAGGAAACTCCGTGCTATCAGCACAACCTGATGATGATGATGATGGTGGTGATATAGGTAACTATTATGTGCATACCTACACACACACACACACACACACATATATATACACACACACACACACACACACACATATATATATATATATATATATATATATATATATATATAAAGATTGCTGTTGGTCGAGGAAAAGAAAAGTAAATATTTCAAAATCAATTTGTCCGACCGAAATGATTTCAAATTTGGTCTTTAGCTTTTATTATTATATTACTTTTGGCAAGACTATATTCTCATGAAAAACAAATGGAATGATAGCGCACTGAGTTGTGAAACATATTCCTCTTTTAAGGGTGTTTCCCCGGACCACTGAATTGTCACGGCAAAAATTCGTGTGAGCCTACGCAGGAATGCAACCCAAACAGCCACAAGCGCACACTATGACTGGTCCCTACTTAACAACCGGGATATTAGAGAGAAATTCACATTAACAGTAAGAAACAAATTTGATTCACTTCAGTAGATATCAGAATTACTTACTCCGAATGACGAATATGAAAACTTCCCCAATTCCCTCATGTAAGCAGCGGCTGAAAGAATACCAAATAAACTAAGAGCTAAATATAGAGTCCAATGGGAGACATTAGCGGTTAAGAAAAAACGTGGCAACGTGAAAACTGCATTCCAACGCAATAGGACGAACTCAACTAATATCAACGTTCAGAAACTTAAGAAAGCACAAAATGAACAAACTAAAGTATACTTAAAAGAGCAAATAGAATACATCCAAAATCAAATCAGTAAGATGAGAGGCTCGGTTGAAGAAAGACAATCTAGGATAGCATAGCAGACAGTAAACGAAGTGAGTAGAAGGAAGAGTACTTCAAAAGCTAAACTGAATGCTGCCAGTCAAGAAGAACGAATACACCTGAGGAAATAACATTTTGAGGATTTACTTGGAAAACCTCTGAAAGTTACGGATGAACCTATCACGAAAATTATTAGTAATCAACTAGACATCAAACTAGGATAGTTTACACAAGAAGAACTCGATTTAGAACAAATGAAATACCCCCAGAAGTATAGAAGACAAGGAAATTCGACAACATACTGGTCTGATTGTAATGTAATTGAACTGCTCATAGGGAATTGAATGAATAAATAAATAAATAAATAAAAAATAAATAAAGCAGACAGTAGTCGCTGAATAACAAAGCAGAAAATAAGGAAAACTGGAAGTTCAACATCTCGTGCGCATGCGCCAGCGGAAGTTGATGTTTCTAATCCTAACATGACAAACGAAAGAGAGGGGAAAACTTGCGTTCTTTTAAGAGTTAATGACAAGACGTGATAAGGTGAAGACATCAGTAGAAAACGAGCCACGAAGCAGAAAGGAGAAGAAAGTTTACGAACTCTGAATTACGGGCCACTCCAAAGTAGGTGTTAGACACAGCGGACAAGCATGATAGAATCAGAGAAAAGCTTCAGCGTCTGTGTCTTCTCCTCTTTTTCTCACTAAGATATTTTGCTAATTGTTGTCTTGTTGACGGTCGTCTTATACTTCTATACATCCTTTCTTTTTCTCGGCGACTTTTGCTACTTAGTAGTAAATAAATTTAGTGAATGTTTAACAGGATTTCTTTCGTCGTCAACTTGTTTCCAAAGCAAGTTCACAACGGAGTCGGAAAAGTTTGTTTTAGTACACCAACGATACACGATATTGCAACGCCGTATACAACCAGAATAAAAAAGGCAAACGTACAAAGGGATGCATCCTCTCTTTCCCGAAGAATGGTGACTTCGGAATAGCCAAGAACTACCGAAGTATAACCCTAACTTCCATAGCGGCTACGATCTACAAAACTCTGCTATTCAACCGTATAGAATCTAAAATACAAAATGGCTTTCAGAGAAATCGATCCACGACATCACAGATATGATATCCAACGAATTTTTGAAGTTGTTCGCGCAAAAATCCTCAAAGTAACACCTATTTGTAGACTTCATCTTGACATTTGGCTCCATACACAGAAAGAAGATAGAGCAAGTACTTCTCGCTTACGGTCACCCCAAAGAAACCGTCGCAGCCATAATGATGCTATATAAAAACACAAAAGTAAAAGTTTGATCACGGGATGGAGACACAGACTAATATGACATTGTAGCAAGGAGATACATTAGCCCCATACCTGTTTATCATCTGCCAAGATTACGTGCTTCGAAGGTCTATAGATTTAATGAAAGAGAACAGCTTTTCGCTGGCAAAGGAAAGGAGCAGAATATACCATGCACAAACTATTACGGGCGTGGACTACGCTGATGACATAGCGTTTCTGGCAAATACAACCACCCTGGCCGAATCCCTGCTACATAGTCTGGAATAGGGAGCAGGATGCATAGGCCTCCAAGTGAACACAGATAAAACATGATACATGTGAACACAGATAAAACATGATACATCCCCACACTAAATGGTCATTCACTGATACAAATTCACCTACCTTGGAGGCAGCGTCTCATCAACCGAATATTACACCAACACGCGACAAGCAAAAGCATGGACTACTATCGATAGACTATCGATCATGTAGAAGTAAGAACTGTCATATAAAATAAAACGCAGTTTTTTCCAAGCAGCAATCGTGCCAATACTGATATATGAGTGAACCACATATACACCGACTAAGAGTATGGAGAAAAAGCTTGACGGGAATTACACAAGAATGTTATGAACTGTATTCAACAAGTCCGTGCGTAGGGGGTTGGTAAATAAGTATTGAACAAGTCCTGGAGACAACAACCTCACAAAACAGCAGCTGTACGGCCACCTACCATCCATCACCAAAACCATCCAAATTAGACGAACCAGACATGCGTGACACTGCTGGAGAAGAAAGGAGGTACTCATGAGCGATGTACTCCTGTGGACCCTGTCACAAGACGAACAAAGGTTTGACGACCAGCTAGTATCTATATACAGCAACTCTGTACGAATATGGGATGTAGCCAGAAATACTTACCGGGAGCGATGGAAGATAGAGATCAGTTGCAAGAGAGTATGCTGTTAGCATATATATATATATATATATATATATATATATATATATATATATATATATATATATATATATTCATTAATACATATATCTAATTTCACCATTTTGATATATGTATTAATGATATATATATATATATATATATATATATATATATATATATATATTGTCATCCACAGACAGACTGTTTCGTTCTATCAGAGCACTTCAGTGTGGCTAGACACGTCGGACGCTCGAAGCCAGGATCGAAACCCATCCAACTTTAAGTTAGACTAAGTCTCAGGCCACTCAGCCAACAAGTGTACCACGTTTGGCAAAGGGAATTGTTAAGGTATTTATGCAGCAACAGCAGCAGCCGTTTGTTTACATTTTTATACCCAATCGGCTACCATAGTGCTCAATTTTTTCGAAGAGATTTGCATTATGCGAGCGGCAGCCGAAAATTCCTTCACCAGAGTGCTCAACCCCCATGGGGGAGCAACCTGCAGAAGACTACTTTTTGAAACACGTGTACAGCAAGTTATGCAAAATAAAAATCCAAAACACCTACTTCATATATTACACACACACACACACATATATATATATATATATATATATATATCATCATCATCATGTGCCGATATATATATATATATATATATAGAGAGAGAGAGAGAGAGAAATATCATGATATACATTGATAGAAACGTAATGAGATATTAGATAAATAAAATCATTTACAGGATCAGATAGATTTGTAAATGGACGGATTGAGCGGAACAGATAAACGTATCTATCTGTTAATATTCATTTTCTAGACCGTCTATCCATTTGTCAACTTACATTAGACAATGTTCTGTGTAAGTGGCGTATATCAACGAACATCTTATATGAATACCAATTCCATTCAAAAAGAATCCAAGAAAATGAATGATATCAAACTTTATGCGAAAGATTGGGAATGAGAGAGGGAAAGCGCAAGAAAGAATTAGGCAACCTAATTGATTGTTGAGTTTCCAATGGGTGTGTTCATGTATGATATTTAAAGTAAAATTTCATCTTTTAATGCAGTTTGTGAAGATTCAATTGTCTTGGTGTTTAACCAAGCATAGATATATGTACAATTGATTCTGCTTCATTATATATATTTTCAAAAAAAAAGATGGGCACATATGCTAATATCGTATAACTGTCGTTTTTTTTAGAAAAATAAACAAAATGGAATAATAATTTCTGTCAACTTTAGTTGCCTTGGTACTTTGGTAGCTTTTTGAGACTTCATAAGTGTACTTATTATCTGCTGTATATACATCGATGGGTAACTCAATTAGTAAGCTGAAATATTGCCTTAGAGGTTGACCATATGAACCACCGTTTAAAGTCAGTCATCATAGGTCCTTTCATGACACGAAAGATAGTCATCATGACTATCTTTATTGAATGCTGAGCCTGGAACGTTTAATTTACCGGAAAGTCAGTGCGTTTTCATTCAATGGTTTATTTTTGCACCCATATTTAACTCATCTGATAACAGACCTCTGTCCATGCCTGAAGAACTCTGTTTCGTTTGCTGTGATTTTGAATTTCCTCAAAGGAATTTGCGAGATTAAAAGATGTTTTGCTGTAAACCAATTCTAAGCAATGCAAAATTTATATTCATAAAAAATATTGCGAAAAAATTTATCTATTTTTCAATAAGATTCCTTTATCTATTAATATTAGAGAAATTTTACAGATTAGATGAATTAAAATTAACGACTCGACAGATTAAAGACATTAATCACTTATGAAGTCTCAGAAAGCAACCAAATTAGAGGAATCAGTTTTCATGAATTTATAGATTAAAAAATTAGGATTATCTACTTTAGTAGAAATTAGAATGGGCAGGGATCTAACTGAGACTTTTTGAATAATTAATGGAAATTTCTAATTATGGGATATAATTTTTTCAATGATTTTTTACGAACTAGAAACGTTCAAAAACTAAATTGACTAAAAAAATGGATTTTTTCTAATAGAGTAATGTATTTATAGAATAAATTGCCAATAAGATCGAAAATAGTGTAAAATAAATTTGATTAATGTGGATGATTTCAGAAATAAGGTAAGAACAAAAAAAAAAAAAATTAAGATATTTGTGGGGGACTATCGAATAAATTTCGTATCTGTATATAGATAATATATTGATAGTGTAAATATTCTGAATAAATATTTAATGGTTGCTGTGAGGAGACATTAAAAAGGAGAGATGCCCAAAAAAGAAGAAGAAGAAGAAGAAGAAGAAGATACCTGAAAGAAAGTGAAAAAAAAAGGATAAGTACCTAAACCTTGCTAGGGATTTTTAAAAAATTGATTGGTGCTTTTGGTACAGTCATGAAAAGATGATTTAAGGGACTGGAGGACTTGGAAATAAGAGGACGCGTGACTACCATCCAAACTACACGATTGAGATCGGCCAGAATACTGAGAAGAGTCCTGGAGACTTGAGGAGAGTTGATGTCACTCAAACTCCAGTGAAAGACCATCAGCTAAAATCATTGTGAAAAACTCTCAAGGAATAAATAATAATAATAATAATAATAATAATAATAATAATAATAATCATAATTATTATTATTATTATTTTTATTATTATAATTATTATTAACCTGACAACAATGTTGCTTAGATCAGCCTAAATATTCAGAAGGTTCTAAAATGCTGGAGGAGATTTGCTGTCACTCTGACTCCAATGAAAGACAAATAACTAACTATAATAATGATAATAATAACAATAATAATAATAATAATAATAATAATAATAATAACAGTTTACTGAATACTCTCTCTAGGTTAAATAACCCAGATTACCCAGTTATTTTGCCATAGCAGTTGAAGAATTGTTCAATTAATCCCTTCTCTAAGAGTATTACTACTATGAGAAAGGCAAACAACCTCGACCGAAATGTTAACTTGGGTCATCAATAGAGTAAGTTGGCCGACCCGAAGTTTCCCTTTTTAATAGCTACTACACTGATGTGTAGTGGAAGGCGCTACTCCTTTCTCTCGATGGCTCTACTTACCCTTGATAAGTACCTTATAATGGTGAGTGTTAAGTAAGGAAACATCAAGTACTATTTTTGAGTCTTTGTTATGACTCAACCGGGGATTGAACCTCAGTCTCCCGGGCCGCTGGGGAACACTCTAACCTATGCCAATGAGTCGGAATAGATTATTTCCCAGTCTATTAACCCAGTTGGCTATGGCGATAGAATACAACGAGTGCATCTCTGCAGAGGTGTTAGATTCCCCAACGAGTGCCCTGACATTAAACCATCTGATGGCAAGGCTCCAGCCTTGGAGCTTTGGGGTTTGTGGAGCACCCTTTCTCTGCTATTGCTCTCAGCTCCTCTCAAACCCGCAGTAGTAGCTCCTGATATTGCCCTATCTATGGATAAAATAGAACAAACCGTGTGCAAATAAATGACTGATGTTTAATTGTGGCAGTTATTTAGCAATACTTGAAACCATTTAACCGAGGGGATGTCCTCGTGGTGTAATGGTAAAAGCGATGGACTGCGGAATCGTAGTACGCGAGTTCGTACTCCATTTACGCTATTACGTTCACTTTCGGGCAAATATTCTTGGGAAAGGTATGAACCCCCTAATCCTCTCAGCTATGGGTTAAATAGTACCACTACTGTTCTTCTAGGAGAATGGATTTGGCATTAAATAACCTACAAAGGTTGATATGCCAAACCAAACCAAACCAAACCATTTAACCGTGTGCAAAAAGAGAGCTCAAGTTCGTTTAAGAACGTTGTCTTAAAAATGTCTTTAGAAATCATATCTATTAAATATATATGTATAAAGAACATTTGACATTAAATAACCTTAAATAAAAACATGTAAGACGTTGTCTTAAAAATGTCTTTAGAAATCATATATATATATTGAATATATATCTATAAAGAACATTTGGCATTAAATAACCTTAAATAAAAACAACATGTAAGATCTACAAGGGGCGATGAAAGATAGGGATGGGTTGAAAGTGAGAGTCAGGAACCGATGAGTTCTCAGCTCGACTAAATGATGACGAAGATCAAAGAAATTTTGAAAATAAAGCAACTTGAGAAATAATTGGTAAAATTATGAAAATATTTTTGGTGCATGTATATGTCATCCCGCACACGTTTGAAATAAATGACAAGCAGCAAAGGCAAGGGATATAAAGACAAAAAGCTTTGTTAAAAGAGACGATTTTATTAGCAAGAAATAAGCAAGTTATTTTAGATAAATGCCCGTTTATATCGAAAGCGTAGATTCAATTGTCTTATAGTTCTTGACGATAGGGATTCTGGATTATACTTGAATAGGATGCTGGTGCAGTTTTGTGACCAGTAAGTCGGTCAAAGACCCAGGAGTCGGACGTGTCACCAAAGCAAGCTAGTCGACGTCCCTGTGTTTTATCAGCGGCAGACCTGGGTTTTTAATCGTGTTTTACTGTGAGCGAGATGATGAATTTAGCATGGACTACATCTGCTATATCTGGCTGATAGTTGGCCTCGGATAGTAACCTGAACTGAGGATATGCTTTTTGTGTGTGATGAGTCTCTTGCCCTTCTACGTGGGATGCAGTCAGTTTTATTACATAGTAAAATAATGTTGTAGTTTCAATTCGTTCTTATCAGTATGACATGATATAGTTTTTATGATGTTAAAGTAGATCAATAGATTTTTAATGAAGAAAAGACAATGGATTTACTCTTGAAGAGAAACGTTACTAATAATTCTACCTAAATCGATTGGAATAGTTCAAACAAAGAAGACGGTTTGTAAAGGTGAAACAGCACTGGTTTGTTTGGACGCTTGGGACATTGAACGGAAGAAAAAGAAAAAGAAAGAAACGGATTGGGAGTTATGTACCAAATTTTTGACAATATATCTGCTAAAGCGCCAGGTTCTTTCTTGGCATCTGCAAATGTTTCTTAACACCTGCTTCTCAAATTGGATAACTACTTTTCAAAGTTTTCTTTGGTTATTTGCTTATAGAATAAAACTAAAAAATAATAAAATATAAAGTAAAATATGTTTGTTTTCTTTCATTTTCTAATAGAGCATTAATTTAAACACAAGCAAACAAACCAGCAAAAAAAGTTACTTTCTATGCTCGAATATAAGTCGATCTCGGGTATCGGTAGACCTTTGGTCACGAAATTGATGATTTATAAGTTTGTCTTTTAAGCTAAAGGTGGTTACTGTTCCATCGTATTATGTTTGATTTGCCAAAATCACCAATCACAATTGGTATAATTATCACCTTCATATTCCATTGTTTTTTCAGTTCTCTAAAAAGGTTTGGGTACTTATCACTCTTTTCACATTCTTTCCGTTTAATTCTGAAGTCTGCCGGGACACCAAAGTCACCAATTTTGCAGATTTTCTTCTTTTGTTGATTATTATAAGATCTGGTCTTCGTGCTGAGATTAGGTGATCCGTTTATATATCAAAGTCCCACAGGAGTTTGTGAGTGTCATTTTCTAGGACAGGTTCTGGGTTGTGCATATACCATGTGTTGGTATGGTCAAATTTAAATTTCTTGCACATTTCCCAGTGGATCACCTTGCCGACCCAGTCGTGTCTCGCTTTATACTCCTTCTGTGCTAATTTGCTGTATTCGCTTATTATGTGATTGATCGTTTCGTCTCTGTCATTGCATAGCCTACATTTACTGTTTTGTTGCGTCTCATCTATTCTCGCTTTGATATGATTGGTTCTTGTGGCGTTGTCCTGTGCTGCTATTAGGAGGGATTCTGTATCTCTCTTAAGGTTTCCTTTTCTTAGCCAGGTCCAGGTTTTCTGGTGTGAGATGTTGTTTATTAGACATTTAAAGCGGCCATGGAGTTGTTTTTATTATTATTATTATTATTATTATTATTATTATTATTATTATCAATATTTGAAGAAGAAGAAGAAGAGGAAAAGATTAACAAGAAGAAGAAGAAGAAGAAGAAGAAGAAGAAATAAAGATTAACAAGAAGAAGAAGAAGAAGAAGAAGAAATAAAGATTAACAAGAAGAAGAAGAAGAAGAAGAAATAAAGATTAACAAGAAGAAGAAGAAGAAGAAGAAGACTAGTTGCCGCGATAGGTGATGGTATTATTTATGCATCGATAAAAACTTCAGCGTGATTATGAGTATTGAAAATGGGGCAAAGTAATATCAATCGTGTTTGCAAATACAGAACACAAGATCATCGTAAGCCCAAAGTAATTTCACATCTGTAAAAGAAAGAAAGAAAATAAGAAAGAATATAGAAACTGGTGGCAATCACAAAATTTTGAGTGAGAGTAATTCTTCTCAACTCACCTGGATTCTTAGAGAATGTCTTGTCTTGTAGTGGCTAAAGTACTGGACTGCGACATCAGAAGAAGCAAGTTCGAACTGCAGTCACATTTTTGCGTTTACTTTCGGACTAATGCCCCTTGAGAAAGGTATTAACCTCCCTATTTCCAATCTATGAATTAAATAGTATTCATGCTGTCTTTCTGCAAGGATGATTTTAGCATCAAATAACCCACGAAAGTTGATATGCCATTGAAAAGAGAATACAAGCCAAATCATTCTTTGAGCCAATCTTATCAGTTGTGTGGTCTAAACGGTCTCAAATCTTCGAATTTTTCAGTTAACTGCATTTATGATGAGGTTACAATTCTGCAGCTTTGGGGAATGTGGAGGACACCTTGACATTACTCACAGATTCTCTCTGACCAGGAGGGTTAAGGTTCAATCTCTGCATCAAACAGAATTGTTAAATCATTTATTTAAAAAAAGTATTATTATTCATTTGAAATATTACTAATGTATGGCAACTATTAGTATTAAATTGAAATACTTAATATTAACCAGCAATACTAGAAAACATACAACTGTGAAAACAAATGATAACTATTAAATAGAATTATTAATGTTTGATTGGAATAATTGAAATTATTCAACTGTGCACAAACAAATGAACTCCAATTATTCGTTTAAAAATATAGTTACTCACAAATTATCCGTGTACAGATCTCATACATGCACACGCACACGCCTCTTGACTGAGCGGTTTGATACTAAGTCTAACGTAAAGTTGGACGGGTATCGCTTCAAGCGTCCAACGAGTCTAGCCACACTTAAGAGTTATGATACAATGAAACAGTCTGTCTGAGGATGACAATATATATATATATATATGACAGGGTTTGGCAATAAAAACGCATGAAGGTTGCTATGCCATAAAACTCCAACCAACCAACAAACCGGTCTCCTTTGCCTAATTTCCCTCAACCAGTTAATTTAATTCAAATTAACCAATTCGATTGGTTTGGTTTGTTTATTTGTTTTTCTAATGGCATATCAACCTTTGGCGGTTATTTAATGCCAAATCCATTCTCCTCGAAGAACAGTATTTAACCCATAGCTGGGAGGATAAGGGGATTCATACCTTTCCCAAGGGTATTTGTCCGAAAGTGGACGTAATAGCGCGACTGGAGTACGAACTCGCGTACTACGATTCCACAGTCCATCGATTTAACCATTACGCCACAAGGACACCCCCCCTAAACAATTCGAACTTAAGCAGTTAATATAACTAGAAACTATACTGGGCATTTTTGTAGATTGGAAAAGAAAATTATAAAATTTGCCAAAAGTATACTTTTTCCTACTGATATCAGATTATTTGACTATTTTGAAATTGCATTTATTTTTAGAAACTTCAGTTGGCATAAATAAATTCCCTAATATTCTTATTAAGAGTTTTAAACGATAGAAAGACATTCTGAGCGTGCCGATAGCGAAATTTACAGGTCAATTTTATATTCCAATTCTAATATTGTTTATTTATTTTTGTAATACTCTGAAAAGAAATAGAAAGTAATGGCCTAAAAATCTATTGAAATTTCTATTTTTGATAAAACCGTTATTTCAAAAAACTATTTTTTTCATAAAAATGTTTAAATTTTATATCATAATTTATAATCTAAATAGTTACTTTTTGTTCATTTTTATTTTCATTTTTGAAATTCCTTTGTTTTAGTGACACAAAGGAAACAATCTTATAAGAAATTACGCAGTAAAAAATTATAGGAAGGAACCGCATTTAGTGTAACGGTTATTGTCTTAGTAAATGGAATTGACAATCCAAGTTCAAATCCTACTCGAACCTGTTAGAACGCCGTTAGAAACAAGCATGGATTCAGTTATTCTCCCTCCAACATTATGGAAATAGGACAGGCTGGTTTCTTTACTTTAGTTAAACAACCAATCTCGAAGAAGAAAAACTCAGAATTCAAACCAGCAATATTTCGCTTTAAATTTTAGCATTTATTACATTCTGCCCCCGACAGAAGGTTTGGGAAATATATATATATATATATATATATATATATATATATATATATATGTGTGTGTGTGTGTGTGTGTGTTAATAAAGCATTGACGGATATAGTTGAATTTCCATATGACTTCTTTTTATTTTGGTTTTGTTTGGTTTGGTTGTGTTTTACGGCAGTTAAACCCTTCTGGGCTATTTAATACCAAATCCCTTATATATATATATATATATATATATATATATATATATATATATAAGTGTTTGGCAATGGCCCGGGAGACCAGGGTTCAATCACAAGTCGACTAATACCAAAAATTCGAAAAATGGTCCTTGATGCTTCCTTGTTTAATACTCAGCATTAAAAGGTACGGATCAAGGATTAGTGAAGTAATCCAAGCAAAGCAGTAGAGCCCTCCCCTACACCTCGGTGTTGTAGCAATTGAAAAGTGAGCTTGACTACGGTTGACCAACTTACTATATATATATATATATATATAATGAAGAGATCTGCAAGTTAATTTCCTTAACACGACTTTATTAGTCAGAAACACGTGTTGAAGAAATACGTAACCTAAAACCAAATTCACTTGCAGACCTAATCCTTTTAAAGTATTTACTTTTTTTTCTGATTGGAGTTACGAAAAACGACTCAATGGACTAATGGGAAGAGTGTCCACAAATAGTCCGGGAAACCAGGGTTCAATCCCTGGTCGCGTCATCCAAAGATTCAAAAAATGTTACTTGATACCTCCTTGCTTAACACTCCACAATTTAAGGTACGTATCAAGGATAAAGTGGAGCAATCCAAAGAAAGGATTAGTGCCCTTCTCTACATCTCGGTGTTGAAACTATTGAAAAAGGAGCCCTCTGGTCACCCTCGACTACGGTCGCTAACTTTCTTTATATATATATATATATATATATATATATATATATATATATATATAATACAACAGTAAATGGTTGTCATTATCTCACTTGGTGGGTTTGTGGCTGACCAAATGCGATATAGTTTGAAGAGTGCTCAATATCTGTGATAGAGCTATTAAAAAATAATAAATGAATATATAAGAGTTTTTCATGTATATTTAATAGCATGGCTGCTTATCTTCGAACACTGGTTTCATGCCATGTTTATACGTCAAAGAAAGCCTTTGTTTGATGATTGTCGAATAAATACGGCATGAAACCAGTAGTCACGAATAACCATCCTCGCCCCTAAATATATACAAAAACTAATATATATTTATTCATTATATATGTATATATATATATATACCTACGATTTATTAGTGAATAGTTTATTGGTAACATTTAAATAACCAAGAGCTCATTCGTATGCACATAGTTTAATGTTTTTAATTATTGATATCCTAAACTAATAATTCTTTTAAATATTATTTATTTGTTTGCTCACAGCTAAGTGGTTTAACGTATTACAATTTAACGATTATGTTTGTGAAAAATATTAATTTCAATCTTAATTAAAACATAAATTTTGCTTTCTTACACTCAGAATTCTATATGGTTTCAAGATTTCTTTTTATCTCATTCTAATAATTCTAATATTAATCATTTGTTTACACACAGTTAAATGGTTCCAAGTATAAAGAGTTCTATTTTACCTGTAGAGGAGGTCCTAGCAGGTACTACCACTCCAGGTCAGAGTGGACCTGGGAGTAATGTCAATGGAGAGTTGCTCTACATTACCTAAAGCTCCAGGACTAGATCCTCACCATCAGATTGTTTAGTGTCACATACAGATCACACTTTTGGATATAAAGGGTTTCAATCTTCCGCAGAGATGCAATCAGCGTATTTTACAACCACAGCCGACCTGGCTATATCAGATTTTTAGAGAGGGAAATCCAAATTACAAAATATAGGCAGGTTATGTCGAGTAAAAATCCAATAAAAAACAAAAACAGATTTAGCAAAGATTGAGCCTAATTTTTTTATAATCCTTTTTATTCCTTATGTAAATTCAGCCTTCTTGGGATATGATTAGGACCTAATATCCTATTTTTATTACGTCATCATGCTATGAAAAAGTAAAAGAGAAAACAAATACAGATCGGTAAATATAATTATATTTTATTTCATATATATGCTACAAAAAAGCATTCAGGCGTCAAATAATCCTTCATGAAATGATGACCCAAGGGTCAAGCATGATTTTGGAGCAGAAATATTTTTGTAACAAAACCAATGACGTCCTGTGGCAATTTTCATTTTCTTTTCCTTCCTTTTTTTTTTTTAATCAGATAACGTGATTTCAAGTTTTAAAATGCGAAGTCGTCATTTAATTTTTTTGTTTTATTTACAACTTTCTTGTCGATTCACATGGGACCTGCAATGAAGCGTTAATTAAAGCATGTATGATTTAAATTAAGCAGGGATTATATACTATTAACAATAGTATACCCTTTCCCGAATTGCTAAAAACAAATCTATTTGCAATGGATATTAAGTGGAACATCATTTGCTGTATGTTTTTTAATAAAATCGTGTTCGATGCATTTTTATAATAAAACCATGTCCAATGCATTTATATAGTAAAATCATTTCCAATGCAATTTTACAGCAACATCGTTTCTATAGCATTTTATAATCAAATTATTTCCCGTGCATTTTGTCCCTTACTTTTGGACGTTCCAAATTTGAAAATAAATAAATAATTGTTATAATTATTTTTCTATCCTTTGCAAATGATTCAAATTTTAGTATGTTATTATGGATTATAACGACTACCAGTTGTCAAAATTTTGGCTTTTCACTGTTGTTATTTCTAACAAATATTAGGTTTTAAAATGTTGTCCCTTAGTTTTGGACGCTACTGTATGTACTCTGCATCCCTATCAGTCATACCGCCAGTCAGGTCCTCTCTATTATATCTGGTGTCCTCACAGAGCTTATATGTATATGTCCCTACAGGTCATCAATGACGAATATATCTATGTGTGGGAGTCCATAGTAAAACATCGCTCACCTCACTATCAAAGACCAGCAGGTCTTGTTCGTCTTCTTTGGATTTTTTATGAGATGAGAGGCAAGTGGCTGTACAGCTGCTGTTTTGTTGAGTGGTTCTTCCAGGATCTGTTCAAAACCACTCATAGCATTCGTATGCGTCTCCCATCTAGCTCTTCCTTGAAGTATTTGGTTAGAATCCAGTAGATACAACCAAACACTAGTACTGAAACAAACACGGCTTGAGAAGAAACCCTATTTTTTATTATCAGACAGATCATATTTTCATAGGCATGACAGGCTATCAATATCAGTTCATGCTTTTCCAAAGCATATATTCATATTACTTTCAGTCGATGAGATATTTCTACCGAGGTAGACGAACTGGCGTACAAATTTCAAATTTCTGCCACTTAAATTGGAAACGGCTCCTTTATTTTAACGTGAAACCATTTGCTTTTATTAGGTCTATAGACGTTCGAAGTACATACCCATGGCAGATTAATGCACATGAGGTGGGGTATCCACGAGGTGTAAAGGTTAAAGTGATGGACTGCGGAATCGTAGTAAGCGAGTTCGTACTCCAGTCGCGCTATTACGTTCACTGTCGGACAAATACCTTTGGAAAAGGTATGAACCCCCTTATCTTCCCAGCTATGGGTTAAATAGTACCACTACTGTTCTTCTAGGAGAATAGCTTTGGCATTAAATAACCTAAAAGGTTGATACGCCATTAAACAAAGAAACCAAACCAATGCACATGAAAGTAAAATCCTTTGCGATGTTTGTTTGTTTGTTTGTTGTTTATTGGGGGGGTAGGGGTCAATTAAATTGTTTACACTGCACCTTACTGTATACGTTCATTTGAAAGCAATAACATCCTTGGGAGAGACACAGAGACACAGAGAGAGACAGAGAGAGATCGGCTAGCCGACAAACTAGGCAGGCCGTGATGAATATTTCCGCATTGTATTTGCTTTCAGATGATTCTTAAACTACTTGTAAAACGCAAATTTGGTTGATAACTATGAATATTCAAGTCATTCAAAAATGGTCTGAGTTCACTTGAAATAAAAATCAAAAATATTCATTTCTAACATCGGACGATATGAAGGTTTTGACCTTTTTCCTGCATTTGCAGTTAATTGCACACTCAAAGACTTATTTAGAATCGATAAGACGTTTAAACGGAAGCGCTGCATACGTACATCAATACCTACATAGATACATACATATAGATGCAAGATTACACATATATGTATGCTCATGTGTGCATATATACAAACCGACAGGTTTTCATGACAGCCAAATCAATGCATCGGCAGATCGATTTAGAAACAGTGAATGAATGAATATAATTGATAAATTTTAATCTCAATCCTATTTTTATTCAAATATCCATTCATATCTGTCAAATATTTTCTGAATATTAGTATCTTATACCTTCCTTCTTTCTTTTCTTCCGTTCATTCTTCCTTTCTTTCTCTTTTCTTTCCAGCTTTCTTCTTCCTTTGTTGCGTTCTTTCTTCCTTTCTTTCTATTTCATTACACCTTTCTTATTTCTTTTCTTCCTCTATCCTTCTACTTCTTCTTTTCCTTTCTTCTGTTCTTTCTTCATTTCTTCCTCTTTCCTTTCTTCCGTTCTTTCTTCCTTTCTTTCTCTTTTCTCTCCAGCTTCCTTCTTCCTTTGTTCCGTTCTTTCTTCCTTTCTTTCTCTTTCATTACACCTTTGTTTTTTTCTTTTCTTCCTCTATCCTTCTACTTCTCCTTTTCCTTTCTTCTGTTCTTTCTTCATTTCTTCCTCTTTCCTTTCTTCCGTTCTTTCTTCCTTTCTTTCTCTTTTCTTTCCTGCTTCCTTCTTCCTTTCCTCTGTTCTTTCTTCCTTTCTTTCTCTTTCATTACTCTTTTCTTCTTTCTTTTCTTCCTCTATCCGTCTACTTCTTCTTTTCCCTTCTTTTGTTCTTTCTTCATTTCTTCCTCTTTCTTTTCATCTACCTTCTTTCCTTTCTTTCCGTTTTTTTCCATCTTTCTTCCCTTCTTTTGTAAGTGTCCTCGTGGTGTAATAGTTAAAATGATAGACTGCGGAACTGTAGTAAGCGAGTTTGAACCCCAGTGGCTCTATTAAGTTCACTTTTGGACAAATACCATTGGGAAACGTATGAACACCCTTATCCTCCCAGCAATGGGTTAAATAGTATCCTTACTGTATTTCTAGAAGAGTAGCAATGGTATTATATGACATATAAAGGTTGATATACCATTAAGCAAAGACTAAATTTAATTACTTGAAATAGAAGTTTTCTGATTTAAACTGCGTACTTATGTTAAACTGAATTTTTTGAAATGGAATCATTTTTGTTTGAAATCGAACTGCTTTTGACATTAAAACTGTACTTACGCTAAACTGAATAGTTTAAAATAGAACTGATTTGACATTCAACTTTGTGTAAACAAAATCTCTAATTATACTAAACTGGATTGGTTGAATTAGAACTGTTTGACTAAATTGAATAGCTTGAAATAGAAATATTTTTGACAATTTAACTGTGTACACATGCTAAATTGAATTGTTTGAAATAGAACTGATTATTTGTATAAAAATGGATTTGGCATTAAATTAACTCCAAAGGTTGATATGCCATAAAACCCCAACCAACCGACCAATCTTCTTCTGTTCTTTCTTTCTTCCTCTTTTCTTCTACCTTTCGTCTTTCCTTTAAAATCTCCTTCTATACTCCTTACTATAATTTCGATGATTCATAAAACTCATTAACTTTTTCTGGTAGTTTTTTCTCTATCTACAATATAGCATCTCGAAATGCGAAATAGGGGAATTCCCGTGATGAAATGGCAAACATGAGATCGAGAAAATCGACTTCGATATACAGTCGCGCTATAACATTCACTTTCGGACTAATACCCTTGAGAAAGGCATGAACCCATTCTTCCCTCCAACCATGGGTTAGATTGTATCAATATCATCCCTATATAGGGATTGCTTTAGTATTAAATAACCAATGAAGGTTGTCATTAAATAAATAAATATGGAATGTCGAAATACAACTTGGTTTCACTCGCTTAGGAATTACGTTATGGATTTGTTCGAAATTGTCAGTTGTCTTTTAAGTATATGTTACCTTGCGGGGTTAATTCCAAGGTGCAGTGGCTTACATACTAAACTGTGACGTTGATGTAAGTGAGTTCTAACTCTTTTCGCTCTGTTAGGCTCACTTTCGGACTAATACCCAAGCGAAAAGTATGAACCTATTTATCCTCTCTGCTATGAGTTGAACTGTTCTTCTATTAGGATGGTTTTAGCATTAAATAACTCACGGAGAATGATATGCCATTAAACAAAGAAATGAAACTTTGACATTGTACATTGAGAAATATCTTCATGATGTTCAATGGTAAAGTCTTGCAACAGAATATTCTAGATGGGTCAAAATGATCAGACACATTTGCATTTTTAATAAAAACAAATTAGAATAAATAATGAAAAAATAGTTTAATTTTTCTTATGTACATATGATGCCATTTTGTTTTATTTCCTTTTAAAAATTATATCAGTCAAATGTTTGCCGTTATTGTCAACACACTGACAAAGACGTTCGCCAAAGTTGTCCTTAACTTGATGGATCATTTTATATGCAAAGACAACAATTTCGCTTCAATGCTTATCCAGTGGCTCAGAAGTTAGTAATCCTTAATAAAATAATGTTTCGAGGAGGTTCGGGATCTTGTCTACCAAGCCCAAAGTGCAAACGGAATGCTCTTTGCGTTGCAGTTACTGACTCGTTTTTGATAAACGTTTCCACAATGAAAATCCAATGCTCTCCTGTCCAATCCATATGGGTCACCTGAAACAAAATAAAACAAAATGTACATTTGGAAAATAAAAACACTTTTTTCATTATTTATTCTAATTTTCTTTTACTAAACCGACAAAAGTGTCAGTTCATTTCGACCCAACCTATATATATATATAGTCTTTGAAACTAATTTTCTCTTTCTGTGATATTTATTTTTGGATTCTGGATTTCTCACAAACGGCTGGTGTGATTACAAATTCCTAGCCAATCCTTGATGCCTGTTTTTAGATCTAAATAACTGAATAAATCTTGACATATATATCTATACCTATCCGGTTACCAAGATTTCTCTCTCTCTCTCTCTTTCGCTACACACACACACACACACACACATATATATATATATCTTTCCACACACACACACACACACACACTAACACACACACACACACACATTATTTGAAGCCTATGATATATATATTTGAATGATCACAAGAAAAACATATCAATTTTATACCCCACGGGAGCTTTTTTAGGTGTGCATGATTGAAGATCCCTATTTTGATTAAATTGATTTTATTCAAACATTTTATTCAGATTTGATTCTTTAATAATATTTGGAAATTTTCACTATTTTTCCTGCCGTTGTCGTTTCTATTATTATTATCATTATTCCTCATGAGGGTTTTCAATGATGTCTGAGTGACTGCCAGTCTTCTCAAGTCTCTGGGACTTTCCAAAGTATTCTAATCCGATCTTAGTCATACTGCAATTTGTATGATCTCGGCACTTCCTTCGATTTCCAGCCCTTCAGTACTCTTACCAAGCCTTTCGGGAGCGTCCCGAGTGCTGTAGTTATAATTGGTATCACCGTCACTTTCCTGTTTGTTATGTAGAAGAATGTTCCGATATCGACCTGCGTAAGTTGAACACGGATCTCCAAGCAACAAACAGTTTTTGAAATGGATTGTGCAACTGGGATCATGTGACTAGAAATCGAAGTAAGTATCTAAATCAGTCAGACAGAGGTCTGACGAAAGATGTAAAGTTGTAGCATTGCAATTTAGCATAGCGAGTCAGTATTCTTAGTATTGCGTTAGCATTCCATTTTCAGTAATCGGCATTGTATAAGAGGGAAGAGATTATATAGAGTGTCGGCCAAATTTACCCCCTGAACGAACATTATAAAAGTTGCGACGAGGAATCGTTTCGAATATTATAAAAATGTACAATTTTTCTTTGTTCTCTTGCAAACTTTAAGCACGTGTCTCTCTTCTCATTTTCTTTGATTTTACTTTATGGTCCATCGGGACGGCAGAGTCCACGATTCAGCAGGTTCCATTTTCTTTTCGTTTTTTTTTTTTGTTTGTTTGTTAATAATCACTAGGCTATTCGCGAGTTTTTCTCACCAGCTCTTATTGGTAGTTTTTCATTGAAGTCTCATTTCCTGAAAGTCTTCATAAGTCTCCAAGACGCTTCTGAGTATTTGAGCAATGATGTTCAAGATTATTCCTTTGATAACTTGTTAGCCCAGTCTTTTTTCTTTCAAAACCTTTCTGAATGGTTCCATGGATCCCAAATACTATTCGATCAGTGTCAGTCAAAAGTTCTACAGCTTTTTCAGTCATTTGACATACATTATCCTCTCTGACACACACACACACACACACACACACACACACACACACACAGGCCGAGCGGTTTTATACTTAGTCTAACGTAAAGTTGGACGGATTTCGATCCCGACGTCAAGCGTCCTACGTGTCTAGCCACAGTGAAGAATTATGATAAAACGAAACAGTTTGTCTTGGATGTCAATATATACGCTCCCCCATGGGGGTTGAGCACTCTGGCGAAGGAATTTTCAGGGATAAATATGATCAACCTATAAAAGTGATACGGTTAAAAAAGAATCTTGATTTGATTTCAAGACAAATAAATAAATTGCATATTGAAAAATCTGATGATATATTTTCCTTTATCTTGTATATTTAAAAAGTATCTCTACTGAAGTAGTATTTACAAAGACACAATTTTAAATGAACACAAAGTTAATTTTCATCAACATATTTCCAATGGTGATCTACAAACTTATTCCACTGAGTCTTCCATTACTTTCATGTCATGTTCCTAACATCTTACCTCGGTACCGATTCCGGAAGTAGCCTCGCGAAACCGGATGAGGTTAAGATGGTATTATATATAGCAGAGGAGTGTGGAATGCCCTGTTTTCATTGGCTGTTTACTAAAGGACAGATGTCTATAAGAACTCCCGAAGTCCGGCCTTATTAGTTCTTTTTCTTTGCTTTGGTAGAGGCCAGAGCGTAGCGCGTCGCAATCACGGAGGGGGTTTGGCTCTTTCAGAGTCATACCGGGGTTACTGTCGGAGCCGATATGATAAATAACCCGAAATCGGCAATGAAGACAGTGCATCACTGAAGACCTCCCTGATGCATCTAAGATGTATAATTGAAATACTCTGTCGAATTTCCTTAAATGCCCTCCATGTTCTCAAATTTCACCCATGAGATTAGGACGATGGGCCAATTTGCTGTAAACATCTTTAAAAAACTACAATCAGCTGAAACCTCTCAAACAAAATTAAGAAAAACACATCAAACAAAAAGTAACGTTAACGAAAACCCACACCATTGCAAGAAAAAATCCAAAGAGTCAACCATGGTTGGTTATCTAATGTGAAGTTCTTTTTTTACATTTATATTGAGGTTTGCTTGGGTTTTATGGCAAATCAACCATTGTTGGTTATTTAATGACAAATCGTGTTAAGACATATATTAAATATGCATGATTTGGTTGGATTGGGGTTTTGGTATATCAAGCAGTGTGGGTTATTTAATGCCAAATCCTCTTTTATACATATTTATTAAATTTATATGATTTGGTTTGGTTGGGTTTTAGTGTCAACCATTGTGGCTTTTTTTAATCAGAATTCCTTCTTATACATTTTAATTAGATATACATGAATTGGTTTGGTTGGGTTTTATGGCATATCAACCATTGTTGGTTATTTAATGACAGATCGTGTTAAGACATATATTAAATATGCATGATTTGGTTGGATTTGGGTTTTGGTATATCAAGTAGTGTGGGTTATTTAATGCCAAATACTCTTTATACATACGTATTAGATTTACATGATTTGGTTTGGTTGGTTTTTACCGCATATCAACAAGCGTCGGTTATTTAATGCCAAATCCTCTTTATACATATGTATAAAATTTATATGATTTGATTTGGAAGAGTTTTTGGCATATCAACAATTGTCGGTTATTTAATGCTACATTGTCTTTTTACATTTATTAAAGGATTTGTAAGCTCCTTTTGTAGTTACATTTTCAAACAAGCTTGAGCTTATTATTTTAAACACAGGTAAATGGCTTTTAGTACTTCTATCAAACATGCATATATCTATTTACTATTTATCATTTGTTTGCACCCAGTTAAATGGTTACAAGTTTGCTAAGTATCACTAAAAATTCATTTTAACAGTCATTTGTTTACACAGTTAAATCGTCAAAATGTTCTATTTCTAACAATTCAATTTAGCTTAAGTTATTTAGTCTGGTTTGGTTTTATGGCATATTAACATTTGTTGGTTATTTAATACCAAACCCTGTTTTTACATATATATTAAATATATTATTTGTAAATACATCATCATCATCATCATCATGTCGTGCAACCAGCAAAGATATCCCTGGTCCTCTCTCGCCACTTCTCCCTATCGTTCATCGCCTCTGGCAAATCTTCAGGTCTACATCCAGTATCCTCACAGAGCTGCTGTATGTATGTTCGAGCTGGCCGTCCTGCTTTTGCTCTGCCATATATGGAGGTCAATTGGAGTACATCACTTATGAGCGCGCCCCTGCTTCTCCAGCAGTGTCCTGCATATCTGGTTCGTCTAACTTGGATAGTTCTCGTGATGGGAGGTAGGTGGTCGTATAGGTGGTGCTTTGTGGGGTGTTGCCTCCATTTGTAAATACATTGTGTACATATATACCATAAAATTATCAAAGAGTTGTATTTCTAAAAATTCAGTTGAGCATCAGTCAGCAAAATTAAATGGTTCCAAGTGTAACATAGTGAGTGTCTGGAATTTAATACCCAGAAAAAAGGACGAAGTTTATATGGATTTTAGAAGACTATAGAAAATACAGTACGAGTGTATATGTGAAAATACCCCCGCAGCCCCCGAATACATCAACTTCTTAAAACGATTATGTCTTGGGCGTTGATTCATCTAGTGGTTTCCGCCGGGGTATTTCACATTTCTTTATGGCCATTATGGAATGTGAGAAAAAGAACAAAGAATAAACGAACAATGTGGGCTTAGGTCAACTTAAGTGCAAGAAGGGTGGTTCCATGACACTGCATTTCTTATCCATCTGTAGACTAACGCTGACGTGCATCCTTCGCGAAATTTCCACAAAGCCACGAGGAATGCTAACTCATCTTGACTGGTCTTCTCTCACTGCTCCTGGACCCTATTGCCAACTGGTCTCTTCTGCTGCCCGATGTCGTCTGCCCCTCTGCGTCTCCCTTCGCCAACTGCCTGAGTTCCTTTTTCCAACTTCGACTCGCGTTCCCTTGCCCACTTCCGGTCGCGTCGAGATCTCGAGCTCAGGCCTTTGTTTGGTTTCGCGCCAAAACAAACAAAGAGATCGTCTGCTCTGCGCACCCCCTTCATAGTGTCACATATAAATACTTTTTTAATGACTGTGTAGAAAGAAAAGTATAATTTTATCAAGAACATTTCTACTTGGGAATCGGTGTTGAAGTACCAAGTTCAAAAAGAACTTGTCAAATATTGGGACTATTTGGTGATAGATGAAAATTGTTATTGTTTCAAAAAATTAATTTAATGGAAAAAAATGCTCTGACATCGAAGGTCACAATTTTGGAAAAGGATTTTTTTATTTCATGAAAACAAAATCTTGTCAGTTCAAAGTTAAATGACTTATCCAAAGATTTCTGAAGCTAAATTTAGCATAGGAATTCTAGTTAGAATTAACCACGAGCTTCTGAGGTATACCCTACACTGCCCTGACCAAGCTATGAAAATACATAAATTAAACTACAACTGAAACGAATTCGATCGAAAGAGAGAGAGAGTGTGTGTGAGAGAGAGAGAGAGAGAGAGAGGGGGGTGCATTTGACGAGGCAGACGTATGGTGTTACTTTCCTCGATTTGTGAGCTACTCAACTTGCATCTTTTACCGCCGGAGGAGAAGACAGAAATAAGATAAATCTATTGGTCTCTGAAAGAATTGTATTATGTAAAAAATTGATGAAAGAAGTTTTCTATTAAATACACTAAACGCTAATATTATCACAAAGCCGTATCGTTTTTTGTTGGGTTTTTTTTTGGTTGCTGATTGTCTATTTTTATCTTACGTAATTATGCAGAGGCGTCTTCTTAATCACTAAAACGATTGATTCGGTGACCGAATCTTAAATCACAACGTGGGTGGATATCACATTAAATCCTGTTGTTCAAGACATTTCCTGGCATAACCAGGCAAAGATATCATCCAAAAAATAACCTCCGTGTTTGGCAGCCAACCCCCTATCTAGTTATGCCAAGTACTGCTATGTATCGCTAACAATTCAATTAAATATCAATAATTTGTTTACCCACAGTAAAGTGATCTAACCGTTCTATTTCAAACAATTCGTTTTAACATACGTCATTTGTTTGCACTCATTTTAAATGTCAAACAGTTCTATTAGAGTCATAGATAGGACCCTATCAGGTGTTACCACTCCGAGTCAGATTGGGGCTGGAGGCGATAAGACTGAAGGGGTACTCCACAATCTCCAAATCTACAGAAGCACTGGAAGCTCACCATGTAATCATTTAATGTCATTTTCATTGGTGGGTCTTACCCCTTGGTGGGTCTTACCCCTTTGCCCAGACGTTGAGATGCTGTCCGTGTATTCTACAGCCCCAGCCGACTGGGCTAGTTCCATGAAATGAAAAATTGTACAAATCTGCTCACTAATTACCAAAATTGATAACTCCCAAAAAAACGTACATGAGAAATTTAAAACACAACACAAAAAAAAAAATGAAAAAAAATGAACGACAAAACAAAGCACAAAAATATCAACACAAAAACGAAAAAGAAAGTAAGAAATTGGTGAACCATTATTTTCTTGACCTAATCAAGAGCATTTTAACAACTTGTGTGTAGTTTAGTCTGCATATATATATATATATATATATATATATATACGAGGATTCTTAAATAAGTTTCCAGACTTTTTCGTATGGGCACTGTTATTGATATTTCACACATGAAACTAGTTCCCTTCAATGCAATGCACTTCTTGTACCGTTCCAACAACTTCTGGAAGGCCCCATGGAAGTTCTCTTGCGTGAACGTGTCAATGACCTTCGTCAAAGCCATTTTCATCTCCTCAATTGTCTCATAACGACAGCCTCTGAGCTTAGGGAATAACCAAAAGTCACAGGGAGCAAGGTCTCGACTATAGGGAGGCTGAGGAACTGTTTTGACGCCCATCTAGGTCAAATAGTCTGTGACAAGGATGGAATTGTGGAATGGTGCATTGTCCAGGTGAAAATGCTACTGTCCTGATTTGAAGAGTGCTGGCTTCTTCCGACGGAATCTCTTCCTGATCTCCCTTAAAAGCTCAACATAGTAACCGTAACCCTAACCCTTTGGCCAATCAACTCTGGTGTATTGACCTCCTTACTCCTCCCATGCCTCACAAACTCTCTGCCTATCCTTGAATCTGTTATGCTACTCAAAAACTGATGCTCGATTCACGCCGGATGGTCCAAAAGCAGCCTGAAGCATTCCATACGGTTCTGTGGCACTTTTTCCAAGTTTAAAACGTAATATTATTGCATATCGTTCTTCTAAAGTGTCGTCAGATTGCATTTTTGAAATACACCAGCTTTGACAATCAGGCTTTAGTAGGGTGTTATTCAATTGCTGCTGTAGCTGTTCATTTGAACCTGAAATCATAAAAATGGGTCAGTCATCTCATAAGATGTATAGCAATAAGATACTGAATTTTTAAGAGTCCTCGACAATTTTAAATGCGTGTACAAAAAAAGTCTGGAGACATATAAAGTTTACATATCTCAGCAGCAACTCCTTATCTACAGAACGTGATGTCAACATACGCCTAATGAAGGCGGGAACTACAATTGTAAGCTTATCGTTCGTAGGGAAGTCTGATTTATTGCATAAAATAAAACAGTATCCCTTTCTAGCAGCGTCAGAGTCACTGCTACTGTAAGCATGCACTACAGGGACTCTAATAAAACACACGTAAAAAAAGCTAGATGGAAACTATACAAGAACTCTTCGTGCTGTCAAGAACAAATCCTGGAAGCAACATTCAATAAAACAAAAGCTATGCAGCCACTTACCTCCCATCTCAAAAACAATCCAAAACAAAAATAGACATTCGAGATACGGCTGCAGAAGTTATGATGAACTCATACTTCGAGGTAATTCGATGGACCACTCAACATAGACATGACAGTCAGGGTCAACTAGTTCGAACGATCTTACATCAGTCCTTTGCAGGCACAGGATATCGTTTGGAGGTCCTGTCAGTAGCAATGTATGGTAAGGATGGAAGGATGGAAAGAACGAGAGAGAGAGAGAGAAGAAGAAGAAGAAGAAGAAGAAGAAGAAGAAGAAGAAGAAGAAGAAGAAGAAGAAGAAGGAAAGAGAGAGAGAAAATAATCATGCAAGTCCGTGATGTCAGCATGACCTGATGAATATATATATATATATATATATATATGGCGGAATTCCCTCAGCAAATTTACGATAGCCAATGATTGTCTGAACGTTCCCTGCTGTGTTCGATGATAAGGGATAATATCGTTTATTTCTCCAAAGAGAGTATGCTATCTTAGCGTGGGGAATAAACATCTCCTGTTGGGAAGAATATATAAGCAACTGCATTTATGTGTACACTTGTTTTTATTTTTTCAACGATAACAGTCTCTTCTTATTACAGATGACTCGTGTACATCGGGGAATCATTTCCCTGGATAGAAAAATATGCACATCAATTTTCACACATGCCTGCTAGTCAATGTCTCGGAAACAACTAAGTTAAAGTTGAAATTTGTGTTTCTATTTCATAAGATTTTAGTCACATGAATAGCTTGCAACTGCTCTGAAGGGACAGTATCGCTTAATTGAAGCGGGTTGACGCTTGACATCTTTGAAGCCGTTTCTAACGGTTGTAACATCATTCGAATCGTACACCACCTGTCAATTATAGCTTTCAACAATGTATTATGTAACATTACTCTCACACAGATGTATATATGTATCGAGAGAGAAAGAGAGAGAGAGAGAGAGAGAGAGAGAGAGATCCAAAAATTTTCACATTTCTCGAGCGGTTCCTTTACATCTTGATTTTAGCGTCTTCAAATGTTTACCTATCTTGTCAGCACATTATTAGAATCTTCAACAGGTTTCTCCGTAATATCAGCTACTTTTCTGATAAAGTTTTCCCTATATCAATTTTAACATTTTCTGATAAACCATTGGAATAAGTGAATAAATAAATGAATAGAGAGAAAATGAATAACGACGTTGTATTAAATTGGTAAATGAATTAGAAATTAAATTTATATTTGTGATTTTAACTATATTATTGTAATTCGGTGGGGGTTACCGTAATTAAAATTAATTTTATATTTTTTAGTTCATTTTAATGATAAAAATTGATATACTAAGATTAGATTGTCTGATTAATTTTGTGATAAATGTTTGAATTTTTGACATGTATTATTATAACTGTTATTTTACCTCTGTTAAATTAAAAGTATGATGAGACCTGATGAAGTTTTATGATAGTTTGATACTTATTGTTACATGAAAGTTTAGGCTTGCTTTAATACGTAGGAGAAAAAAGTTTTTTTTTGTTTTTGTTTTGTTTTGTTTTGTTTTTTTGTCTTAGTCTGGTTGTAAATGTGAAAAAAATATTTTAATCCATTTCTTGTTTGATCTGAAGAAGTCAAGTTAATTTTTAAGAGCATTGCTTTTAACAGGATGGAAATAAATTCATTATCTTGATGTGACCGATTGATGGTGTCTTGAAGAGAAAATTATTTGTTGTGTGGATTTTATTTACATTGAACTGTTTACCAGGATTATTTACATTTGATATTCTCTTTTTGAATATTTTATTGGTCCTGATTGGATTATTCCCTACACTGGATTCACTGGATTGAATAGTACCCAATATATATATATATATATATATATATATATATATATATATATATATTCAATAGCATGGATGCTTACTTGCAACCAGTGTCTTTTTACGACAATCAACAGGCACATGATTGTCGTATAATGAGGGCATGAAACCTGTGGCTGTAGATATGCATCCACGCTCTTAAATAAAGACTACTATATATATATATATATATATATATATATATATATATATATATATATATATATATGTATTTATACATATATGTATTTATTATTATATTATATAATAACTCACTCACAGATATTGATTGCCCAGTCGGCTGGGGCTGTAGAATACACCGACTGCACCTCTGCAGAGGGGTAAGACACCTCCCGCAACGAGTGTCATGATAATGACACTAAACAATCTGATGGTGAAGTTCCAGTTATGCTGGAGCTTTGGGGAATGCTGAGTACCTCTTTATTACCATCGCCCCCACGTCCAATCTGACCCGCAGTGGTAGCACCTGATAAGGGTCCTATCTATGGGTTAAATAGAACTAAACCGTGCTTCCTTCACTATACTGATTTTTGAATTTAAACTGCGTATTTAGGCTAAATAGAATCGTTGAAACATTTAAACTGTGTACTTATGCTAAACTAAATTGCTCGAAATAGAACTGTTTTGACATCTAAACTATGCACTTATGCTAAACGTAATTATCTGAAATAAAAAAAAGTTTCGACATTTACCTCTGTTTATTGCCTGGTCGACTGGGGCTGTAGAGTACACTGACTGCACCTCTACAGAGGGGTACAACCCGAGTGTCCTGGATATGACACAAACAATATGATGTTGATGTTCCAGTAATGTTGGGGCTTTGAGAATGTAGAGCACCCCTTCATTGCCATTGCTCCCAGGTCTACTCTGGCTTGGCGTGGTTGCACCTGATATGGCCCTATCTATCTATCTATCTAAATAGAACTAATTGCATACTTATGCTAAACTAAATTGTTTGAATTAGATCTGTTTGACTAAACTGAATATCTTAAAATAGAAATGTTTTGATAATTAAATCGGACTTATATTTAAACTACATGCTGAATTCTTTAAAATGGAACTGTTTTTAATATTGAAACTCTACTTACACTAAACTGAATTGTTTAATATAGAACTATTTTGACCTTTAACTGTGAGTAGATAAAATCTGTATTTATGCTAAACTGAATTATCTAAATTAGAACTGTTTGACTAAGCCGAATAGCTTGAAATGGAAATGTTTTTCACACTTAAATTTTGCTCAGTCCGCTGTGTCTGTAGAATACACCGACTGCACCTCAGCAGATAATTAGGGCCTCCCAATAAGTGTCCTGGTATATGACTAAACAATCTCATGGTGATGTTCCAGTGATACTGGGGCTTTAGGGAATGCGGAGTACGCTTTCATTGGCATTGCTCTCAGGCCCACTCTGGTCCGGAATGGTAGCACCTGATAGGACCCAATCTATGGGTTAAATAGAACTAACTGCATACTTATGCTAAACTGAATTATCTAAATTAGAACTGTTTGAATAAACTGAAGATGTTGAAATAGAAATGTTTTTGACAAAGAAAATGTACTTACATTTAAACTGCACGCTTAAGCTAAACTGAATTATTTGAAATAGAACTGTTTTTGACATTGAAACTCTACTTACACTAAACTGATTTGTTTAATATAGAACTGTTTTAACATTTAACCGTGTGTAAACAAAACCTCTACTTATACTAAACTGAATTATCTGAATTAGACGTGTTCGACTAAAAAATAAACTGTGTACTTAAATTTAAACAGCGTACTCATGCTAAACTGAATTATTTCAAGAGGAACTGTTTTTTGACATTGAAAATGTACTTACACTAAACTGAATTGTTTAATATAGAACTGTTTCGACATTTAACTATGTGTAAACAAAATCTGTACTTTTACTAAACCTAATTATCTTAATTAGAACTGATTGACTAAAGTGAATAGCTTGAAATAGAAATGTTTTTTCACATTTAAACTGCGTACTTATGCTAAACTGAATTGTTTGAAATAGAACTATTTTTTAAAAAATGGATTTGACGTTATATAGCTTTCAAAGGTTGATATGCCATAAAAGGTAAACAACCAGAAACAACCAGAACAGATATTGAGAAGTCTTCAAATTATAGCATATTTGGTCTGCCACAAACCGACCAAGTGAGATAGTTACAACTATTTGCCGTTGTAATATATGTATATATATATATATATATATATATATACATTGTGATGTTGAATAGGTTCCAGTCTGATGAAAAAGCCGTGGTGACGACAAGTCTTCTAAAGGAAATTAACTTATAAATCAAAACTGAATAAGGATGTTCTACCATCAAACTACTACTGACTAGTGGCATCCTCTAGCATGAAACATCCAAAAAGTTTCTTTGAAATATTAATAAAATTACTGTTAGCACAGTTAGTGGTTATCATGCAAGACATGTCATTGGGCTGTAGAGTGGTATAAGTGTCGTACATGCGATTGCCACTATAATTCAACGTAGTAAAGATGTCAGTGCTAGTCAGCTGGGGCTGTAGAATATACCGACTACTTCTCAGCAGAGGGATAAAACTCCTCCAATGAGTGTCCTGGATATGACACTAAACAATCTCATGGTGAGGCTCCAGTATTGCTGGAGCTTTGGGAAATGCCGCGTATCTATTCATTGCCATCGCTTCCAGGTCTACTCTTGGCCAAAGTGGTAGCACCTGATAGGGTCCTATATATGGGTCAAATAGAAGTAATGTATGCTTATGCTATACTAAATTATTTTAAATTGAACTGTTTTGTCATTTAAACTGCGAACTTATGCTAAACTGAATTGTTTGAAGTAGAACTGTTTTTACATTTAACAGAGTTTAAATGACTCATTGATGATTAATTGAATTGTTAATGATATATTTCAATACTTGAAACTATTTAGGTTTGTTGACTAGACTGAATAGTTTGAAATATAACTGTTTTTACATTTAAACCGTATACTTATGGTAAACTTAATTGTTTGAATTAAAACTGCCTTTATAGCTTTGTGTAAACAAAAAAAGATTGTACTCATACTAAACGAAATAGAAATTATTTATAGACATAAAATGGATTTGGCATTAAAAGACCTACAATGGTTGAAATGCTATAGAACCAAACTAAACGTATAGATCTGAGAATTAATTTTTTATTTATTGCGGACTTTCCCGCCTCATCTTGGTAGATTTTGTGTTGTTTCTTCTTTCCCTACGTTTCGGCCACATTTCACCTCTGGCCTTCTTCAGGTGATTTTACCGCGACCTCGGATAGGAATGCTGAGTCTTGTAACCGTATCCCTAGTAATTACTGTCTTTCATAGTTGTTGTCTATCACACCACGTTTTTGACCAAGTAAACCTCTGGCCGACTTGGGTAGGATATGAAACCACTATCTTCTGACAATGCTCACCTGGAACCGAAGAGACTCAACGCCTCTATCCGCTGCGCCACTACTACTTTATCATATAACGCATTTAAACGCTTATGAATCACAATTACTATTGTTTACATACATCCGTTCAACGGTAGCCGAGACCTCAATTCATCTACAAAGAGGCTTGCAATAGTCGCTAATGGCAACACGATTACTTCTTCGCCAGAGAACTCAACCCCACGGGGATAGGAGAGTATAAATATATATCTATAGTTATCCACAAGCATACGATCTCTTCAGAGAAACTATTAACAGCTATAATGATGATTCATAAAAAAGCATGAAAGTAATGGATGGCTCCTTTTATGGACGGACAGACTACTTCGACATTGTCACTGGAGTTTTGCAAGATACCTTGGCGCCATATTTGTTTATAATCTGCTTAGATTACGAACTTCGAATGTTGGTGCATCTGATAAAAGAAAATGTCTTTACACCAAAAAAAAAAAAACCTAAAAAAGCAGATGATATCCGGCTGATACACTAACAGACGCAGACTATGCAAATGATCTAGCACTTCTTTCAAATACACCTGCAAAAGCCGAATCCCAATTGCCAAGCCGCAGGAGGTATTGTACTCTACGTGAACGCAAAGAAAAATTTCAAGTTTTTAAAACGAAAGGGAGTCATCTACACGTTAAGTGGCCGGCCACAAAAATTTGTAAAGAAGTTCGCATTCCTTGCCAGCAATATCTCTTCTACTGAAAGTGATATAAACATTTATTTAAAGGTTATCGATCATATCGAAGTCTGATTTATCCGATAAAATAAAATGTGATTGCTTCCAAGCTGTGTAAATACTGCTGTATTGATGCACCACATGGACTCAGAAAAAACACGTGTATAAAAAGCCAAATGGGAACTAAAGTAAAGTAAAGTTGCTGACCTTAGTTGATGGTGACTCGAAAGCTCCCTTTTCGATAGCTACTACACCAAGGTGTAGGGGAGGGCGCCACTGCTTTCCCTGGATTGCTCCATTTTACCCTTGATCCTTACCTTATAATGCCGAGTGTTAAGCAAAGTAGCATCAAGTACCATTTTTGCGTCTTTGGTATGGTTCGACCTGAGATTTAACCCAGGTCCCCTGGACCATTGGTGAACACTCTAACCATTATACCGCACACAATACAATAATGTTGGGTGCTTTTTAGAAAAAATCCTTGAAGCAACATCTTACGAAACAGCAACTGTATGGTCAACTAACTCTCATCCTACAAATCATCCAAGTAATTTGAAGAAGACATTCAGGACACTGACGAAGAAACAAGAATGGGCAAAGGAAACGTTCTTTTATAGAATATACATAGATGCACCTGTGTTGGACACCAGCAAGATAGGGGACACTGGGTGTAGTTTGAGGGATCTACCGACAGTGATGGATGATTGGGATGGATGGAGAAAGGGAGAGAGAGAAGAGAGAGAGAGAGAGAGAGAGAGAGAATGAGAGTGAGAGAAAGTGAGAGTGAGAGAGAGAGAGAGAATGAGAGAAAGAGTGAGGGCAAGAGGAAGAGAAAGAAAGAGAGAAAGAGTGAGAGAAAGAGAAAGAGACCCAAGGAAATCCATGCTGTCAGCGCGACTTGACGATGAGGATATAGAGTTGGAAATATATGGAGACGTGTTATATTCAGTAATTATGGGTTGTAAACATCGAGTCAGACCCAAACTTATTAACATTGCTGTATTTGTACCAAAATTGGAAATGATATTGTGTCCATAAACACCAAAGTCGTCTCAATAAACAGAGAATCACATTCATGCTAACTCAGTTATCTCTCCTTTTCCTTCAAAAAGGAACCGAAATTAGTAAAAAGAAGAAAAGTGAAAATGAAAGTAAAAATATATAAGACTAAAAATAAGGATGTGAAAAAATTACAACGTTTTTTTTGTTCATGTGTAGCTTTTTGTTTTGTTTTGTATTTAGGTATTTTTGTTTATTTGTTTGCTTGTTATTTGCTTGTTTGTTTTTATGTCAACTCTAGACTAATAACACGTCTAGACATGTTCTGATTGAGATTTTTTTTAGACCTAAATGTAAATGCGGGAAAGGTCAGCGGTTTTCTTTAATATATGATACTTAAAATGGATGCTTTTTAACGCAGGCTGTTTGTAATGGTATCGATGAAGGAATAAATGTTACAGCCTACATAATAATAATAATAATAATAATAATAAGAAGAAGAAGAAGAAGAAGAAGAAGAAGAAGAAGAAGAGGAAGAGGAAGAAGAAGAAGAGGATAAAAATTTAGATACTAAAAAAGAAAGTGACGATTATACCAATTGTAATTGGTGCTCTTGATATAGTCATCAAAGGACTGGTGCAAAGACTGGAGGACTTGGAAATAACGGAACAGGAAGAGACTGTCCAAACCACAGTATTGTTGAGATCGGCCAGAACACTAAGTAGAGTTCTGGAGACGTGGGGAGACTTACTGTTCCTTAAACTCCAGTGAGAAACCATCAGTTAACGCTGGTGTGAAAAAGTCGAAAAGGAAATAATGAGAATGACAATAAATAGGAAACAAAATGAGAAAAACCCCCAACTCTATGGACGTTTTCGACGACTAATAAACAGTGTGGTGTAGTGGTTATCGTCGTAGGAATTGGACACGACGATACAAGTTCAAATCCTGGACGAGACAGATTGCATTTCACATAGCACTAATACCCTTGGGAAAGGTATGAATCCAATTATTCTCCCTCCAGCTATGGGTAAATAGTAGGACAGATTAGGTTCTTCAGCCTTGGTGAGGCAACTAGTCTAGGAGAAGGAAAAACTCTGAATTCAAACCTGTTAAACTCCGCCTAAAAATTGATCTTGTGTCATATCCTGCCCCAGCGGAGGGGTTGGGTAAATATTAATAAACAGCATCGCACACGAGAAAACCTGGACGTGGCTAACAAAAGGAAACTTTAAGAGAGAAACAGAATCTCTCCGAATAGCAGCACAAAACGACGCCATAAGAACCAATCATATCAAAGCGAGAAAAGATAAGACGCAACAAAATAGCAAATGTAGATTTAGTGGTGATCGAGACGAAACGATAATAATAAGCGAATGCAGCAAATTGGCACACAAGGAGTATAAGACTACACACAACTGGGTAGGCAAGGTGATCCACAGGGAAATGTACAAGAAATTTGTATTTGACCATACGAATAAATAGTATATGCGCAACCCAGCAGCTGTCCTAGAGAATGACAAACTGCAATGGGACTTTGACATACAAACGGATCACCTAATCTCGGCCAGAAGACTAGACCTTATAATAAGCAACATAATACAGTAACTAAAGGATTTTTAAAGGGACTGGAGGACTTGGATGTTTGAGGTCGAGAGGAGACCATCCATACACGGTATTAATGAGAACGGCCAGAATAGTGAGATGAATCGTGGAGACTTGAGGAGACTTTCTGTCACTTAAACTCCAGTGAAAGACCATCAGCTAAAACTGATGGGAAAAACTCTCAATGAGTAAGTAATAGTTATAATAATGTGTGTAGAAATATGCTTGTTTGATTAAAAAAAAAGGCACTGGGGGCTTTCGAGTCTTTCAGCATAATACCCACCCTCTAGCTGGTCCCCACTCGGAATGTTCGATCCCGGTTCGCAACCCAAAACTTAAGACGCTACAAACCAATTTCGCTTTTTAAAGATTTGCCAACGTAGACCTTAGTTTCCACACATTTGATTGGCTATTGCTTTAACCAACCAGTTTGCCAGAAAGTTGATTTAACCAGATCTTCGTTACGGTGACCTTTTTTCCTTCTTTACCCACCTAGCACGATTCGAATCTAGGGGTGAGTTTCTAATTCATTTCTAACTTTTCGTTAAATATTTACAATTCTAAATGGAACGGAAGAAAAAAAAACTATTCATACATATTCAAACTGGAACTAAAACTCCCCCACCTGTATTTGAATTATCTGTGATCTCAGCCTTTAAAGAAGGAAAAACATACATGGTACATTCAATAAGTTTCCATACTTTTTTTGTACTGGCATTTAAAATTGTTGTAGACTCGTGAAAATTTAGTATATCATTGCTATCCATCTTATGAGATGACGGACCAATTTTTATGATTTCAGGTTTAAATGAACAGCTACAGCAGCAATCGGAATACACCCTACTAAAGCCTGATTGTCACAGCTGGTCAATTTCAAAAATGCAATCTGACACTTTAGAAAAACGATATGCAGTAAAATTCAGCTTTAAACTTGGAAAAATGCAACAAAAACGTATGGAATGCTTCAGACTGCTTTTCGAGCATCTTGCATGAGTCGAGCATCAGTTTTTGAGTGACATAAGAGATTTTTAAAAAAAGCAGGGAGTCTGTGAGGGATGATGCAAGGTGTGGGAGGAGTAAGGAAGTCAATACACCAGAGTTGATTGGCCAAAGGCTTATGGTTAGGGTTACTATGTTGAGGTTTTAAGGGAGTTCAGGAAGAGATTCCATCGCAAGAGGCCAGCACTCTTCAAATCGGGTCAGTGGCATTTTCACCAGGACAATGCACCATTCCACAATTCCATCCTTGTCACAGACTATTTGACCAAGATGGGCATCAAGACAGTTCCTCAGCCACCCTATAGTCGAGACCTTGCTCCCAGTGACTTTTGGTTATTCCCTAAGCTCAGAGGCTGTAATTTTGAGACAATTGAAGAGATGAAAGAGTCTGTGACGAAGGTCATTGACACGCTTACATAAGCGTACTTCCATGGGGCCTTCCAGAAGTTGTTGGAACGGTAGAACAAGTGCATTGCAGCCGGAGGAGATTACTTCGGAGGGGAATAGAGTTTTATGTGTGTACTATCAATAAAAGTTCCCATACGAAAAAGTCAGGAAATTTATTTAATGATCCTCGTATATACAACAGTATTCGGATGAAATAGGAAAAAAAAGAAACTCTATGGATACTTCAAACGACTAATAGACGAAATCTCACACGAAAAACCCGGACATCGCTAAGAAAGGTAAAGTTTCAGGGAGACCCCGAATTTCGACCGATCACAGTATAAAACAACGCCATAGGGACCAACAATGTTAAAGCAAATTTAGATAATACGCAACAGATCAGCAAGCGTAGTCTGTGTGGTGACAGAAATAAAACGACCAATCTCATGATAAGAGAATACAGCAAACTAGCGCCAAATGAGTACAAGACAAGATACGACTGGGTGGGAAATGTGATCCACTGGGAATTGTGCAAGAATCTGGAGTTTGACCATACGAACAAATTATATATGGACAACCCAGAATATGTCAAACTCCAGTGGAAAACCATATTGTTGGTTGTTTGGATATCATAGTCTTTCAACCTTTGTATGTTAATAAATGCCAAATCCATTTTTAAACAAATAATCAGTTCTATTTCAAACAAATCAATTTAACTTAAGTACACAGTTTAATCGTCAAAAGCATTTCTTTTTCGAGTTATTCAGTTTAGTCAAACAGTTCTAATTCAGCTAATTCAGTTTACTATAAATATAGATTTTCTTTATGCACAGTTAAATGTCTATATTAAACAATTCAGATTAGCGTAAATAGAGGTTCAGTGACAAAAAGTTTCATTTCAAAGAAGTGAGTTTAGCATAAGTGCGCAGTTTAAATGTAAATACACAGTTTGTCAAAAACATTTCTCTTTCTAGCCACTCAGTCTAGTCAAACAGTTCCAACTCAAACAATTTATTTTAGCATAAGTATGCAGTTAAGTTCTATTAAACCCATACATAGGGCTCTATCAGGTGCTACTAGAGTGGACCTGGGAGCAATGACGATGAAGGGGTGCTCTGCATTCCTAAAAGCTCCAGCATTATTGGAACCTCACCATCAGATTGTTCAGTGCCTAATATATAATGAGAGGAGTCCTGGAGACTTGAGGAGACTTGGTGTCACTCAAACTCCAGTGGAAGACCATCAGCTAACGCTGATGTTAAAAACTCTCAAAGAGTATATTAATAATAATAATAATAATAATAATAATAATAATAATAATAATAATAATAATAAGAAGAAGAAGAAGAAGAAGAAGAAGAAGAAGAAGAAGAAGAAGAAGAAAATAAAATAAGAAAAGCAGAGAAGAAAAACAGATGAGAAGCCAATGTTTAAAAGAATTTGGAAAGAGAAGACAAAAAGAACAAAAAAAAAATATCTGGAATCAATGAAATACACACCCACACACATCCCCAAAAGAAAAAAAAAACGAAAACAAAAATCACCTCTTGTAACATAATTATCATCATCTTTAGCAGAGAAATTTAACAAAAACTTCAATAAAAATTAACAAAAAATAAGAGGATAAAATTAAAAGAAAAAATTATTAATATGACAAAAATGAAAAAATTTCTCGAAATTTACGTTTGTTCTTGTTTGGTTTTATTTTGTGGGTTTTTCAGTAAGAAATCTTGCTTCAACTCACATCCACACAAAAAAAATAATGGTTTTAATGGTTAAAGCGCTGGACTGTGGAATCGTAGTACACGAGTTCGAACTCCAGTCGAACTATCACGTTCATTTTCGGACAAATACCCTTGGGAAAGGTATGAACCAACTTATTCTCCCATCTCTGGGTTAAATGGTACAACTACTGCCTTTCTAAAAGGATGGATTCAGCATTAAATAACCCTAGAACGTTGGTATGTCATTAAAACAAACTAGCAGACAAACTAAGAAATATATATATATATATATATATATATATATATATATATATATATAACTTTAGGTTACAGTGAGCTTGGAATAATGGCAATGAAAAGGCACTTCAAATTCCCTAAACTCCATGATTGGAGTCTGACTATTGAATACTTTTTGTGTTATATCCAGAACGCTTGTTCAGTGGGGGATCTTACTCCTCTGTAGATAAGCAATCGGCATATTTAGAGGCACAGCCGATGGGGCTGATGAAACGAACTCTTACACGTGAGAGAATATCCTTCGTACAATAAAAAAAATAGAATAAAGCGAACGTGGAAAGTTTTTGGTTTTGTTTTGTTTTTTTTTTTTCATATTAAAAGGCTGCACTGAATTTTTCCCTCTAATAATGATATACATATTTTTCTTTTTTATTTTGATGTCCTTACAGCCGAATCTAAAATTCAACATTTATTTTCATCATTAGAAAGCAAATCCATCCATATAATTCTTATATAGTCACAAGTTGCATTAAACAGATCAAGAACTTGCTAAGAAAATATGAACGCTTTATTTCTTCTGAAATATTGAATTGGAAGCAGGTTTCGAGGCAGTCGGAAGCTTTGCACGTAACAAAAAAAAACATTAAAAATAAAATACAAATTTCAACTTTAAGGGGTTTGGTTCTAGTTTGGTTTGTTTGGTTTTATGGCATATCAACCTTTGTACGGTATTTAACGCCAAATCCATTTTTATGTAAATAATCTGTTCTATTGAAAACAGTTCAGTTTAGCATAAGTACACAATTTAATTGTCAAAAACATTTCCATTTCAAACTATTTAAGCAGTTATAAGTAATAATTCAGTTAAGTGTAAATACAGTTTTAATGTCGAAAAACAGTTCTATTTGAAATAATTCAGTTAAGTATAAATAAGCAAGCAGTTTAAGTGTAAGTACGGTTTAATTTGCAAAAACGTTTCTATTTTAAGCTATTCGGTTTACTCAATTCATTTTAGCATAAGTATGCTGTTATTTCTATTTAACGCCCTATCAGGTGCTACCACTCCGGGCCAGAGTGGACCTGGGAGCGATGGCAATGAAGGGGTACTCCGCATTCCCCAAAGCTCCAGCACTGCTGGAACCTCACCATCAGATTGTCTAGTGTCATATCCAGGACACTCGTTAGGGGGGGGGTCTTATCCCTCTACAAAAGTGCAGTCAGTGTATTAAACAGCCCCAGCTGACTGGGCAAGATCTGCTTCTGAGAGATTGACTAGAACACATGGGTTAAAATGGAGGTGCATATTTTTCTATCCAGGGAACTGACGCCCCGATGTACACGCGTCAGAAGTAGTAACAAGAGGCCGTTACCTTCAAAAAAGATAAAATTAAAATAATTCTAAACAAGGACTTTTTATGCCCTATCATGTGGGCGTTATCAAATAAAAAACAACTTGATGAAAACTAGATAAAAATGCTCCGAGCTATTTCGAAGAAATCCAAAAATCAACACCCAACAAAACAACAAATGTACAGCCACTTACCAACCATCTCACAAAACATCTAATACACTAATGGAGAACTAAGTACGAACTCATTAGCGAATTTTTTATGGACTCGCACACATGGACGTGACAGTTTTAGCCAACTGGTACTTATACACATCAGATCTGTACGGACACAGGATGCAGCTCAGACGACTCCTAGGAGAGAAGCACAATTAGGATAAAGAGTGAGAGATTGAGAAAGACAGACAGACAGAAAGAGACTTAATGGTGATGATATCGTATCACGATTTTCTTTCTACAATGCATTGGCATTAGATAACCCACAGAAGTTGATATGCAATTGAACAAAGAAATCAAACCAAGACAACACCCTCCCCCCCTCTCTCTCTCTCTCTTCATATATATATATATATATATATATTCATCCACAGACAGACTGTTTCGTTCTATCAGAATTCTTCAGCATGGTTAGTAGGACGCTCGAAGCCGGGATCGAAACCCATCCAACTTTACGTTTAACTAAGTGGCAGACCGTTCTGCCAACAAGCGGACCACGTTGGCAAAGGGAATTTTTAAGGTATTTATGTTGCAACAGTAGCAGCCGTTTGTTTACATTTTTATACCCTGTCGGCTACCAGAGTGCTCAATTCTTTCGAAAAGCTTTGCATTATGCGAACGGCAGCCGAAAATTCCTTCACAAGTGTGCTCAACCCCCATGGGGGAGCGTACATATATATATATATATATATATATATATATATATATATATATATATATATTAGTCTGCTTTTGAAATAAAGCATTGCCATTATCATTTTCTGAACTGGAGTTAGGCTATTTAAACCTTTTACAAGACCATGGGATGCTGCATATGAAAGCTTTGAAGGCCACATGTGACTTTAGGGCCAGGGACTATTTGTGTTTGACTGAAAAGTCAGAATTAGCCTCTTGCTATTTATAGATTGTTGTTCTAAAGTAGTTAACTGTGCATTTTTAAAATGTTTTTATGAATACAAAAACAGTTTTCTGAAAGAATATAGAGATATATTATAAAAAAAACGCTCTGTTTTGCCTCAAACGACAAAGATATTGACAACAACACCTGTCACTTTTCATCTAACAACACATGAATTTCAAAACGATTTATGGCTGACACTGAACTAAAACTACAGCGTTCCAATCAGCTATATGTCTTAAAGAGCAACGAAAAGAAACAAAATAAGAATAACTCATCAATTTTTCATGGCCCTGATTCATTTAAATGCTTATTCCATGGCAACGGACAAACAAAATGTTGGATATCTATCGGAAAAAAATATCCAACCTTTTCAGTAATTTAATCAAACATCATAATATTAGATTAAAAAAATAATAACGGAAAAAATGGTCTCTCTGGTCTGTTCAAAAAGAATTTCCTTTGATTATCCCAGCAGCAATACTTTTTGTTAAAACAATCTGCAAATTTCACTTCCGGCATCTCTATCAATTGCATCAACGTATTTTCTATGATATTATCTCTCGTCTGAATTTCCCTCTCCTTTTGTTTTATGCTGTATTCCTTCTTTATTGAATTTTAAACTTTGTTTTTGTGATTGGCTTCAGTAATTTTACAAATGTTTTTTTTTTCATTTTTTATCTCTTAATAGGCATTTCTTAGATATTTTTATTGTTTCTGATATATATATATATATATATATATATATATATATATATAGAGAGAGAGAGAGAGAGAGACAGACAGACAGACAGACAGACAGACAGACAGACAGACAGAGAGACAGACAGACAGATGGAGAGGAAGTGAGAAAAAGAGAGAGATGAATAGATATGATGGAAACATATATCTAAAGTGAAACAATAATTGTTTGAAAATTTCAAATTTTAAAGGAAGATATGTTCAACAGAATTAGGTCATATGCTAAAATAATGATGTCTACATGAAATTTGCTCCCTGTTCAATCGTTGGTACGGATGATCCACCTGCAATATGTATAACATGTACTAGCAAATGGGATTTATTACAATCCTGAGATATATCATTGGCATGATGATGCTTAAAAACAGATTTTAATAAATAACAAACCTGTATTATTCATTTGTAATTTATTGTTTTATTTTCATATCACTAAGCAATATTTTCTTGTATAATAAAAATAAAAGGTTATTTTAATTGTATTACGATTTAATGAAAAGGTGAAAATTTCAATAGATGTTAATGATTAGGGTGTTTTTTGGCCTTTGAAACGTAAATTGCTACCTGAGACGGGTATATGACTCGTCAGACCCAATATTAGAAATTTGAAATAAATTGATTTGGGACGACGATGATAGAAACAAAGCTTGAAAAAATAATTCATAAAAAAATATTTAGTAAAAGGTTTCTGTTTTCATAAGTAATTCTCAGGTTGAATCAATCCATGTTATTTAAATACAATTCGTAAACGGAAATCAGTTTTGTTCGTTTTCTTTTTTTGAATGGAGGGTCGCAGGATTGGAAATTGAAGTCTCAACTTGAACAGTATTGCTGCAAGAAGCGAGAACGACAGCTAATATATATATATATATATATATATATATATATATATATATATATATATATATATATATAAAATTTGGTTGGGTTGGGTTTTATGCCAAAACCTTATATATATATATATATATATATATATGTATATATATATAAGGTTTTGGCATAAAACACAACCCAACCAAACCAAATTTTATATATATATATATATATATATATATATATATATATATATATATATATATATGTGTGTGTGTGTGTGCGTGTGTGTGTGTGTGTGTGTGTGTGTTCGTGTCCATATATATATAAAGTAATTCTCAGGTTGAACCAGCCTATGTTGTTTGAATACAATTCGGAAACGAAAATCAGTTTTGTCCATTTTTTTTTTTCGGACGGAGCGTCGCAGGTTTGAAAATTGAAATCCCAACTTGAAAAATATTGCAGCATGGTGGAAGAATGACAGTTAGTATATATATATATATATATATATATATATATATATATATATATATATGTGTGTGTGTGTGTGTGTGTGTGTGTGTGTGTGTGTGTGTGTGTGTGTGTGTGTGTGTATTTAATTTGGTTTGGTTGTGTTTTATGCCAAATCCTTTATATTTATATATATATATATATATATACATATATATATATATATGGTTTACGAACAAATAGTTAGTTGCTAACAACATACTTAAATAAGCCAGATCACTTTTTTATCCACAGTTAAATGGTCTCAAGTGATGTAATGAAACTATATTTCTTTTTGCAGTTTTAATGTTTTTAGATGTTGCATTATGACATTAGTAATAATATTTATCAAGTATATGAATCTAATTCACAACTAATCCTTTTTCTGCGCACATTTAAATAGTTTCAAGTAATACACGCCGTTAAATGGTTTCAAGTATTGTTTTTGACAATTATAATTCCATTTGATATTAGTAATTATCCCAAATAAAATACTGAGCATGTCTATTTGTCGCACCCAATTTGGGCTTGAGTGGGGACATGATACTAATGGAGGGGCACCCCATATTCCCCAAAGTTCCAATAATGAAGATTCAGCATCAGATGTACCTTAATGTCAGAGACAGGACTCTAAATGATTTCAAATATTTCTATTTAGCTCCAAAATTTCTATTTAACATGATTCGTTTGTTTGCTCGCGGTTAAATGGTTACAAGCATTGCTACATGATACTGTTAACCCAATTTAAAATTAATCATTTGTTTACATACAGTTAAGTGATTTCTAGCAAATAATTAGATAATTTTTTTTCATTATTGATCAGACTCCAAAAGGTAACTCCCCTTTGAGTAAGAATGGAAGATGGAATAATGTTCATGAAGTGGTACTCCTCCTTTCCAAAAGCTCCCAGATTGGAAGCTCACCATCCAATAAAGCTTAGCGTCATAACTGACTGGGTTAGTGCATATATATATATATATATATATATATATATATATATATATATATATATATATATATACGAGGATCCTTAAATAAGTTTACAGACTTTTTTCGTATGGGCACTTTTATTGATAGTTCACACATGAAACTCTAGTCCCCTTCTAAGTAATCTCCTCCGGCTGCAATGCACTTCTTGTACCGTTCCAACAGCTTCTGCAAGGCTCCATGGAATTCTTCTTGTGTGAGCGTGTCAATGACCTTCGTCACAGTCTCTTTCATCTCCTCAATTGTCTCATAACGATAGCCTCAGTCACAGGGAGCAAGGTCTGGACTATAGGTAGGATGAAGAACTGTCCTGATGCCCATCTTGGTCTAATCATCTGTGACAAGGATGGAGTTGTGGACTAGTGCATTGTTCTGGTGGAAATGCCACTGACCCAATTTGAAGTGTTCTGGCCTCTTCTGACGAAATCTCTTCCTGAACTCCCTTAAAACCTCAACATAGTGACCCTAACCCTAACCCTTTGGCCAATCAACTCAGGTGTATTGACTTCCTTACTCCTTCCACACCTCTCATCATCCCTCACAAACTCCCTGCCTTCCTTGAATCTCTTATGCCTCTCAAAAACTACTCGACTCGTGCAAGATGGTCCAAAAGCTGTCTGAAGCATTCCATACGTTTCTGTGGCAGTTTTCCAAGTTTAAAACATAATATTATTGCATATCGTTCTTCTAAAGTGTCGTCACGTTCAGATTGCATTTTTGAAATTCACCAGCTGTGACAATCAGGCTTTAGTACGGTGCATTCCAATTCCTACTGTAGTTGATCATTTGAACCTGAAATCATAAAAATTGATCAATCATCTCATATGATTTATAGCAATAACATACTGAATTTTCAAGTGTCTACGACAATTTTAAATGCCTTTACAAAAAAGTCTGGAAACTTATTGAATGTATATTATATATATATATATATATATATATATATATATATATATATATATATATATATATATATGGAAGTAAATGTTGGAATGGATTTCGACAGTATAGAGAAAAATTGAAAAACAAAGTAATCCTTGAGTGATGAATTTATTACGAAGGAAAGTCGACGTTTAAACCTTTCGGTTTTAATAAACCTTCATCTCTTTCAAATGGTGAAACAAGTGCTTTTCCAAAACTTGTTTAACTGTACCAGCAGCCGAAATGTTGTGAATATTATAACTAGTTTGAGGCGTGTAAATATCGTAAATAACATATTCTGATTGAAAAAATTAAGACACAAATTCTGTTTTTCTTTTACTTTAGTTAATTTTAACAAATTTATTTTTAATTCTTTCTTACCTTGATCTTCAATCATTATCTAATTATTACTAAATTTCTCCAAATATATATATATATATATATATATATATATATATATATATATATATATATATATAAGTGTGTGCGTGTGTGTGTGTATGTGTGTGGATTGAGAAAAATTGAAAAACAATGTAATCTAAGTGATGAATTTATTACGAAGGAGAGTCGACGTTCAAACTTTTCGGTTTTAATAATCCTTCATCCGGACCTTAAAATTTGTCTTGGATTTGAACTCATATCACCGATTTCATTTCCTATAACGCTAACCGTTACGCTAAGCGAATTTGAAAGGACCTACGAAGTGTTAAAGCTATTAAAAACAAGAAAAATATATCAGAAGAGATTAATTATCTGGCTTACATTTAAGATCAAAATTAAAAGCAAGAATCAGCAGAAACGTTCTTATTGATAAAGAAGATAAAACAATTCATTTTTAAAAAAGCAAAAAAAAAAAAAAAATAAATAAATAAACTGCAATTTCTGTAAAAAGCAAGAAATGAAAAAAAATTCCAATCAGAATGTCCACAAAGCTCTTAACTTTAACGAACGAAGCTATCTGACCCAGTTAAACTATCTGATTTAAGCTACTTATAAAGCAGTGACACAGTTATTTAAAGAAGGCGTAATGGCAAATGTGCGAGACTATGACACCATAGTAAGCGAGTTTGAGCTCCAGTCACGCTGTTACGTTCACTGTCGAAGTAATAGGCTTGAGAAGAACATGGACTCCTTCACTCCCCCCCACACAACGGGTTAAGAAGTATCATTACTGCCCTTCGACAAGAATAGCATTTGTTATATATTGACCCTCGACTGAGCCGTCATTCAAGAGATGCACCTGTGTAAATAAATGGGAGAACAACGGAAGCAGGTAGACGTTATAAAATAATATAACTAGGTGCTCGGACGGTTTGAGACAGCTGGAAACAGGATGCCAGCTTTCTAACCAGCTTGCAAACTGAGGGCTTTGCGGCCCTCAGTGACCCACGGTTGAGCAACCACAAGCCAAGATGCGAAAGAAGTGCTGCTATGGTCGAGGAAGAACTTGGGTCAATATAGTAGTCCGTCCTTGTCTCCTCTCATTTCTCACACACAACAAACATCACCCTTTCGAAAATAAAGTGTGAGAGATTTATATTTTTATTCGTTCGTTATTGTAGTCGTCATTAACGGTTAATGATGTTTCCTAGCAAGTGTATATTTGTATACGCGTAGTATGGTATACAACGAATTGGCATTAAATAACCCACGAAGGATGATATGTGATTAAACGAAGAAGCCAAAGAAAATTCTTCCTACGCTCTACAATTCTGATATAACATTCCAATTTTCATGTCTCTCATGAATTTATTTTTGATTGAATCATTGTTTAATCATACTTCAAATTCTAAAATTAGTTGGAATTTTATGAAGATTTAATCTGCAAGATTTTCTTATACAGTAATTATTGGTTTCTCTGAGGCCTTTTAGTTTTTTTGTTTTTTTCATGGTTCAAAGACATCAGAACTAAGGAAGTAATTTTAAAATTATTTTAAATCAGTTGAATTAGATCAGCAGTTCATTTTCTGATCGTTTCAATTTGTTTTGTTGCCATGTGCGTGCTATTTTCTATTTAATTGTTGTCTATTCTTCGACGGGTCTCTTAAATACGCTTTTGTAGTTAATGAAGAGGGAATCATTTCTTAATTAAAGCTATTTATCTTCAGATATGTAATGTATTCAATTATTAGAACGATCCACTTATAATTTAATTCTAAAAAATGCATCTAAGAAAAATTCTTCTTCTTCTTCTTCTTCTTCTTCTTCTTCTTCTTCTTCTTCTTCTTCTTCTTCTTCTTCTTCTTCTTCTTCTTCTTCTTCTTCTAATAGATATTCTCCTTCTATTTCAAGATAGATCGGTCCAATCTATTAATGACTAATATTGTCGAATTCGAATAAAGTTTTAACATGTTAAACACGCGGAAAAATTCTGTGGTTCACTTATAATTCGTGTAAGCTGTTGAATCCAGAGCCAATCTGAAACAGTGGCATTGATTGGATGGCTGTAATCAAAAACGGTTGTCAAGTTAAGAATATTGTTTTAACACTTAATCAATTGCCGTGGACTGTTCAAAGTGAGTAGTTTATTTCCACAATGCTTTTCACCCTCCCTACCCACCATAAAATGAATGTGTCCTCAAGAAAAAAATAAAAGAAATGAGTGCACACTTCATGAATGGTGTGCGCCTAGTTGTCCTCCCGGCAAAGAAGAGAAGAAACAGTTGGGATTAGAGCAACGAACAAGATCACGTGGCAGCTGATGATTAAGGATGGACACGGTGACAAACGAAAGACGCGGACTCTAAGATAGATGTCTAAGTTAGAATAGAGATTAAGGATATATAACTTTTCTTCTTCTTCTTCGTCTTCTTCTTCTTATTATTATTATTATTGACGAAAGTTTGGCACGACAGTTTTCGCTGATTGTCTTTCTTTGGAGTCTGCTCATGTCTGAGTAATCAGGCTAATCTCAATGATACTATAGTCTTAATAGTTTCTATCCTTCCTCTAATTACCAATTCTTCTAGTCACCTTTTCAAGCCTTTGGGAACCGTTTTAAGAGCAACAACTACAATTGGTATCTCCCGATGTTCCACAGAATTTTTATTTCGCTGGCAAATTTCAAGTATTTGATTATCATTTCGTTTTTTTTTATTCCCATGCTGTAGTCCACCGGGACAGGAAACTCCACCAGACGGTAAGTTCTTCTTATTATTATTATTAGTAGTAGTTGTAGTAGTAGAAGAAGTAGTAGTAGTAGTAGTAGTATCATTATCATTGATATATTACTCCTCGTGATTTTTGCACATCAGTGTCAGCTAATGGTTTTCACACGAGCATAAGTGACAAGACTCCCTAAGCCTCCAGGACTTTTCCTAATAATAATGCTGTATTTTGGACAGTCTCGGCTCATCCTCCAATTTCCAAGTCTTCCACTCTCCTTATCAAGCCTTTTGAGTTCCTTTCAAGTGCACCACTTACAATTAGTAAAATATCAGTGTGACTTTCATGTTCCATAGCTTTTTCAGTTATCTAGCAAGACTTAAGTATTTGTCTCACTTTTTGCTTTCTTTAACTTTCAGTGTGACGTCCGCCAGGATGGCAGAGTCCACTATTAAACAGGTTTGCTCTTTTCCTTTTTCTTTTTTGTTTGTTAGGTATCAATCGGTTTGGTCTTCTGGCGGGGTAGGTATTCTGTTGGTATCTCAAAATCCCAGATATTTGTTCGTCTCTTTCTCCCGGACGGATTCTGGTTTGAGCATATACCATTTGGTAGTATGGTCAAATTTCAATATCTAGCACAATTCCTAATAGATCACCTTTCATAGCCAGTCGTGTTTGGTCTTAGACTTTCTTTTGCGCAAGTTTACTGCATTGACTTATTATGACACTGATTGTTTCGTCTCTTTCACCACAGAGCCTACATTCGCTATTCTTTTGTGTATTATATATTACCGCTTTAACGTAAATGGTACTTATGGCAGAGTTTTGTGCTGATATTAAAAGAGAAACAGTTTCTCTCTTAAATTTTCTCTTTCTTAGTTATGTCCGGGTCTTCTCGTGTTAAATTCCGTTAGCCTGTTGCGAGAACTATCCATACCGTTGGTTTTGTTCCATTTCTCTTTCTTAGCCATATGTACCAACCCCTCAGCTCGAGCAGGATATGACACAAGGTCAATTTTTAAGCAGAGTTTAACAGGTTCGAATTCAGAGTTTTCCTTCTCCTAGACTAGTTGCTTAACCAAGGCTGGAGGATCTAGCATGTCCTACTATTTACCCATAGCTGGAAGGAGAATAATTGGATTCATACCTTTCCCAAAGGTATTAGTGCTATGTGAAATGCAATCAGTATCTCCCAGGATTTGAACTCGTTTCTGTTTCTTAGCTATTGTTGTTCTGTTGGTCTTTATCTTGTTTGTGCTGTTTCTGGTCACTGCAATTAGTCTTTCTTTGCTCTTCTTTAAGTAGTCTTCGAGTTTTCATATTGATGCATTCACACTATCTTCAATAATAGCGATTCATTTTCCTTCTTCTTTCCTTAACATATTGTTATATTTTGACCTTCGACTCAGCCCAAAAATACTATTCCAAGGTAATACACCGGAAGGAAGTGACACATTCCAACGGCCAGTAATCGAAAGATATCGCGTGGGCGGATTAAGGCTTATGATATGGGACAAGGTGAAGGTCCCATTTTGCCATTACAGTCATGCACCGGAAGAGAGTAACCTCTGAACTGCATGACAGTTATTTCCGCTTGATGACGATTAAACATTCGATTTCAAAGATCCAGTAGGCGATCGTGTGGGCGTTGAGTTATTATTTAACTCAGCTGAGTTTGTGTCCCAGAGCAGTTGCCAGCAGACTTCCAGACAGTCGAGACCAGATGTGGTAGGGAAGACCACACCCGACCGAGGGGGCACTCGGAAAACCCCCGATGCAGTTGCCAGCAGACTCCCAGAGAGTTAGAGACGAGATGTGGTAGGGAAGGCCACACCAGACCGAGGGGGCCCTCGGAAAGCCCTGATGGAGTAGACCCCAACATCAGGAGAACAATAAAGACACAACGTGACGGTCATAACAGTGGGGTCAAAATATGAATATGTTTGGTCTCCAGCACCCTCTCACATGCTAAACCTTGAACAACCCTTTCGAACCCTTGCAATAAAGTGACAGGTAAAAGTATTGTTAAAGAAGTCTTCTTTCATCTTGTCACTGCGTCTTTGTCCTTGCGTCTGTTTTATTATTGTGTCGTTGTGATGCTGTAGATGACTATAAAACAATATATAGTCATTCTCATCTGTCGGGTATAAAGACTTGTGCATCGTCATTTACTTGTCCACCAGTCCATTTATCTGGGTTCTTCCCTCGTCCATTTAAAGAATTGTCTCGAGTATCTCACAAAGGGATCAGCTCAGATGTTTATCATTTTGATACATTTCTGTTGTAGAGATTGGTTTTGAGAAGGTTTCTCGTTCGTCATAGATAATATTTTTTCATATTATTTCTTTCATCTCCACTTGTCTGATGGTGTCCGCTTCCAATTTTCAAAAGTTCTTGTAAGTGTCCTTCCGGGTTTTAAGCCTCTATCTTGATTTGGTTTGGTTTGTTTGGTTTTATGGCATATCAACCTTTGTACGTTATTTAACGCCAAATTCATTTTTATGTAAATAATCTGTTCTATTGAAAACAGTCAGTTTAGCATAAGTACACAGTTTAATTGTCAAAAACATTTCCATTTCAAACTATTCAAGCAGTTATATGTAATAATTCAGTTAAGTGTAAATACAGTTTTAATGTCGAAAAACAGTTCTATTTTAAATAATTCAGTTAAGCATAAGCACGCAGTTTCAGTGTAAGTACGGTTTAAGTGTCAAAAACGTTTCTATTTTAAGCTATTCGGTTTACTCAATTCATTTTAGCATAAGTATGCTGTTAGTTCTATTTAACCCATAGATAGGGCCCTATCAGGTGCTGCCACTCCGGGCCAGAGTGAACCTGGGAGCGATGGCAATGAAGGGGTACTCCGCATTTCCCAAAGCTCCAGCACTGCTGGAACCTCACCATCAGATTGTTTAGTGTCATATCCAGGACACTCGTTAGGGGGGGGTCTTACCCCTCTGCAGAGGTTCAGTCAGTGTATTCTACAGCACCAGCTGACTGGGCAACTCTATCTTGATTTAGCAGTTCTATTCATTTCATTATCAGTCCCTTTTCGTTAATCATTATTAGCATGGCACATTTGTCTATCTCAAATTCCATTCCGATATCCTAACTGTAAATTCTTATTGTTTTTTATTAGAGCCTTCAATTCTTTTTCATTTTTTACAAATATTTCGATGTCGTCCATGTGCACCACTGGTTAAACTTTTCTTGCAATTTAGTAAATTTGTAGCCCCCTGAGCTTTTTCTCGGTATGTGATTGAGTGGTATCATCGCTACTGCAAATAGTAATGGTAAGGTCGCATCTCCCAGGAAGATACCTCACTGGATTTTCTCCTCTGGTATAGTATTTCTTCTCGTAGTCAATTCCACTGCCGATTTTTTCATGGCATCTGTGACGAATCTTAAAACTCTTTCGGATATCTTATACATTTTGAGACAGTCTTGCATCCAACTTTGTGGGACTATAACGTAGGATTTTTTGTTGTCAATCAACGCCATGGTTACATTTTTCCGCCCCATTATGTACACTTTGAGGATTTTCTGGTTAACGTCGCATTTTTTTATTACCCTTTCACATTTATTGGAGGTGGGTTCAAGAAAAAGATTACTGATATGAAATAGGTTAACTCATTACAAACGACAAACGCTGACACAGTTATCAGGGGCAGCAGAATACAAAATCTGAATTTCTGCAGATCGATAAGACACCCCTACCACGAACGAGCGACCTGAATATGTCACTAAACAATCTGATGGTGAAGTCCTCAGTAATGATGAAGCTTTATGGAATGCTGAGTGCTCCTTCACTGCCCTCGTTCCCAGATCAACTCTGGCTTGGAGTGGTAGCACTTAATACGTTAGGGTTTGGGTTAGGGTTAAATGGAACAATTTGGCATTAGAACTGTGTACGTATACTTAAGTGAATTGTTATAAATAGAACTGTTTGATCATTTAACAATGTGTAAACAAATGACTGATGTTTAAGTAATTGCTAATGACACATAGCAATACTTGGAATCATCTGATTTTGTTGACTTATGCTAAACTGAATTGTTTGATATATAATTGTTTGATCATTCATCTGTGTGTAAACAAATTACTGATGTTTCATTGAATTGTTAGTAATATAGCAATACTTAAAAATATTAAACTGTGTTCAAACAAATGATTAATAGTAAATAGAATTATTTATATCAAATAGAAATAAGGGAAAATATTTAACTGTCTAAAAAATTAGTTCAGGTTGGTTTCAAAAAGTTATCTACAAAATGTGTTTAGAAATCAAATATTTGATATTTATGTATAAAAAGAACTTGAGCAGTAAATGACCTCAATGGTTTAAATGTTATAAAACTAAACAAAAAAAAGACAAACATGGTTAAGACGACTAAGTGTTCATCTGGTTTTGTTTTCGTCTTTGACATTCTTAATTTGATCCGTCTTTCTTAATATATTTGCTTAATTATGACTCTGTGGGTGGGACTTCAAATACGCCAGATCTAACGACCAAGGGTAAAACCCACTGAAATGGGATGTCCTGGGTATGACACTCTCCTGCAGATGATGTGCAGGGTTCACTTCTCTAGCTCTTGAGAATGCACTGTATCCCTTAATTACAATAATTTCTTGGGATAACCCCATTTGGTTTTGCTTGTTAGGGTTCCATCTTCTGGTCAACCAGATTTGTTTGAAAAGTATTTGTACGAAGTCGGAATAGTTGATATCAATTAACCTTTTAAAAACTCTTAAGAAACTACACAATATATATATATATATATATATATATATATATATATATATCATGTCGTGCCGTCAGCATGGATCTCTCTGACCCTCTCTCGCTACCTGTCTCTATTGTCCATTGCTCCCGGCAGATCTTCAAAGCTATATCCTGTATCGATACAGAGCTGTTGAATATAGATTCTAGTTGGTCGCCTTGCCTTTTCTCGTCCATGTGAAGGGGTTCACAGGAGTATGTCGCTTATGGGTTCGTCCTTACTTTTCCAGCAGTGTCCCGCATGTCTGGTTTGTCTATCTAGGATAGTTTTCGTGATGGGTGGTAGGTGACCGTACAGCTGCTGCTTTGTTGGGTGCAGTCTCCAGAACTAGTTCAATATTGCTCAGAGCATTCCTGTGTAATTTCCATCAAGTTTTTTCTCGAAATATTTAGTTTTTAGTTAGCACCCATGTAGTGCATCCATATAGCAGTATCGACACGACTGCTGGTTGGAAAAGAATGCGTTTTATTTTATTGGTCAGGTCTGACTTCTATATGACCGATAGCCTATTGATAACTGCCCACACCTTTGCTAGTCAAGTCTTAATGTCTGTCTAGGTTGATTAGACACTGCTTCATTAGTAGGTGAACCTGTCCACTAGTTTTAGAGAACTACAATTTAGTGTGGAGATGTCACCTCTTTGATCTTATACATATATACATATATTTCTTTAAGAAAAACAAAAATCGGTCAAAAGAGGATTATAAATTTATTTCCATCCTGTTATGGGTATTGATGAATATCAATAACACCAAAATAAAATAGGCCTTCTTCAGATCCAATGGATAAATTAAATGACATACAGAATAGACACAGGAGGGAAGGGTGGTGTTATTGATATTTATCAATACCCATAACAGGATGGAAATAAATTTATAATCCTATTGTGACCGATTTTTGTTTTTCTTAAAGAAATTATTGCTCTGTGATGTTAGTTACATTGAGCTTTTTAACAGGGAAATTTTAAACGTTCATAATGGAATGAATTTGTCCTGACGGAATTATTCCCGACTCCGGTTTATCTGTACTGTATAATTCATACACATTATATCATCATCATCATCTTGTCGTGCCACTAGCACGGATATCCCTGACCCTCTCTCGACACTTTTCCCTATCGTTCATCGCCCTAGGAAGGTCTTCAAGGCTCGTATCCTCACATAGCTGCTGAATGTATGTTCGTGCTGGTCGTCCTGCTTTTGCCCGGCCATATGTGGGGGTCCATAGGAGTACATCACTTATGAGCTCTTCCCTGCTTCTCCAGCAGTGTCCTGCATGTCTGGTTCGTCTAACTTGGATAGTTTTCGTTATGGGAGGCAGGTAGCCGTATAGTTGATGTCTCGTGGGTTGTTGCCCCCAGGACTCGTTCAATACTGCTCGCAGCATTCTTGTGTAATTGCCGTCTAGCTTCTTCTCCAGCCGTTTTGTTAGCGTCCATGTAGTGCATCCATTCAGCAGTATCGATACGACAACTGCCTGGAAGAAACTGCGTTTCATTTTATCGGTTAGGTCTGATTTCCATATGATCGATAGCCTATTGATAGCTGTCCATGCCTTCATTAGCCGCGTGTCGATGTCTTTTTCAGTTGATGAGACGCTGCTTCCTAGGTAAGTGAATTTGTCTACTAGTTTAAGAGTGGTTCCGTCAAGTGTGGAGATGTCGCCTGTTTGATTATAGCACATATATTCCGTTTTATATGCATTGACATGGAGGCCTATGCCTGCGGCTGCTCGTTCTAGACTATGCAGTAGTGTTTCAGATTGGTTGGGTGTATTTGCCAATATCGCTATGTCATCGGCGTAGTCGGCGTCGGTAATTGTTTTTGCGTGGTATCTTCTGCTAACACACACACACACACACACACATATATATATATATATAATTTCCAAACTTCTAAACATAAAATAAGCCTACACGGGTTTCTTGCTGTTAAAATAACTCATTCAATCAATCAATTATTTGCTTTGTTATTTCCTGATCTTCTTCGTCTTTCTTTGAAATGTATTACTTTCGAAAATGTTTCAGTCAATTTTTGGTTTTGTTGGTTTTTATGCCCCCCCCTAAAAAAGGAAAATTAATTGAAACATGAATATAAGACACACGTCCTTTTAGAAACAAAACGTTTCCCGTATCTTTGCATGGTTCATTCGTCCCTTGAACACGTAAACACTAGTCTTCTCGTAATCTAGCTACAAAAAAAGATCGCCCTGTTGGCTGGGGCTGTAGAATACGCCGACTGCACCTCTGCAGAGGGGTAAGACCCCCCCAATGAGGACACCTGTTGGCCGTGGATGGCGACCCGTAAGGCGCTAGGACGGATCCCTGGTGGTTGAGCAGTCATTGATCCAGCGACAGAGTGGTCAATGGCTTGCAACACACCACTTTGGCCCTTACTTGGTCTGACGGGCGGTCGGATTGGGCCCGATCCGATCAATCGGCTGGTCATGTCAAGCCCTAGCACCTATATATTTTATCCCGACCGTATTTTTAAATCTGCACTTGCAGCAAGTTCCCAACCCTTACCTGTTAGTTGCTAGAAGGCGGTGGCTAAGGGTCAATTGTGTTGAGAATAGGAATTTGACCAGCGCTGAGAAATTGGCAACGGCTCGGAAGCCTACCCTCAACTCGAGTATACTGGTCGCGTATCCCCCGTCTCAACCAAGGCGAATGGGTTACCCCCTTGGTTTATTCCCAACACAAGTTGGACTCCGTGGTGGGTGGAGGAGCGCAGGGCCAGTGAAAAATATATAGCAAATATGGCGTCTTCAAACAAAAAAACTAAACGGAACCTCTCAGAATCAGACTCGGAGAATGAGGCAGCAGACTTCCCCAGATTCATTGTTATTGAATCTTTGGAGGAGGTATGCCTAGCCAAATTCTCACCTTTCCTTATAGAAAAAGTGATATCTACAAGAGCTAGTCCGAAAACTGTTAAGAAAACAAGGAATAGTAACTTGCTTGTGGAGGTAGACAGCCGGAGACAGGCAGAAAACATATTAAAGATAAAAACGTTTCATACAACCAAATGCAGAGCGTATCCGCATGAGAAACTGAACACTTCCAAGGGAGTTAGCAGGAGTAGAGAGTTGGCATTGGCTACGGAAGATGAGATAGCACCAGCCCTTGGAAAACAGGGAGTTACAGATATAAAGAGAATATCCATTAAAAAAGGTGAACAACGAATCTAAACTAACACTTACATCCTAACATTTAATAAGCCCCAAACTCCAAATGAGGTGAAGATCAGCTATTGTATTGAGAGAGTTGCGCAGTATGTCCCAGCTACCCTGAGGTGCTTCAAATGTCAGAAATTTGGACACCACAGGGAAGCCTGTAGAGGACGACAGACATGCTCCAAATGCGCTGAAAAGGACCGGGACCATGCAGAGGAAGATTGTTTAAAAGAAACACGATGTGCGAACTGCCAACAAGATCATCCGGCTTACGCAAGAACTTGTACTGTTTACCAAAAAGAAAAAGAAATTATTGAGGTCAAAGACAAGAGGAATGTTTCCTTCCTGGAAGCTAGGAGAATTGTAGGGAGCTATATGGGAGAAAGCAGCTATGCCTCCGTTGCACGAAGGGTGGATAGAACCAATGACGACACCAAATATAGAACACTTGTGGAGAAATTGCTCAAACTGGAAGCCTATGATTGGCCAAAGTTTCAGGACCACCTGAAAAAACTACATTCGGATGAATTTTACCAAGCACCAGCTCAGCAACAAATTGCGAATGGGGAGAGATCCAATGTTGTATTTCAAACAAAAACACAGGTAGGATCTATCACTCCAACACGAACTACTCCTAAAAGTGCAAAATCTCCATCAAAACAGCCGTTACATAAATCACCAATCCATCCACCAAAAAGCATTAAAGATAGACTAAAAAACCTGTCTCCCAGAAGACATGAACAACTGAAACAAAAATCACAACTCCCCATTTGCCAAACTACGAAAATACAAATGAACACCAAAGGGAATAAGGAAAGACAAGGAAATACATTCAAAATACCCTCAACAACAAAGTCACCTATAAGAAACAAACCATCCAATTCTCAACCTCCAACAAAACCCCTACAAAGGACGTATAGTATAGAGAGTGTGGATAGCGACACAGACCGCGTAGTTGCCAGTTGAAGAAATAATCAAAAACTACAAGACTTGAAACCACTTAACTGTCGGCAAACTTATAAGCTCTGTCACTTTTTTGAATTGTTAATCTCTAACATATCATACATATCCATTCAAATGTGTGCGAACGAATGACTGATCTTAAATTCTTATTGTTACATGGAAACTCTTGTAATAATTTAACTGTGTGCAAATAAATGAGGAAAAGTAAATGGAATGATTTATGCTGCCTGCATATTTATGCCAAAGGAGAATTGCTTCATATGCTAAACTGAATTATTTGAAATAGAACTGTTTTTGACATTGTACTTATACTGAACTGAATTGTTATATAACCGTTAGAATAAATTGAATTGTTCAAAATAGAAATGTTTTTGACAAGCTCTGTACTCATGTTCAACTGAATTGTTTGAAATAGAACTTATTAGTTACATAAAAATGGACTTGGCGTTAAATAACCTACAAAGGTTGATATGCCATAAAACCCAATAAACCAACCAACTACAAAAAAAAAAGAGTGAATCGTGAAGGTCTTTCGTCACTTATTCCTCACGTGAGTAACGCTAACGGTCGTGCAACTATTTTGATAACTGATTGAATCTAGTGACCTTTTATGTTTTCATTTCGGAATGCTAAATCAACGATATCTATTTACATCTAACCCACCAAATGAGACGTTGAAATTCTTCGTCTTTTTTTCCGGCTGCTTGTGTTTTTTTTATACTCTATCTATACACAAACTGGTACCCTGTCCTTCAACTGTCATATTTAGATAAAGAAGTTATTACAAAAAGGAATTTCGTATTCAGTGCTGTGAACTCATATAACAATCTTCGTAACTGGCTATGTGATCGACAGAAAAACCTCAACGCGAAAGTTCTCGTTGTAGGTGTGAGAGGTTTAAACACATAGGTTTAGGATTTTTGAAAATCGTCAGTCAGTTAGTTACTGGACTAGCAAAAATCACTGTCAAAATTTTAGGTTTAAGCGAAATCTTAATCCAGTTGGGGGTAAGCAACGATTTAAAAAAAGAAAGAATCTTTCATACACAAAAATATTCCTTCACACCTTCCTGTTTATAAGACCAATATGGAAAAGAAATTTTATACTACCCATCTGGAAATATATGTTAGACCAATTCAAAAAGAAATAGAAATATAAGCAATGAAGAGGATTAATTTGATCTTCTCAAAAGAATGAAAATATAACGTAGTGTGTATGTAATAGCTGTGCCAATGATCGTTGGACTACTTGGGACAGTGATAAAGGTTAGAATAGAATTATTGAGAATCTGGAGATCAAAGGTAGAAGCAGACAAAATTTTGGGTAGACTTACAGACATTCAATACTTAACGATTACCACCAGTCAAATTAACTTTTCAGTGCCCACCTTTCTCTCTCTCCCTCTCTCTCTCTCTATATATCATCATCATAATCTTTATCTATCATTTATATAAAAATAAATACATCCTCTAAATATTTTGGTTTTTTCATATTTCCTAATCACATACCGTCGGATTTTTCATTTTCACTATCATATATATATATATATATATATATATATATATATATGATGGAGAAAATGAAAAATCCGACGGTACGTGAATATGAAATATGAAAAAACAAAATATTTAGATGATGTATATATATATATATATATATATATGTGTGTGTGTGTGTGTGTGTGTGTGTGTGTGTGTGTTCCGTTATCAAATGTAAGTTTAAAAGTTCTTTAGGTTTTCCTTTTAAAACTAACGTGACGAAAACACTAAGAGATATTTAAAAGGGTTTCAATGTAACATTATTTCATATCTTTTTTCCTTCTAGTTTTTTATCTGATATCAATAATCAAAAGACAAAATACTATAATGCAAAAGAATGTATCAAAGATGTTCGATTAACAGTAAAATCATGTTTGACTCGACCTGAACTTTCGTGGTCAAGATTTCAATATCACGAAATCCCTTGACAACTGACGCAATGTTTATTTCCTATTTAAGCTAAAATAAGAATTCAATAAAAAGAACAGAACTTTGAAAGTTTTCAAATATGTATATAAATGCAAAACTTCATTATTATCTTTGTGTTTATGCTTGCTGCTACAGGGGTTTAAAAAATTCAATTTAGAATTAATGCGTTTCTAGATATATTTTTTACCTGAACGACAATGCTTCAAATAGAGAGATAAATAGAAAATCTTTTAAGATAGTGTATTTACTTATCCATCTATGTACACACATATTATATTTGAATAGAAGGATTGATATTATATTAATTGAATTACCATAACTCGACTTTACTGGGTCTCATCAGCAGTGCATACCGTGATCCTCACCATTAGAGATTGAACCAACAACCGCAGAATGCAGAAGCTGAAAATCTACGTCTGGGCCACCGGTCCATATCACTCATAGACGATACCAAATTAACTAGTCATGGTGAAAATGCGCGACCACTTGACCTAATGCGTCTTGAAGGTACGTGTTCCCTACAGAGGACACGTGTAACGTGATGGCCAAGGGATTTCGGTTAATGCCTTGGAGTTTAGTTAGGCTGAGAACCTTTCGTCTCAGCACAAGGGTTAGTTAGGTGCAAACCTTGATGTAGGTGGCTACACGTGCGCGGGGCGGACGTGCCACTCAGAGATGTCACAATAGCCTTAGATGACGGAACGGGGTGACAGGGTGCGGGTGACGTCACGCAACGAAAACACGCGGAGGATTGTGGGAGATTTGAAGAAAGTTAGGGAGTTGAGTACTTGACGCCAAACGAGGAGGATCGACTTTTGGAGCTCGCAGACGCGAGGCGAACTTGCGCCCTATGGGGGCCGCTTGAGATGGGGGCCAAATGAATAAGACAGCATAGAAGATTGTGTCTCTCCATCTTATGTCGAAACCTTTAACTCAAAGTTAATAAAAAGGTTTCGTACCTGAACGAGAAGTCGTTACGTGTTTTCAAATTTCGAACTTCCTATGATCTCTATATGTTCTATCGTTATGAACATTATATGTCTATTTCGCACATGGCGTTAATTGTGGCTATAGTACACACGGTCACCTCTGGGGCTATGTCTTCATAAGTAAGCGTTATGCATCCACATAAACTTAACTTCACCATGTATGTGTTTTTCGAATTTTCTAGTCATGGTAATTCAGTTAATATATACAGAGAGAGTTTTGATGAAATCTAAAGCGTCCATTTCGATACTCTTCGCACAAAACTTAGATGTAGACAATATAAAAGTAATTTAGAGGTAGTTTTAAGGTATCCACAAAATCACAAGTTATTTTTCTCCAGTTATTTGACACTAAGTCCAGTCTCATTTATTAATACAGTTATTGGCTTGTGTTTATACCGTTTGTCAGTTTGGCCTCTTGCAAAACTCCCAGTGGATCACGTTCTAATCGAATTTTGCTTTCTCTTGTATTGCTTTAATACAATTTTGATGCATTCGCTTATTATATGATTTGCTCCCAGTTTCACTCTGGTCTTGAGTGGTAGCATCTGATAGGGTCCCATCCACGGATCGAATTGAACTAAACTGTGTTCTTTTGATAAACTGGATTGCTTGAAATAGAACTGTTTTGACATTTAAACTGTGTGCTAAACAAAATTAAATGATTTTTTTGAAATAGAACTGTTTTTGTATGCTAACCTGAATTGCTTGAAAAAGAACTGTTTTCGACATTGAAATTGTACTTACGCTAAATTGAATTCTTTAAAATAGAACTGTTTTGACATTTAATTATGTGTAAACAAAAAATATACTTATACTAAACTGAATAGTTTGAAATTGAACTGTTTATTTGTATAGAAATGGATTTGACATTAAATAACCCAAACAAACAAACGAACAAATTATGTGATTGGTAAACTTTTATCTTAATATGACAAACAATAAATATTCATTTACGTATTCTCAATCTTTTCTTTGATAGAATTGGTCCTTCTAGTTTGTCCATTAATTTGCATTGTTATTGATTTCGATTCAATTTTACTATGAAGGTTTACTTTTCCTCGACGTGTCCTTGTCATCTCATGTGCAATTCCATTGTTGTTTCTTCTTCTTCTGCTTCTTCTTCTTCTTCTTCTTCTTCTTCTTATTATTATTATTATTATTATTATTATTATTATTATTATTATTTACTCATTAGAGTTTTAAACATCAACATTAACTGACGGTCATTCACTGGAGTTTGAGTTACAGCAAGTCTCCTCAAGTCCCCAGGACTCTTCTCACTATTCTGGCCGTTCTCAATAATGCTGTAGTTTAGATGGTTCACATTCGTCAGCCGACTTCCAAGCCCTCCAGTTCCTTCAATAATCCTTTAGCTAATGTACCAAAAGCACCAATCACAATTAGTATAATTGTCACCGTCATGTTAAATAGTTTTTCAATTCTCAAGAAAGGTCGAGGTACTTATCCTTCTTTCAGTTTTATTTTGCGGTCAGCAGAGACAGCAAAGTTGACAATTTTGCAAATTCTCTTTTTTTGTTGATTAGAATAGTTTCTGGTCTTCTGACTGAGATTAGGTGATCTAATAACAACGTATGCTAGTATGGCTTGGCATTTTTCAATGTGGTACTGTTATTATGATAATTATTCCTTGTGAGCTATTTGCACAAGCGTCACCAGAAGGTTTTCCCCTGAAGTTTAAGTTACAGCAAGTTTCCCTTAGTCTCCAGGACTCTTCGCAGTATTCTGACCGATTTGGTAACGCAGTCTCTTTCCCAATCTACTGGAGACTGTTCCGAACGCACCAATTACAATTACTATCATTGTCAACTTCATGTTCCACAGTTTTATTTTCTATCAAGGAGTGGGTATCTATCTCTCTTTCCGCTTGCTTTTAACTTTATTATGTGGTCTGCCGTGACTGCAAAGTCCACTATTCGGGAGTTCTCTTTCTCTTTCTTTTTTTTTTTTTTTGTTGACTATCACTATGTTTGGTCGTCTGGCCGAGATTAGGTGATTCGTTTTTATCTCAAAATCCCTGATAACTTTGTGCCTCTCATTTTCTGGGATAGATTCAGAGTCATGCATATATCAGTTTTTTATATGTCCAAATTTATATATCCTTCACAATTCCCTGTGAATCCCCTTTTCTACACAATCGTATCGATACATCTGCGTTTTTTGTGCCAATTAACTGCGTTCGCTTATTATGTTATTAATTGCTTCGTCTCTATCATTACAAAACTTACATTTGCTTTTTTGGCGCTCTTATCTATTCCTTGTTTAACATAGTTGGTCCTTATGGCGTTTTTTTTATTTTTTCGTCTTGCTATAAGAGGAGATTGTCATTATTATTATTATTATTATTATTATTATTATTATTATTATTATTATTTACTCATTAGATTTTTTCCCATCAGCGTAAGCTGATGGTCTTTCACTAGATATTGAGTGACTGCAAGTCTCCTCAAGTCTCCAGGACTCTTCTCAGTATTCTGGCCGTTTTCAAGAATGTTGTTGTTTGGATGGTCTCCACTCGGCCGCCAAATTCTAAATCCTCCAAGCCCGTTAATCATCCTTTAGTTACCGTGCCAATATTATTACTATTATTACTATTATTATTATTATTATTTACTCCTTGAGGTATTTTTTCATATCAGCGTTAGCTGATGGTCTTTCATTAGAGTTTGAATGACAGCAAGTCTCTAGGACTCTTCTCAGAATTCTGACCGATCTTAATTATGCAGTAGTTTGTATTGTCTCCTCTCATCTTCTCATTTCCAAGTCATTATTAATATTATTATTCCTTACCAGTAATTCAAATCAGTTGTAACCGGTGACCCCAGCTATGGGTTACATAGTATCTCTACTGTTCTACTACAAAGACAACTTTGGCATTGAATAACCCACGAAGATTGATTTGCCTTTAAACAAAGAAGCAAAACCTAAGTGGGTTTTTTTTACTAGAGTCTCTGTGGCTGTATGTTTTCTCGAGTTTCAAGAACTTTTCGAAATATCTTAACCCAGTTTAGAAGTGTTGTGATCTGTGTGAGTTTTTTTATTCTTCATCCAATCACATCTTCACCCAGTCTCTTTGACTGATTCATTGGGAATGTTCCAAGTGTTCTTATAACGATTGTTATTACCGTCAACTGACAACTTCTTTTCGGTTCTACAATGTCTAAGTATTTACTCTTTTTTTTTTTTTTGCCTTTCTTCAATTTCATCATATTGTTTGCTTGTATAACGAAATTCCGTAAATACCAGTTGTTCTCTTAAGAATCAAACTAGTTCTGTATTTCTGGGCAGGATTCGGAGATCTGATGTTATCTTCCTGTCACGGGGAATTTAATTCTGTTTTATTTTCTAGCACAGATCTTGGTTGGTGCGTATGATATTTGCCAGCATAGTCAAATTTTAATCTTTTGTATAACTTCGAGTTGATCACGATTTCCAATAAGTCGAGTGTAGTCGTGCATTCTTTTGGTACCCGACTGTTTCACTCGCTTATAATGTCATAAACCTTTTAATTTCAGTTTCCACATAACTTACACTTGCTATTCCACTGCGTATTATCAATTTATTTTCTTTTGATACAATTAGTTCTTATGGCAATATTGTGTGTTGCTATAGAAAGCGATTTAGTTTCTTCCTTGAAGTGTCCCCTTCATAGCCATGACTAAGTCTTCTTGTTTGAAATTCGCTATTTTTTTTTTTTTTGCTTGGACTATGCATACATTGTTTTTTCTTCTCATTTTTTTAAATATTATTTTTTGCTTTCGTATTTTTTCTTAAGTTATTTATTATGACAGTTCTATCCATTTTTATTTCTTCATGTTTGTTTATTCCTCGAGATCAAATTATTTACTAAAGATGGTTAATTATTTGTACAACGAAGTACACCAATCAAAGGTCCTTTAATAAATATTATAATAAATATATCGATCTCTAAAACGCCATTAGAAATTCGTTGATCTTTTTAAATTCCAAACCATAATAGAAAAAAATGTCAATGTGCAAGTTAAAGACAATGTGTTTAGCACATCTCTATACCCAAAATAATTTTTACTTTTTTATATAATAAAAAGAAAAAGTGTACCATGGAATAATTTTCTGTAATTTTATTTTGCCTTTTATAATCATTTTTAATGTTGTATTTTAATCTTTAAATCTATATAACATAACTGCATCTGCTACGAAGGCAAAATTTGTATGAAACATGATAAAAAAACAATATCCGTAATTCAATTCTTCAGGAATGTGAACGCGGTTACAAGGACACCGACTGAGTAATTTCTACTTATTGGAATTTTCAAAACCTGTCGTCTGTCAAAAGGGACAAATTAAAGAGCTTTGTCGTGTAAATTTTTTTCTATTTTCAGTGTCACTTTACAAGTAATTTCAGGCTTGTGTATTTGCCGGAGTTAAACTTATAAGTTTCTTCATTTTTTTATTATTGATTTTCTTTTCTTTTAACATTTACTAAGTTATCATATTTGTGTATTTCGTTCGAGAACAATAGCTATTCACCTTCCAATTCGTTTATCGAAATAAAATTTCCTTAAAACTCTTTTATAGTGATAAGAATCGCTTATTCATATATTGAAAAGAAAATTTTAAATAAGTGTGGAACAGACTTTACCTACAACTTCTAGAAAACCCACTCTAAATGATGATTGATTTATATATTAATTGATCGATAGATTGATTGATTTTAATGATATGTATACACGAATTGGGTTATGTCTCGAGCTTAGCGTATCACGTCCATTGTATGTTCCTATCTATAATTGTAGTGTAATTGTTTCTTAAGAATTTTCCTTTTTCGCAGACGGGTTAATCAAATACTAATAATTTTTTAAAGAAATCTAACATGTAAATGGAGCCCTAACACATTCTAAAACTCCGGATCAAAGTGAACCTGCGAGTAAAAACAATGAAAGGGTACTCCAGACTCACTCCAAATTTCTTTAGAACTAATAACCTCATTCTTTTTGCGATTGTTTCTGAAAGCTTTCAGCCGATCCATTCCGCTGTCTTCTTTAAACATGACCTCTCTCTTTTCATAAGAAATACATTCTGGAATAATGAAAAGCCTGATCTGTCCAATAAAATAAAACGAGATTTCTTCCAACCCGTGGCTGTATCAAAACTACTGTACGGATGCACCACATGAACGCTGATAAACCGTATAGAGAAAAAGCTAGACAAAAATTGGACAAAAATGCTACGAGCTGTATTGAACAAATCTTGGAACAGCTGTACAGCCGCTGACCTCCAAGTCCGATGAACAAGACACGTGGGACTCTGTTGGACTTGCTATTCCAGCAGAGTCCCGCATGTCTTGTTCATAAGTGATGTTCTCTTATGGACCCCTGCGCATAGACGTCTGAGTGTTGGCCGACTGACAAGAACTTACCAACAACATCTCTGTGCGGTCACAGGATGTCGTCTAGAAGACCTGTCGGAAGCGAAGGATGATAGGGACGGATGGCGAGAAAGAGAGTCAGACAAATCCGTGCAAGTAGCATGACACAAAACAATCCGATGGTGAAGCTCCAGTAATACTGGAACTTTGGGAAATGCAGAGTACCCCTTCATTGCCATCGCTGATAGGTCCACTCTTAACCGGGGTGGAAACACCTGATAGGGTTAATTCTATGGGTCAAATAGAACTCTTTGATCAGTGAACTGCGTGTAAAAAAATGCTTGTTTAATTAGATTGTTAGTGATACATCACAATATTGGGAACTATTTAAATTTGTTGACTAAATTTGTTGCTAAATTTAATTATATAGAAAGAGAACTGTATGATCATTTAACTGTGTGTGTCTATAAAATGTATCTACAAATCACATATTTGATATACAGGTAAAGACAGAATTCGGCTTTGACTAACCAAAACTGATTGATATGCCATAAAGTCAAACTAAACCAAACCAAACTAATCGTGGTTTTTCAACATCATAATTTAGACTGGTGGTTTCTACAGTCATCCTGATTAAATGGTCCATTGATTGATCCATTGATTTATCGGCATTAAATCTTTCAACAGTTATATTATATTTAAAAATTAGAAAATAGTGTATATTGTAAATTTTTTTCATTATAGTTTCTTAAATATTTTTTGCGCACGCTTAAATGATATCCAGCCCGGTTGGGTGGGGGTGTAGAATACACCGACTGCACGCCTGCAGAGGAGTTACACGCTTCCCCACCCAAAAAAATAAAAAAAGCAAAGGAATATCCTGGATATGAGATTATCTGATGATGTGGCTCCAGTGATGCTAGAGCTTTGGGTAATGCGGAGCATCCCTTCATTATCATTGTTCCCAGGTCCTCTCTGATACGGAGTGGTAACACCAGATAGGGTCCAATCAATGGATAAAATAGAACTGTTTGACACTTAAACTCAGTCCAAACAAATGAATTATCCTCAATTGAATTGTTTGAAATAGAACATAAAATTTTTTTCAACAAAATGCACTAAAAAATCATGTATATATTTAATATATATGTACAAAAAGGAATTGGCATTAAATAACTAACAACGGTTGATATATCATAAAACCCAAACAAACTAAATCATATATTTAGTAGATATTATTAAATAGGATTTGACATTAATAACATATGATGGTTGATATGCCATAAAACCCAACTAGACCTAATCCTACGGATATGTGAAACGTACATAGAATGTTCATAACATATATACATAGAACATAGGAATCCCGAAACACGAAAAACACTTGACAACTTCTTAGTTCAAGTACGAAACTTTTTATTACCTTTGAGTTTAAAGGTTTTACAACATAAGGAGAAAGATACACCTGACTTTTCCGTCTGCCCCAAACCACGTGCGCAACCGATACAAGGCCTCGACGAGCGAGCGAAAGCCAACCGTCTTCTCCCGAGGCAGAACTCACCTCAACTGACTTTTTCAAAATCCCCCAAATCCTCCGCGCGCGCTTCCGGTGCATGACGTCATTCACATCCACTGGTCAACCTTCTATCTGGGATTTTTATTTTGTCATCTGTGAACGACACATTCTCCCTGTGCGCGCGTCAACCCCTGCGCTCAAGTTTGTACCTAACTAACCTATGCACTGAGCCGAAAGGTTCTCAGCCTAACTAAACCCAAAGGCAAGATATATAAACGATATCCCTCGGCCATTATATTACAAATCTATATATATATATATATGTGTATGTGTGTCCGTCCGTCTGTCTGTCTGTCTGTGTGTGTGTGTGTGTGTGTGTGTACGTGTATCTGTTTGACATGAGAATTTGGCATTAAATAACCTAAAAGGGTTGGTATCCCAAACAACTAAACAAAACCAATTATATGATACCAACATTGCTATCAAATAATAATGATTTTCAAACAAATCCATTTGGAACATTGATGGGACCCTAGCAGATACGGTTATTTCTGTTTAAACTGGATCGGAGAGTAATTGCAATAATGGGGCATTTTACACTACCCCAGTTCTCCAGAATTCGAGCCTTATCAACAGATGCACTTTAGTGTCATACACTAGGCACTTACTTCTTAAAGATAAAACTCTAATGCATGGAATACAGTTAGCGTATTCCAAGACCTACCAATGGAGAGAGCATATAAAATAGTACAGGCGCTCGTAGTGTAATGGTTATCATCCTGGGAAATAGGCATGATGTCCACAGTTCAAATGCTGGAAAAGACATATTGTCTTTCAATTTGCTCTGAAATCCTCGACAAAGGTATGCATCCAGTTATTCTCCCTCCAATTAAGGATCAATAGTAGGTCAGTCTAATCTCTTTAAACTTGAAAGAGAAACTTGTCTAGGGTAAGGAAATCACGGAATTTAAACCTTTAAAAATCCGTTGTAAAATAGCTGCTTCCCATTCTGCTCGGTTCAGGTGAGAGTAAATATATAAAAATAGTTAAAGAAAATAGGCAAATATCTCGTCCAATCAGTTACTGATTGACAGTTCTACGCGGTCTGTATCTCACTGAACGTCTTTTTTCGTCAACTAAATTCTTAATACAAAAGAAATAACTATGAACTTCTCACTGAATCATTCACATTTGTTTTAAATAGAATAATTAAAATTATTGTGGGTTGCTCTTTCAACGAGGGCCCAGCGGTTTGTCAAGTATATATTAACACCGTTCCTATGTGAAAAGGAAACTGGGGGTTTATAATTTTTCTAATTTCAATGCCTCGGCACAAGTCTAGTATTGTAAAGAGCCTAATCGAGATTGAACTCACTCTACTAGCAAACTATCTCAAAACAAGATTTAACAGCTATTGCGCTACGATATGCTGCAAAATAACTTGAGATTTTATCCACACCTCTCTACTGTCCATTAAAATGTCAAATCTTTGTTAAAAATGTTTGACGTCAAAATTCAATGTTCACATCTACTTAAGGAAATATTGCAAACACTTAAACTCAAGGCTAACTACAGTATTTTTTAGGTTATAATAAAAATGACATTCATAAACTTATAAAAACTGCTTTTGATTGATTATCAATTCAGTCATGGGTACATGTGCTGGATACGTTAAGCCTTTACTGAGAGTCTTGATCAAGTTAAAATCTGAAGAAGACTTAATTTCCCTTTTCAGAGGTCATTATATTCTCGAAGAATCAGCATTCATTGGTCTTTAGAGATTAAAGATCAGAATTGGTTCAACGCGCAAGGTTGTATAGTCGAATGACATTTGACGATACATCAGGTCTCTTACGTTGTGTTATTGCTGGCTCTCGAAAAAAGTTGGGGTGGACAAGAATAAAAGATGGAAAGATGATGACAAGTTCATTGGAGGAAAAAGGAAAAAAAAATCAAAAGTAGATACAAAAAAATAGCTTTTTTTATTGACTAATCAATCCGCTACAAATACTTTCCTCAAACTATAGGTCGAAGCCTCCAAATTCCTTGCGGGGTGTCCTCGTGGTGTAATGGTTAAAACGATGGACAGCGGAATCGTAGTAAGCGAGTTCGTAATCCAGTCGTGCTATTACGTTCACTTTCGGGAAAGGTATGAACACCCTTATCCTCCCAGCTATGGGATAAATAGTACCACTACCGTTCTTCTAGGAAAATGGTTTTGGAATTTAATAACCTACACAGGTTGATATGCCATTAAAACAAAGAAACCAAACCAAACCAACCCAAACCAAATTCTTTAAAAAATCGAAGCCCCTAAATTCTTTGAAATATTAAAGACCCCACATTCTTAGAAAAATCGAAGCCCCCAAATTCTTTGAAACATCAAAGCCCCAGGTTTTTGAAAAATCGAAACCCATAAAGAAACCAGTCTACCCTATTATTTACCAATAGCCTGTAGAAGAACAGATAGATTCATTACTTTTCCAAGGGCATTAGCTCGAATGAAAATGCTGTTTGCTTTTTCCTAGATTTGAACTCGAGTTGCTGATTTCATTTCTAAAGAAAATGATGCTAAGTGTTTCAGTTGCTGACTGACTGACTCATCCTTTCAAAAAACACTCACCCGTGACTGTTTCTCGTACCTACCGTGAGAATTCTCGTAATTGGGCCTATGTTGTCTGTCACTTTGCTGGTCAAGAGGTTCATGGGTTGAGAGAGCCGGCCAACTTTAATACACATTCTGTATCTTTGATGTTGTTCACTAAAAGGAATATTACTATTGCTTATGCAACACCAGTGCTGCAGCAAGTGTCACTTCAAATGTTATAAGAATGTGGATAGATCCAATACCAGGTTGCGTTAAGGAATCGAGTTTCTGGTTTTTAATTGCGTGTTAATCAAGAGTAAGCAGCATTCGCAATTTTTAAGTTCTTTAGTTGGGTTTTATGGCATTTCAAGTCTTGTAGGTTATTTAATGCCTGTCCTGTTTTAACATATACAGGATAGAACGATAAAATTGTCGTCCTAAAGAAAACAACCCTACAGCTTTATTTTAAAACTTTTATTGAAAATATCAATTCAGCTAACTTGATTATGTAGAAGAGCTGATATCTATTCAATGTAGCCGCCTTCAGCCTCAATCACTGACTCGATACGGATCCGGAACTGGGAGCATGCCTTTTCCAAAAACGCCGGAGGGTGCTCGCCGAATACTCGGCAGATGGCAGTGATCAGGCTAGCTTCGGTGTTGTGGGAGATCATGTTGGTGATGTTCTCGACGTATGACCAAACGAAGTAGTCCAGCAGGTTCAGTTTGGGGGAGGAGGGGGCCAGTGAGAGAAGGGTACAAAGTCGTAGCACTCCTTCTGAAGCCAAGCCTGGGTCTCTTTGGACTGGTGGGCCGGCGTCGAGCCCTGCTGCCACATTCAGGGTCTGCCACCGGCCACCTCATAGCACCAGGGGGTCACCACACTCTTCAGCACATCCAGGTACACTTTGGTGTTGACTTTCAAGCCGACTTCGAAGATGTGAGGTGGCATGATGTGATCCTCACTTGAAACCACACCAAAGACCATAACCGTAGCCGGAAACTTTGTTTTCATCACCCTGGGAACGTCCCTGTTATTCGTGGCAATCCAGATTTGCATTTTAAGGGCGTTGGCAATGATCCTGTTGTAATAACTTGGATCGGTAGAGAGCATGGGTTGTACAGCTGCACATCTCCGATCTCGCTCGTTGAACATTATGTCACTTTCAGACATGGTAGAAGTCTCCTATCGCTCTTGGGATTGGTACACAACTGGCCAACTAGTAGATGGTCTGCAACAAAAAAAGAAAATCGGTTTTCATTAAACGGAAATGGAATCATGTCGTCTTTTCTAGGGCGACAATTGTATCGTTCCACCCTGTATGTTAAATAAAATATTTGATTGGTTTAGGGTCTTTGTTTAATAACATATCAACCTTTGTAGGTTATTTAATGTCAAAGCTATCTTTCGAGAACAGTAGTTGAACTATTTAACCAATAGCTGTAAGGATACTAGGGTTCATGCCTTTCCGAAGGGTATTTGTCCGAAAGTGACTGTAATAAGGCGACTGGATTTCAAAGTCATTTACTACGATCCCGCAGTCCATTGCTTTAACCATTATGCCACGTGGACACCCCACCAAAAGATATGGGAACACATTTTTTACATAACATTTTTCCAAGCATTTCTATCTACCACGAATAATTCTATTTACAATTAATCATTTACCTGCAATCGATTTAATGGTTTCAAGTATTAACAGCAGCTCTTTGAAACTAGTCGGGGTGTTCTCGTTGTGTAATGGTTAAAGTGATGGACTGCCAAATCGTACTAAGCAAGTTCGTAATCCAGTCGCGCTATTTCGTTCACTTTCGGGCAAATACCCTTGAGAAAGGTATGAACCCCTTATCCTCCCAGCTATGAGTTAAATAGTACCACTACTGTTCTTCTAGGAGAATGGCTTTGGAATTCTAACCTGGAGTGAGAGTACATTTTTCCGTCCCATCTTTGTCTTAAATAGATCTGTTTAAAAATTATTCGTATTTGATTGGACTGAGAGCGAAAGCAAACCTACTTAGGAAAAGAAAACTCTTAAGAAAGAACATCGCAAAAACACAAATATGAACGTACATTAAATATCATTCCCTTAACTTCTGTGCATAAGATAACCCCAGAGGGGTTGACATACAGTTAAAATCAATCAATCATTGTGAATTAAGTTGGGTGTTGTCCTTTTAAGATCACAGCTCTGGACCCTCCTGGTTTAAGCACTGTGCCTCTCAGGCATAAAATTTTCGGAACTCCAAGATTCTAACTCGTAGCTATGGATCGATTCATACTTTTACAAAGGTTCTCTATGTGACCTGAATGCAGACAGCTTCAGCTAGGACTCGAACACGACTCACAGATTTAGAATTCAACAGTATTTTCTAGAATAACGTTATTCTTACAAAATCTTAAATACCCCCGTAGTCTCGATAAATACCCGATATTTACCTCCAAATTTGCAAGCCAAACCAGCGTAAACATTTTTTAAATCATCAAAACCAGAAGTAGCTCGAAGCTAACAAAATCAAGGTTACAGTCGCCATGACGGCAGAAGCGTGACGCCATTTTGCCAATACAGATTTACATGTTCCTTTTTGCATAAACATAAATCTCCATTTTGCCAAACAACACTCATTATCGAAAACGCATGCAAGCTGCGCTTTACAATCAAAGTTTCATGCAAAATTACTCTTGCAATAAAAATAAGCAACAACAACAACGACAAAATAAAACAAAACAAAACACGAGGGACCATGAGAACGCAATAGAGTTCGTAAATGACTCGAAATATTTCGGTAGTATGACAACGGAATGGAATAAAAAAAAGGTAAAGAAATGAAAAAAGAGAGAAAATAACAGGCAAAGAAAGATGGAGAATACTGAAACAAAATATATTTAAAGAAAACAATAGAATTAGAAAAAGTTATGAATTACGTATATTGCAGCGAAAAGCGAGAATATAATAGAAGATATTGCGTGTCGCTGCAAAGACTACGTAATGGGATCAAATAAAGTCTACTGATTCCCTGCAATTGACAAATTATCGAGTACACAAAACTTAACATACAAAAGTATATATATATATATATATGACAACTGCATATTCATTTACAGATTACTACTGTCGCTCATAATCTACAACCTCTACGCCGTAGAATACATCAACTGCATCTCTATAGAGTAGGAAGACACCTTAACGAGTGTCCTGATATGACACTAAACAATTTGATGGTGAGGCTGATTCTCATTTAAACTGAGCGCAACCTGTTTTGAGCCAGTTTGCTAGTAGAGTGAGTTCGATCCCGATTAGGCGATTATACCAAACTGAATTGTTTGAATAAGAACTGCTTGATCATTTAACTGTGTGTAAACAAATGACTGATTTCTAATTTAATTGCTAGTGATACATAGCAATACTTGGAACCATTTAACTTTGTTGATTTATGTAAAATTGAATTGTTAGTTATAGAACTGTTTGATCATTTAACTGTGTGTAAACAAATGACTGATGTTTAATTGAAGCATTAGTGATATATAACAATACTTGGAACTATTCGACTTTGTATAAAACGAGTGAGAAACGTTGAATAGAATTATAAGGGGGAGATAACAATGATTGAATTATTTAACTGTGTGGAAATAATATCAATACAAATATTATCAAACTCATTTAAAAATGAAATTACCGACAGAGTAATCCCTTATATATCATGTATATATATTTCGATGTGTGTAAACAAATGACAGAGGGGTAAATTCTTAGTGTTTCATAGAAATACTTGAAAACATTTAACTCTGTGCAAACGAATGTTTAACGGGGAATAGAATTATTCGTATGAAATAGCAACACTTGAAACCATTTATGTATAAAGGAATTATCTCAAATTCGTTTAAAAATGTTATCAACAAAATGTGTTAACACAGTATATATGTATAATATATATGTCCAAACAGGATTTGGCATTAAATAGCCTAAAATAGTTGGTCTGCCATAAAACCAAACCAAACCAATCACACGTCTACTATCAGCATTCCTCCATCTAGATGAGTGTTCTCCTAAATCGGCCCTGCACAGACATATGATTATCCCCTAGGGTCAGTCCCTGTCTCGGGAGGACACAGCAACGATGCTAGTATGAAAATCCCACTGCCCATGTTTAGATATGTAAGAGCATTATTCCCACTGATCAAGTCAGCATAATTTTCTCCACCTCCGTCACTGTGGGACTTTTTAGAGCTAGTAGATGAAAAAATCGTAGGGAAACAGTTGTACATCATGATATTATTGGGGCTAACATTTGTTCAACACAAATACGACTCTCATCTCCACTCTAGACGGAACCCCCTCTTAAACTAGTAGACAAATTCACTTACTTTGGAAGCAGCGTCTCATCAACCGAAAGGGACATCGACACGAGGTTAACGAAAGCATGGACAGCTATCAATAGGCTATCGATTATATGGAAATCAGACCTAACCGATTAAATGAAACGCAGTTTCTTCCAGGCAGCGGTCACATCGATACTGCTATATGGGTGCACTACATGGACTCTATCAAAACGGCTGGAGAAGAAGCTAGACGACAATTACACAAGAATACTGCGAGCAATCTTGAACAAGTCCTGGCGGCAACACCCCACAAGACATCAACTGTACGGCCACCTGCCTCATATCACGAAAACTATTCTATTTAGACGAACCAGACATGCAGGACACTGCTGGAGACGCAGGGACGAACTCATAAGAGATGTACTCTTATGGACCCCCACCAATGGCCGTGCGAAGGCAGGACGACCAGCACGAACATACATTCAGCAGCTATGTGAGGATACAGGATGTTGTCCTGAAGACCTGCCTAGGTCGATGAACGATAGGGAGGAGTGGCAAGAGAGGGTCAGGGATATCCGTGCTACCAGCAAGACATGATGATGATGATAATTACGTCAACCACGTTCACCAATGGTCCGATAGACTTGGGTTCACTCCCAGGTCGTGTCCTACCACAGACTTTAAAAATAGTACTCCATACCTCCTTGCTTAACACTCAGCAATATAAGATACGTATTAAGGGTAAGGTGGAGCAAACCATGGAAAGGAGTAGCGCCCTCCTCCACACCTCGGTATAGTAGCTATTCGAAAGGGAGCCTTCTGATCGCCTTCGACTACGGTCGCCAACTTTACTTTTATATATATATAGAGGATGTCTCAAAATAGATGCAACCAATTAATAACATAAATCATATTGCAGCAACCCATATTTGATTTGAGTCTTAAAAAGCAATTATATCACTTCATAAAACAAAACAAACAGGGCAGAAATTAAGTGACTTAATTCTAAAATGCATATGAAAGACTAAGTTATTGGGAACGTCTTCGGAGGGATTTTTTTGGACTCCTTCTGACAGAATCTCTCAATGCATTCACATTGTCAGCAAATCTTCCCGTCGACCTCCTGCAATATCTGGGACTTCCTGCCTTCTTGTTGAGGTTGTTTACTGACCCTGAGGCTTAAAATTAGTGTACTCAACGATAAATTTGGCTTTTTCTAGGGATAATTTTTGAGTTAAAATTCCTGCAAAATTTTGCTTGCACAGCTTTTAATAATTTTGTCTCCAAATAAATAGTGATGCAAAATGTTTTTCTTCTATGGCTCAAGGTATTGTAATCGAGGATTAATAGTTGTTATAGTATACTTTTTTTCAAATCTGAAACTAAAAAGAGCACAATATTATTAGTAGTTGTCACATAGGTTAAATGTATATCAAGACACCCTAAAGCAAAGAACACATTCTAATCGAGCACACTTATGAATGCAACTTTGTGAATATGTAAATAGAACTACAATGCTACTGGCAGACGTCAGCTTAGCATAATGGATATTTTCATAGGAAGTGGGATTTACATATCGAGTTCAAACCATGAACAAGGTAGTTTAATTAACATTAATGCCCTTGTGGAAAGTTATGTATTAATCCATTCTCCATCCTGATTTTAAGCAGACTTTTTCTTATCTTTTTTCTTCTTAAAAGATTTCAGATATATTTCCCTTACATGAGAATATTTAAAGCTTTATTTTCTATATAGAAGAGTCAGTCAATGAATAAGGAAAATCTTACCAAAGACGTTTACGATAGGAAACAGAGTTTTTGGTTGCATCTTTTTTAAAGGATATGACTAACCATAGGTCCTTTCATATTCACAAAGTCTGTCAGCATGACCTTCTTTACTAACTGTTGCGCCGGAAACTTTTTCTTTACCGGAGAGTTAGTGTGTTTCAACTTCACAGATTCAGGCTTGATGTTAAAAACATAGGTAGTTTCCATTTGTAAATATTTTGAAAAAAATTATTTTCCGTACTTTTCACACAATTTTCTGAAAATTTCGGCTGGTTTGAAATATTCAGCCACAAAAATTATCAATACAAACCCCTATTCCAGCTTGGAGTTCTCTGGTTTATTCGCTACTATTTTGAATGGCCTAAAATGTTTTTAGGGATTAAAATACTTTTTGCTATTGTTGCGTAGCCATATACACGAATATGACCATGTGCGAAATTGACATGTAATGTTCATTAACGATAGAACATATAAAGAACAGAAATCTCAAAAACACGTAACTACATCTTGTTCAGGTACGAAACCTTTTTATTAACTTTGAGTTAAAGGTTTCGACGTAAGGAGGAGAGACACAATATTCTATGCTGTCTTATTCATTTGGCCCCCAACTCGAGTTGCCCCCCATTGGGTGTAAGTTCGCCTCGCGCCTGCGAGCTCCAAAATTGATCCTTCTTGTTTGATGTCTAAAACCCGACTCTTATTTTTTTCAAATTCTCACACAAACTTCCGCGTGCTTCCGGTGCGTAACGTCACCCGCACCTTGTCACCCAGTATCGTCTCAGACTGTTATGACATCTGAGTGACACCTCCATCCGCTCGCGCGCACCAGCGTTAACACCTGCTTCAATCTTACACCCAAACAACCCATGTGCTGAGCCGAAAGGTTCTCAGCCTAACTAAACTCAAAGGCATGAACCGAAATCCCTCGGCTATTTCATAACATACCTATCCAACCACAATAAAATCATTTGTCATCGATGATGACAAATTATTTTCTTAAACTATTGTGCCGCTCCCCCTTATGTCGAACTGAGCAACAAAATCTTCAGCAATACAATTTCAACAAAATAATACAACAAAAAGCATGCGTCAGTCCCAAACTCAAAAGTCACTGAAATAAAAATAAAAAGGGTTCGTATTGTCCATCGTTTTTTTTTTCATTTTTTTTTTCTTTTTCCGACCACATTTTCTGGTTCTTCTTTCTCTTTTTTTTTTTTTTTTTTCAACAGTCACTCGTTCGGCATGTATATTTTTTCAGTCTTTAATTTGTTTTCTTCTTTTCATATTTAATTTTTTTTTTTTAATCTCAGGTCAATTGCTCATTTTGTATTTTGCATTTTTGCCTTCCTTCTACGTCCGTACTTATTACTGCTAACTTTATATCTCCTTCTCACGTAATATCAGTCATTAATTAATGTACACATTTTAACCTTCCACAACCAAGCATAGCTCGTAATCAAACCAAGATTCATGTTTCCCCGTTTTTTCAAACTTTTGACCACCGTCAAACGGTCTATCTTACATCTTTTCAACGAGTACCCTTCTTTTTTATCTTCTTTCTTTCTTTCGCCCTTAAAATACCGGGTGTTCTTTTCTAAACCACCCATACCTTTATCAGCTCACTCAATAAAATTTCTCCCTCGACACAAATTCGAGGCCGCGAATTTTCCAAACACATCCAATGAGACCACCAAAACTCTACGCACATCTTAACTTATCTCCAAACCCATGTTTTTCAGAACATCTTCCTCAACAAAACCTCACATTCCCACTCCAGGGGGAACTCACAAAATAACCGTCTGCCCTGTCAGACACAATAAACATCCGTCTCTTCGTTGATCTGCCTCTCTTGCGAGATATCTGAGACAATTTTCCAGTCGATACGGACATTCCACCGTACATCCGACTTTTTCGGATTCGACAACTTAAACAAAAACCTGGCCTGATTTCTTCAGCGCCCAAAACATCGATTCTCCAACATCGAAACCTGTCCCAAAGGTCCTAACTACAGATATGCGAAATTCTTCCGGCAATCCCATCGATGAGCGAAATCTCCACGGTCTCGAATCAAAATTCTAATCTCCGAATATTATTAGCCCGGACCACCAACAAGTTACAAGTTTTCATTCATAAAAACGTTATTTACTACAAACTTTCTTTTCAAAATATTGTTTACTATTGCTGTCAATCATGAGCGCGACACAATCCTCTGTCCCCACAGCGACCACCTTTCTTTCTTCTCTGTCACTGCGAGCTTATTTCTCTGTTACTCTTTCTTTCTCTCCTCCTACTACGGTACAAAGTCACATGCAGTAGTAATCATAATTTTCTATGTTACCAACGATTTTTCTTGTTTTTATTTTTTTTTATTTTAGAATTATTTCCAAATCTATCCTCCACAACCATTCAAACTCTATTTGTAAATTAAACTATGACAGACGTAAATGAGCAAATACCTTCTTATTCTTTTTCTTTTCTTCATGCCTTTTTTTTCTTGGGGTTGAGTTGTGTTACTTCTTTTTTTTCTTTCTTTCTTTTTTTCTTTTCTTTTCACGCCTTTTTTTTTTGGGGGGGGGTTGCGCTGTTCTTCTTTTTTCGGAGCTGGACATTTTCCTTTTTCTTTCTGGGGGGCGCCGAATTTGTTCTTCGTGTTTTTGGTCTCTTTTCCTTGTTTCTTATTTTCTGGGGCCTTGTGTTTTCTCTCTCTCTCCCTCGATCGCCTGAACCAGCCGCCCCGAAATAGATTCCTCCTTGTTCTTAGCCGCTTCTCTGATCGTCTTCGTGGAACCATGATAACCCAATCGAAAACCATATCAGGAACGATATGCCCAAGTTCTGGCACCAAATATGTCTATGTTGCGTAGCCATATACACGAATATGGCCATGGGCGAAATAGACATGTAATGTTCATTAACGATAGAACATATAAAGAACAGAAATCTCAAAAACACGTAACTACTTCTTGTTCAGGTACGAAACCTTTTTATTAACTTTGAGTTAAAGGTTTCGACGTAAGGAGGAGAGACACAATCTTCTATGCTGTCTTATTCATTTGGCCCCCCATAGGGCGTAAGTTCGCCTCGCGCCTGCGAGCTCCAAAATTGATCCTTCTTGTTTGGTGTCTAAAACCCGACTCTTATTTTTTTCAAATTCTCACACAAACTTCCGCGTGCTTCCGGTGCGTGACGTCACCGGCACCTTGTCACCCAGTATCGTCTCGGACTGTTATGACATCTGAGTTACACTTCCATCCGCTCGCGCGCACCCGCGTTAACACCTGCTTCAATCTTACACCCAAACAACCCATGTGCTGAGCCGAAAGGTTCTCAGCCTAACTAAACTCAAAGGCATGAACCGAAATCCCTCGGCTATTTCATAACACTATAAACTTATACCAAAGTAAGCATTGTTTACATTGAGGGAGAAAAATCTGAAAGAAATAATCCTTATGTTATTTTTTAACTCCTTACTGTGACGGGGAAATTGATTAAAATCCCTAAACGGGACTTTATTTTCGCACGTGTGAAGACGGGGCAGGTTGGCACTTGATCCCCTACAGAAATAAGTCCTGTTCAGAGTTCTTTTCTCAGGCAGATAAGAACTGGCATATTACGTGAGGGAATAATTTAGGGCCAGACTGGCCACCGCTGGCAAAGGGGTCCAAAATTTCACACTATCACACACCCACCAGGCCACTAAACTTCTTTCCCTTAGATAATTGAAGAATACGGGCCTATAGGTCTTAGTTGTAATAATATTAATATTGCTACAGTCGGCAACTCCGGTTTCCCGTGTGATACTTTAGGAATTAATAGGACAGTTCTAAGCAAGATAATGTAAGGCGAATAGAAGCTGAAAGGAAAGCATGGAATAATAACATAGACCACATGGTAAAATGAAAATACATAGGTTCTTTACTACGGTTATATATATATATATACGTTCAAAATGTCAAAGATATATAATAGGATAGTCCATGAATATAAATGTCTTTTCCTGGCTTTTATCCTTTTTCCAAATTGAGAGAGAGAGTGGTAACAAAATTTGGGTGTAACGGAAAAATGTCCCAAAGTTACTTATCTTATTTTTTTGACGGGGTTCCACTGGAGATTTTCTCTTCTTTCACGGGCTAATAGACTTTGTATTGCTTTTAATGCTGGCTTGAGAGACTCAGGTCTCTCATGTCTCAGTCTTTTGTCTTTAGCCCGGAGTGAAATGGCTATCGTCCGTCTGCCACGGGACTTGCTCAAAACTCTCTTTTTTTGTATTTACTTCCGTTGAGGGGAAGGGAACCCCACTTCCGTTTGGGGTCCCCCCCGCCAATCATTTGGCTTCATTTTCTCTTTCCCCTTCCGATGTCCGGCGACCCAAGGTCACTTAAGTGCGAACATCTGTGTGACCCACATTCTCTCATAACGGTCACTTTTTGACTGCTAGATAATGTTAGTTCAACGGGGGGGGAGTATCATTCCCACCTCCTCGTCTCCGTGAGCCATCACGTGACACCTCCTCACTTAAGAGAAGAAAGGGGGAGGAATAGAAATATCATAGAAAAAAAAAGGCAATTCAATTCACTGTTCTTTCTCCTTTTCTTTCATTTTTTTTTCTCACTTTACTTTTCTTTCATCCCCTTTCTTCTTCACGCTTTGACGAATTCTTTCCTTCTCCTTTTTTCGTCCTTCCTAATTTTCACTATAGGGGAAAACAATTTCTCTTCTCTTTCTTTCTCTCTCTCTCTCCCTTTTCTTTTTCTTGAATCTTGTTTTCCTTTCTTTCTTTTTCTCTCTCGGCTTTTGGCCGTATCATATTTCAAACCTTGAGGAGGTAACTCCCTCTTTCTTTCTTCGTCACTTTTGACGACTTTATAATTTTAATTGTCAAGCTTTGGGGAGAAAACTTCCTTTTCTTTTCTCTCTTTCCCCTATTCGTCACTTGTTGACGAACCACTTTCTCGTCCATCTCATATTTCAACATTGGGGACGAGAATTCCTCATTTCCTTTAGTTTCTCTTTCTCTCTCTTTCTTTCTCTCAACAACTATGAAAGAATATTCTGCTACTACATTTTCGTGGGGCGTTAGAGAAATAAGCCTGGGTATTTTTTTTATTAATTTCTCTAAGTCCCCTCTCTCTGAGACAGACAACTGGCTTAATTTCTCCTCGAATTTATTCGGCATTTCCGAGTTCTTAATTTTTCGAGGTGGGCCTTCTTGACGGACATATCTCTTCAATTTGTTTGTGTGACACACTTGTGTCTTCTTCTTTCCCTCGTTGGTATCAATCCCATATGTCCTCTTGTCTATCCTCCGTGTTACTACATAAGGACCTATATATCGTCCACCACCGTGGGGTCCTTTATTCGATGATAGTAGCAGGACTTCGTCGCCCTTTTCAAATTCTTCCTTCTTAGCCACTTGTGAGGGCCCTCTTATTTTCCTCTTATCCTCTCGATAAGTATTAGGGAATTTATTCCTAATATTCGTTGGACCTTCATCCTTTTTCTGACGACTGGTCCTTTTATCTTCTTGTTTATTGAGGTGTGGAAGGTTCACTTCTTTTCTTTCCACCTTCTCACTTTGCGAGCGACTATGTCGTTTGTATCTCGCACGTGGCTCAGCCGCCATCTTGTCTCCATGCTGGGCGTTCGTTCTCGCCATCTTTCTTTCTTCATTTTTGGCGCTCATTTTCGCCAACTTCTTTCCATGTTTGGCGTTCATTCTCGCCATTTTCCATCTTCATTTATGGCGCTTATTTTCGCCATCTTTTCCGGGTGACACTTTTTTGTTCTTACTTCATTTCCCAGTATGAGGGAAATTCCTTTCATGGGTAGCTTCTCTACCACACCAACTTTAATTGGTCCATTTTTCCACTGGGACTTCAGTGTTATTTTACACAGCGGTATTTTTACCCTCTTTCCGCCGATACCCTCTATCATCACAGTCTCACGTGTTGCTTCTATTACCCTTTTAGGTAATTTATTTCGTAGAAGTAACGACTGAGATGCTCCGGTATCTCGTAAAATTGAGACTTTCACTGGCCCTCCATGTGGGCTTCTTATCACACCTCTCTTCGTCCAAGGTCGATAAGACTTGTCTACTCTAGCGGTCGTGACAGCTCCCTGTGGTTTTCTCGGCTGGGTCTGGTTTCTTTCAGGACCTTTTCCAAGCTGACACCTTATGGCTATGTGTCCAGCCTTTCCGCATTTGTAGCAGACCACTGTTCTGCTGCTACTTTGGAAGGTCCTTCTATTTTCTTCCTTAGGTCTTAACTCAGCTTTAAACTTCACTCTGTTTCCCGTGAACGTTTTTTCCTTTGTCTTTCGGTGTGTGAGGATGTATTCGTCTGCTAGTGCAGCCATTTCATAGGTCACGTCAGTTTTTCTTTCACTTAGGTGAACCCTGACTTCTTCTGGCACACAGTTTAAAAATTCTTCAGCTAATATTAGCTGCCGGAGTTTCTCAGCGTCTCCGTCTATCCTCTTAGAGTCACACCACTTATCCAGCGCGTTCTCCTTTTCCCGCAGAAATTCCACATAAGACTGGTTTTCAGTTTTTCTCTGTGTTCTGAATTTCGGTCTATAAGCTTCTGGGACCAATTCGAAGCTTTTAAGAACCGCTGCCTTCACCAAATCGTAGTCGGCGCAATTTTCTGTTCGCAGAGTTGCATATGCTCTCTGTGCTTTTCCTGTCAGCACAGTTTGGAGTAGCATCGACCAGCATTCTTTCGGCCATCCAAGATTTAGCGCGGTTCGCTCAAAATGTGCGAAGTATCCGTCCACGTTGGCTTCTTCAAATTTTGGGACTAGCCTCGCTTGCTTCGTTACTTCGAAACTGTCATGGCTTTCTTTGCGTCCTCTTATTGCCAAGTCGACTTCTCGCAGCCTCGTTTCTTGCTGAATTTTTATTTTCTCCAGTTCCATTTTATTTCTCTGTAGTTCCATTTGTGCTTGTATTTTAATTTTCTCCAGTTCAATTTCTTCTGGAGTCATTCTTATTTCCGTTGGTAGCTCTTCTAATACTGCTTCCTCGAAAACATTTTCGTCGACCATGTGTCTTGCTATTTTTATAACGAGTTCATGTTTCCTCATAGAATTTTCAACATTTAACTCAAGCTTCTCGCCAATTTTTATTATCTCGCTTTTTCTCAGCTTCTCCAACTTTTCCATGGAGGGTTCTTTTAAAAAGTTCTCTATTTTGTCCATTTTTTAAAAAATTTTTCCAAACAGTGATATTGACAAGTAATTTGACTGTTTCAACAATATTCCTTTTTTTCCTTTCACGGTCTCCCAGGGTAGATTTAAACGGCAGGAATTGTCACACGACTACAAGCAATAAATATTATTAATAATAATCATTCCGGAAACGAGCCCCCATTTTAGGTCTGTGACGGGGAAATTGATTAAAATCCCTAAACGGGACTTTATTTTCGCACGTGTGAAGACGGGGCAGGTTGGCACTTGATCCCCTACAGAAATAAGTCCTGTTCAGAGTTCTTTTCTCAGGCAGATAAGAACTGGCATATTACGTGAGGGAATAATTTAGGGCCAGACTGGCCACCGCTGGCAAAGGGGTCCAAAATTTCACACTATCACACACCCACCAGGCCACTAAACTTCTTTCCCTTAGATAATTGAAGAATACGGGCCTATAGGTCTTAGTTGTAATAATATTAATATTGCTACAGTCGGCAACTCCGGTTTCCCGTGTGATACTTTAGGAATTAATAGGACAGTTCTAAGCAAGATAATGTAAGGCGAATAGAAGCTGAAAGGAAAGCATGGAATAATAACATAGACCACATGGTAAAATGAAAATACATAGGTTCTTTACTACGGTTATATATATATATATACGTTCAAAATGTCAAAGATATATAATAGGATAGTCCATGAATATAAATGTCTTTTCCTGGCTTTTATCCTTTTTCCAAATTGAGAGAGAGAGTGGTAACAAAATTTGGGTGTAACGGAAAAATGTCCCAAAGTTACTTATCTTATTTTTTTGACGGGGTTCCACTGGAGATTTTCTCTTCTTTCACGGGCTAATAGACTTTGTATTGCTTTTAATGCTGGCTTGAGAGACTCAGGTCTCTCATGTCTCAGTCTTTTGTCTTTAGCCCGGAGTGAAATGGCTATCGTCCGTCTGCCACAGGACTTGCTCAAAACTCTCTTTTTTTGTATTTACTTCCGTTGAGGGGAAGGGAACCCCACTTCCGTTTGGGGTCCCCCCCGCCAATCATTTGGCTTCATTTTCTCTTTCCCCTTCCGATGTCCGGCGACCCAAGGTCACTTAAGTGCGAACATCTGTGTGACCCACATTCTCTCATAACGGTCACTTTTTGACTGCTAGATAATGTTAGTTCAACGGGGGGAGGAGTATCATTCCCACCTCCTCGTCTCCGTGAGCCATCACGTGACATTACGTTGCCTATTTACCATTGTCAGACCGTCATTCAGGGATTTCGCTAGCAGGATGCTGATGGGTAAACAAAGACACAGCGAAAACGAATCACATGAGTTAGGAACCAGAGAGAAAACGCGTGGACGTTGAAGATATTATATAGGCATACAGTTTCAACCCTCTGAGGACAGGCGGTCAGTCAGGAGAAGCGGACTAATTTCGGGAGCAGTCAGCGAGTGCCCAGAGGGAAGCAGGTGGCTCTCGGTGTCCCCCGGTGGCCAGGTCCTCCCGGACGAGAAGAAGAAGTACTAAGTGGGGTTCTGAATACAGAATCACAACATGAATTAACAAAATATATTGTCAAATATAGCAATCTTGAGTCGAAGTATTTTGTCCCGGTCTCACTTGCAGTATTTCGATGCTTTCGTAAATAAACACAAAGAACATATTTTTATAAACAACTATTGTTACCTTTTCATTCCTATATTATGGTATATAACCCTTATTTAGATAGATAGATAGATAGATAGATAGATGTTTGTATTAACCCAACTCCATTGACACAAGGTCAGTTTTAAAATGAAATCTACCTGGTATGAGTTTGCTTATTCTTAGGAAGTAAACTTACAGAGGAAAAAGAACCCAATCTGCCCCACTATTTGCTCATAGATGGATTCATGTCTACCTCAAAAGCATTAGCTCAAAGTAAACCACAAACAGCTTTGAATTACCCAGCGATTCAATTTTCTGCGCCAATAACCGTCGCAATAAGATAAATGTACGATGTGCATGCGATAATTTTCCAGACTTTAGTGTATAGACATGAAAATTCAGTATGTTATTGCTATACATTGTATGAGATGACTGACCAATTTTTATGATTTCAGCTTCAAATGAACAGCTACATCAGTAATTGGAATACACTCTACTAAAGTCACATGGTCACAGCTGGTGAATTTCAAAAATGCAATCTGACACTTTAGAAGAAAGATATGCAATAGAATTCTGTTTTAAACTTGGAAAAAATGCCAAAGAAACGCATGGAATGCCTCAGACTGCTTTTCGACCACCTTGCATGAATCGGACATCAGTTTTTGAGTGGCATAAGAGATTCAAGGAAGGCAGGTAGTCTGTGAGGGATGATGAGAGCTGTGGTAGGAGTAAGGAAGTCAATATACCAGAGTTGATTGGCCAAAGACTTAGGGTTAGGGTAACTATGTTTAGTTTTTAAGGGTGTTCAGGAAGATGTTCCGTCGGAAGAGGCCAGCACTCTTGAAATCGGGTCAGTGGCATTTCCGCCAGGACAATACACCAGTCCACAACTCTATCCTTGTCACAGACTATTTGACCAAGATGGGCATCAAGACACTTCCTCACTCTACCTATACTCCAGATCTTGCTCCCAGTGACTTTTGGTTATTCCCTAAGCTCAGAGGCTGTCGTTATGAGACAATTAAGGAAATGAAAGAAGCTGTGACAAAGGTCATTGTCACGCTCACACAAGAGGACTTCTATGGGGCATTCCAGAAGTTGTTGGAACGGTACAACAAGTACATTGCAGCTGGAGGAGATTACTTCGAAGGGGACTACAGTTTGATGTGTGAACTATCAATAAAAGTGCCCATACGAAAAAAGTCTAGAAACTTATCGTATGCACCTCGTACTTACGCAGATACCACCAGTTCGAGATAGATAGATTTGAATTGGCTGGCATAGATGCATTCATGTATACATACATACATACATAGATACATAGCTTGAAGGAGGATTCATTGTACAGAATTACTGAAGACTGACCTTGTCATATTTGGGTATCATAATTTCCCTTAACATTAAATTAGTGAATGGAAACAATTCGGATACGTGTAGCAGAGGAAACAATTTCTACACGTAGAATAAATGCAAGAACAATTCACATATTAATAAGAATTAATAATATAGTACAGATACAACATTTACTTGAAATGCTGAAAGATTACATATAAAAAAAATATGTGTTGGGAAATGTCTTAAAGTGGTTGACGGAGTCCATAGTATAAGTATTGAAGCTCTTAATGTACCTATGTATAAGAGAGAATAGAACTGTCAAATGATGACTTGTTTAGGAATGCTATCACGTGTCATATGACTGAAGGTTGTTGGGGGCTCAAAGCGTCTGTCAGTACGGACAGGAGCACATACCTACTCGTTGCAGTGACCATGACTGAAAGAGAAATAGACTGGGGCGCGCTCACTTTAAATCCTACTTTGTCCACGCCATCTAGTTACTATTAGTAGTACTTTTTGTCAGATATAGGAGATAATGACATTTTGCGTCACTTCTGGCTGTGTTAAATAACATACATGAACACGTGAAATAGACATATTCATACCGGTACGCAAAACGTTCATAATGTCCATAACGCACATATATGTAGATAATATAGGAATCTCGAAACAAAAAAACACTTACGACTTCTTAGTTCAGGTACGAAACTTTTTTATTACCTTTGAGTTAAAAGGTTTTTCGACATAAGGAGAGAGGCACAATCTTTCTATGCTGACTTTTCCATCTGCCCCACCCCCATCATGTGCGCACCCACCACAAGGCCACGATGAGCAAGCGAAAGTCACCCTTCTTCTTCAGACGGCAAGACTCAACAAACTGACTTTTCCCAAATCTCAGCTCACGCTTCCGGTCATGACGTCATTCACATCCCCCGGTTATATTTTCCATCTGGGGTTTCTATTTTGACATCTCTGAATAACACATCCTCCCCGCACGCGCGTCAACACCTGCGCTCAAGTTACTATTTACCAACCCCTTCGCTCGGGAAGGATATGACACAAGGTCAATTTTTAAGCGGAGTTTAACAGGTTTGAATTCAGAGTTTTCCTTCTCCTAGACTAGTTGCCTCACCAAGACTGAAGAACCTAGTCTGTCCTACTATTTACCCATAGCTGGAGGGAGAATAATTGGATTCATAGCTTTCCCAAGGGTATTATTGCTATGTGAAATGCAATCAGTCTCGTCCAGGATTTGAACTCGTGTCGCCTCGTCCATTTCCTACGACGCATTTCCTGCGCTTAAGTTGCACCTAACCAACCCATGCGCTAAGCGAAAGGTTCTCAGCCTAACTAAACTGAAAGGCAAGATATATAAAACGAAATCCCTCGGCCATTATATTACTGCTGAAAAAGTGAACTCTTCGACAGGTAATGAATGTAAACCTCACAGCCTACATACACACGTAAATATTCGTCAAAAAAAAAAAAAAAGAAAAAAAAAACAGTGATCAGATTTGAAAATACGAATGTACAAAAGTAAATCTAAGATTATTCTACAGTTTCTAATGGTGAACACCTTTTACTTTTCTGTGTGCCGTCCCATACATGAGCAGTTATCAGAAGAAACGCCTCCGTTCACGTATATTTTGTTACGGTCTATGTATAATTTACACAGGATAAACAATAAAGAAAAAAAATGGTTGTCGGCCGAGTAAATGTACATTCACTCGCTGCAGACGCGTTCTGATTGGCACGTGTGCAACAAAGAAATGCACAACCAGGCGTTGGGTTCGTTTCTCTTCTTTAGCGTAACTGGCAACTGATTAATGTTTACCAGTCATTGCAATTATATCGGCTTTCCTCTACTTTGAAACATCACGGCAAATTATCACGATTGAAGTGTTCTATATATATATATATATATATATGGTGTCTGTGATATCTCTCAATATAAATATAAACACGAATTTAGGTTTGAATGTGATGGAAAGAAACAAAAGCATTATTTAGTATAATCAGCGAACAATAGACATGACAAATGTAGACAATAGATTATTCATGTTGATAGACAAACGTTTCTCCCAATCGAACAAGGAAGACAAATATTCAATAAGAAAACTTTTAAAGTTAGTAACACATAAAGGTGCTTGTGGTGTATCGGTTCTCGTCGTGGAAATTACATTCCGCAACTCGAGTTCAAATCCTGGAAGAAGCTATTTTCCTTTCACTTAGTGATGATGCCCTTTCCTAAAGGCATGAATCCAACTATTCGACCTCTAACTATAAGTAAAAGAGTTGATCAAAATGACTTCTTTAAACTTGTTAAGGTCTAGAAAAAGGGAAACCGAATTTAGACCAGTCGTAGACCAGAAGAGAAATGGACTAAACCTGCTGTAGACACCCTACAAGAATAGCGTCGAACGAATAAACTAGGTTATAGAACCAAAGAGAGTGGTAGTTTGGTTGAGTTTTATGGCATATAAACCATTGTTGCTTACTTGATGCCAAATCATGTTCATATATTCATATTGAATATATATGATGAGGAAACATAGTGTTGATAACATTTTTTAACGAACCTGAGCTTTTTTTTTTTTTTGCATACAGTTAAATGGTTTCACATATTTTTTCAAATACAAATAATTCAATTTACTATAAATAATTTGTTTGCACACAGTTAAATGGTTTCAGCTATTGTTATGTATCACTATTAGTTCAATTAAACACCATTCATTCGTTTTACAAGGTTAAATGAACAAACAGTTCTATTTTTAACTATTCAATTAAACATGTTATTTGTTTGCATTCAGTTGAAATGTGAAACAGTGTAATTGCACCCACAGATGAGGCTCCGTCAGGTGTTTCTAATCCGAACTAGAGTTGATCTATTACCAATGGCAATAAAGAGGTACTCCACATTCCCCAAAGCCCAGTATTACTGGAGCCTCACCATCAGATTGTGTCATATGTAGAACACTCGTCGGAGAAGTCGTAACCCTTTGCAGAGATGCAGACGGTGTGTTCTACAGCTCGAGCCGACTGGGCCACATGACACTCCTTGAAGGAGTCTTAAACCCACTGCAGAGATGCAGTTGGTGTATTATACAGCTATCCAGTCGACTGGGCCACAGGACACTCGTTTGGGAAGAATTACCCCTCTGCAGAGATGCAGTCGGTGTGTTCTATAGCCCGAGCCGACAGAACCACAGGACACTCGTTGAAGAAGTCTTAAACCCACTGCAGAGATGCAGTTGGTTTATTATACAGCTATCCAGTCGACTGGGCCACAGGACACTCGTTTGGGAAGAATTACCCCTCTGCAGAGATGCAGTCGGTGTGTTCTATAGCCCGAGCCGACAGAACCACAGGACACTCGTTGAAGGAGTCTTAAACCCACTGCAGAGATGCAGTTGGTTTATTATACAGCTATCCAACCGACTAGGCCACAGGACACCAGTTGGTGTATTATACAGCTATTAAGTCAACTGGGCCACAGGATACCCGTTTAGGAAGACTTACTCCTCTGCAGAGATGCAGTCGGTGTATTCTACACCCCCCAGCCGACTGGACAGAGGGAGTGTAAATAAATACAGCAAACATGTCATAAAAGATATATCATAAAATATATACTAAGAATACCTGCCTGTAATAATAAATTGAATTCTCGGCAAATCGAAGCTTCAGTATCCTTTAAAAAGTGTTAAATATGAACTTATCCTTTAAGTTAAATACAAATTAATAATTTTTTATGACTCTGTGGTAGTAAAACAAAGAAATTGTTTCTGAAATTGTCGATCGCAAAAACGAATTAAGCTCATAACATGGTCATATCTTGATTCGAACGTGACCGCAAATCAAAAACTAAAGCGCCCCGAAAATGCAAAATAGAAAAAAAAATTTTTTTTTGAACTGTGCCAACGTATACCTGACTCAAGGAAGTATGGTGGTATATGAGGGGGTATTTGTGGTGCAATGATTAGTGTTGTAGGAAATGGTCAGGGCGAAATGTGTTCGATTCTTGACTTGGCCATTTAAATTTCAAAAAGTGTTCGTATACTTGGTAAAAGTATTTCTCTGTCCTGCATCTAGCAAAGAGTAAATAGTATGACAGACTGGACTCTTTATCCATGGTATGACAATCAGTGTAGAAGAAGGAAAGCTCTAAATTCAAAATCTGCTTAGAAAATGATCTTGTGATACATCTTGCTCGTGCCGCCGGGCGGATGAATTCATATTACAATGCCTTGGACAATTGAATCCTTTGTTCTAAGAAGAAAATATCGATCATATTCCCCCATTCACAAAAACCTTATAACTAAAAAAATTTGGACTAATATTAAAATCCTTCCATATCATGATTGACATCGACTATATCTCCTTTAAGTAACTACGTTGGCGACCGTAATCTATGCCGACCAGTAGGCTCCTTTTTCAATTGCTGTTACACCAAGGTGTAGTATAGGGTGCTAATTCTTTTCCCGGGATTGCTCCACTTACCCTTGATTTGTACCTTATAATGCTGAGTGATAAGCAAGGAGGCATCAAGTACTAATTTTGAGTCTTTGGTGTGTTTCGACCAGGGATTGAACCCGGGTCATTGACGAACACTCTGATCATCACACCAATGGGTCAAATCAGAAGGGATAAAAAACACCAAACAAAAAAGAAAAATACATCCGCTGATGAAGAGAACAGAAAAATAAAAAGTAATAATTCGTTACTATTTCTGTAAAGAAATGTGGATTTTTTTTTATTTGCTTTCCTTACTTTGATGAATGGCATAGAAACCTTCACGGGTGATTTAATGCCAAACTCATCCTTGCAGAACATCAGTAATAGCTGGAGGGATAAGTGGGTTCTTGTTTTCTCAAAGATATTATTTCAAAGTTGAAAGTTTGTTTTGATTTGGTTTGATGGCATATCGACCATTGTAGGTTATTTAATGCCGAATTCTTTTTATACATACATATGAAATATATGATTTTCAAACACATTTTGTGGATAACATTTTTAAACGAACCTATCTCATTATTTTTTTCATACAGTTAAATAGTTTCATTTATTTCTAACAAATACGAATCAACCTATTTACTATTAATCATTTGTTTGCACAGAGTTAAATGTTTGCTAGTATTGCTATGTATGACAGACAATTCAACAAAACATCACTCATTTATTTACACAAAGTTGTATGATCAATCATTTCTATTTCAAAGAATTCAGTTTAGCATGTCAACAAACTTAAATGGTTCAAAATATTGATACGGGTCATAAACAATTCAATTGAACAGACATTTATTTACACACAAATAAATGATCAAACAGTTTTGTTTAAAAATATTCAGTTTAGCATAAGTACAGTTTAAATGTGAAACAGTTCTATTTGTCCACTAGATAGGACCCTATCAGGTGTTACCACCCCGGGTCAGGGTGGATATGGGGCGATGGAAATGAAGTGCTACTTCGCATTCCCCAAATTTCCTGCATTACAGGAACCGTACCATCAGATATTTGTGTCATATCCAGGACACTTGTTGGGTAGGATGTCTTACCCCTCCGCCGAGATGCAATCGTGGTATTCTGCAGCCCCAGTCGTTTTGGTGACAAAGGTGAACGTAAAAGTGCGATCTGATTTCGAACGCACTTACAACGATGTCGCACTTCAACACGTCAGCCACAACGTGACGCGGACTCTCCTCTCTTGGTTTTTATCCTAACAAATTTGAAAGACTATATTGAAGTTATTTTTTAAAAAGTTCAACCTCTTCTGAAATGTTCTTGATATCAATACAAACAAAACTATGAACGCGTAATGAGCGCAGTCTCTTAATTTCCTGGCATAAAATAACCAACACTAAACGGCTTGTTATGGCCCTTAACGTGGAATTGCCTGTGGTATAATGGTTATCGTCGCGGGCACCTCGGGTAGTGTAATGGTTAGCAAGCTTGACTAGCAAACCTGCAAGAGTGAGTTCGAGTCTCATTGGGTGCCCCATTCAATCGGCCTTGTGCCACATCGAAGCAAAGAGCTTCGTAAATTACAATAATGGTTATCGTCGCAGGAAATGGACACGGTGACACGAGTTCAAATCCTGGACGATACTGATTGCATTTCACATAGCACATAGTATGAATCCAATTATTCTCCCTCCAGCTATGGGTAAATAGTAGGGCAGACTGAGTTCTTCAGCCTTGGAGGCAACTAATCTAGGAGAAAGAAAACTCTGAATTCAAACCCGTTAAACTCTGCTTAAAATTGCCCTTGTGTCATATCCTGGCCGAGTGGAGGGGTTGGGTAAATATGGTTATTGCCTTAGGATCATTCAATAAATGATAGATGCTTATTAAATGTAAGTAATTTGGTGATAATTGAGATTTCAGCGAGGGGTTCTTTTTTTCGATAGTTTCACATATAAAGTTATTTAAAATCATCGAATTTCAATATTAACATCACTATCCTCGTGTCGACTGAAATTTAGGAATGCATCTCCCTGTAAATATCTCCAAATGAATTAATTATATTGTATCTGAAATCAATTATATGCATACCAGAAATTTAAGAAAACATTATTTAGATATTTATTTTAGATGAATATTTTCTATTAATATTTTCCGTGAGAACAAATCTATGTAGTAAACATATATTTCTCTATCAATCTACACATACATACACACACAAACGCACACACATACACACACATGCACACACACACACATATATATATATATATATATATATATATTACATATATAATAGATTTATATATTTAATGCCATGGAATTTACTCTGCGACCCCTGGATTTCATGGAGGTTTTACAAAACAACAATCCTCAGACAGTTAACAAAATAAAATGAATCGAAAATCGAAAAATACAGTCAAAAACCGTTGGGATTTTGTAGAAAACTTTACGCGTGATTGTATGCGCATGCGCGCGCGCGTGTGTGTGTGTGTGTGTGTGTGCTTGTGTGGGTTGTACTTTCGTATTATTGTGTGTGTATGTGTGAATGGTATATAATTCATGTGAATATGAAGGTATATGTGCAGCGTGTTGCTTTTACCGGATGTTAGTCGTTTGTGTATCTTATTTTGCTACTTTATTGCTAGGAAATAAATCCTTATCTATTTCTGCATGTATATATGTTTATTACTAAGGATGTCAGGAGAAGTAAATAAAGATTTGATTTGTTAGACTATTTAAGCGGGTATAGTATGGTAGACCAGAACCATAATAAATATCAAGGGGTAGGGATAAATTGTATTGCAATATACTAAGGAATCTTGTACAATGCTGGTATTATATGTAGGGGAGAGATTTTGGCTAGAATTTAATATAACAATAATTTGATGAAATGTTGCGCATATATTATATATATTATTGTTATCTGTGATAGTATGTACATTATGAAAATAATGAAGGGGTTACAAGAATACTCAGTATCATTATATCGGATGATGGTTATGTCATTATAAAATTAAGGAAATTAATGGTGGGTTTGGGAGGTATGTGTAATAGTTCGGGGGTTTTCAAACCAGTCATAATGTACTTAAACCTCTTTAGCTACTGACACGAATAATAGAACAATTTTAAAAGTAAACGCTACACCCTGCAACAGAGCAGATGCTCTTCTTCTTACAAAGTAGTAATGTACATACAAAAATTACATCACTTTTGTAATACATCCTCCCCTGATGATGGCCCAAAGTCAGACAATTACTTGGGAAATAAACAATTATGGGAAATATATTAATCAATTCCCGCCGAATACAATAAAATCCATACGGCAATATGAAAGGATCAACAAGAAAATATGTAGACAGAAAATGTCTATTATGTTCAACGAAATTTGTATTAATGAAGAAATGCTGCAAAAATATACATACATATACATATATGTATGTATGAATGTATGTCCCTCTCTACCGTTCTATCAATCTAAACACTCACACATCTATATATCAAAAAATAAAAAAAAATAATAATATTAAAACAAAATAAAATCTCACAACTTTAAGTGACGTGTAGAAGAATGTCCGAACACGGATCTCTAGCCACCAAATACAAGTGTTGAAATGGATTTTGCTACTGGGGTTCACGTGACTAGAAATGGTACGAATATATGAATGGGTCAGATAGAGGTCTGACGACGTTAGAAACGTGTGCAAAATAGATTTGAAATGTGACATTGTGTGTTAGAATTGTTAAGGATTCCAGACTTAGTATTCTTCATTCTACGTAAAGTAAAGAGATTTTTAGCATCGACCAAAATTACCCACCTCACGGAACATTACAAAAGTTTCACATTTTTCATCCTCCTGTGGGTTTATCTGTCAGCAGTCTTTGGATATGCTGACTGTATTCAATGTAGAGGAGTAAGACCGCCAAAAAAAAGGGGTGTCTTAAATATGACAATAAAATGCATCTAGCTGTGAAAGTCCTGTTCTTGAGATCAGGAAAGAGTAGATTATCT